>RCWM02000144.1:1127500-1482500 GCA_003667255.2 Euschistus heros
TAAACTACAGGTGACCAACATATTCTGTCCCAGAATGGGGAGGTCAAGATTCATTCCGTGGATATCGCCACAAAATAACTTCAATCCACCCCGGTTGGATTTGAACCCACGAACGTTTGTACCAGACGAGCTGAGTCCCTTGCACTAAACATCGAGTCCTGTATAGGATTTATTCAATAATTTATCCCTAGCTGTCATGAAGAAATCAATAAATAAAATAGTTTTGTGAATTTTATCAATTTGCACAAACTAAATATTTGATTATTGTTTAGCAACTTTTTTAGTACCTACTTGTATAAGTGGACTTTTCTATATATTTCTTTTCTAACTCTTTCGTTTCATTTTGCTTATTTAACCTAATGTATTTTAACTCATTTGTTTTTTGTTTTTATATATTTTTTTAATAGATAATATAATTATTTTTGTGTCATAATCTGGAAAGTATTCATATATGTATTATAAGAATGTATATATATTTTTTCAATTATTTATTATTTTTCTTTTTGTAGTCGCACGACAACGCATTGGGAACTGGCTGGCAACGTGATAGAGGTGAGTAGACAATTGATGTGAACCTATCTCTAACCTAAGTATAATTACCATTTTGTATTACATATCGAAAACCATGTGCAATAAAACTAGTTTCAAATTATTTTAATTTATTTTTACGTTTGAATGATTTATATAATGACAACGACCAAGGACGACCCTAAGTGATTTCTACGTCTAAATTATACAAAAAAAAAAAAAAAAAAAATAGAACAATTATCCGATAATGTGACTTGAACTGGAAACTGACATAAAGTTGTAGGTTCTGATTTTCTTAGCTATCTTTATCCTGTTTTGTTGGAAATTTTTATATACGTCATTGGAAGAACAAAAACAACCTTAAGGGAAACAAGGCATCTAGTTCTATTAAATTGTAAGCCAATAAAGTTGTTTTTGAGATTTCCTTTAATAAATGAGTGAATAAAGCAAAACTTGACAAACATATTTATATTGGTCTTGATGATTAGTATTATATCAAATTTAATTAATATTATTTTTCTTTTATATAATTTATGAGTGGAAACCGAGTAAACGAGTTGAAAAACTAGAATATATGAATGGCTATGGAGTTTACTGTGAAAAAATCAGTATCTGGTTTGGGATTATTCAGCTGTATGGAACATTAAGATCTTTCGGATAAGTTTGTTTGTGGCAAAGTAAGGAGCATTGAGGATTTTTCTCACGATTTTGGATTATAAGGATTGAATACAGGATGAATTGGATGGTTTAGTGGAGCCCCAAAGCTCAACTCCATTTGTCCAAATAAGTCTAATAACTGTCATGTAAATGAGTCTTTAGCAATTATTCGGAAGGTTTGAACGTTTGTCAAGTAAATGTTGAATAAGTCGAGATACATGTAGTTAATAAATATGTGCGCGACATCGAATTTCATGAATATTTGATACTGAAACATATAAATTTGGTAGAAGCATATTTTTTTAAATTAGCTGATGTTGATAACCTGGAGTGTAGATGAAGATGGCGTCTTGGCGATCGAAGTCTTAGAAGTTACGAAAACTTTCCTTTCTACTTTTGTCAGTAAGTGCAGGCGTGGACTTTCCAACTCTTCGATCTCTTTTCAACTTCTTGAACTACCAATATGTATTCATCGAGATCTCCTCACAGCTGTGACCCATTACGCACGTCTGCTTTCTTATTTCGTCTGTGAACCATCGGAGTAACTAACCTCGTGATAGTATTAATATTAATAAAGGGATATTTAGAAATTACTAATATTTTATTTTTACTTCAGAACTGCATACAATAAATACAACGAGTAAATGTGTGGTAAATTATTACAACGACATGTCAATAACTAGTAAAAAACTCATCGATAACATTTCACTAATATTTTAAATTAGAAGGACTCTTGCCCAATTTCTTTTAAGGCACCTACATGGAAGACTAGTGAATTTTAATGGATATGGAGTTTACTATGAAAGGATAGATATCTAGTTTGGGCTAAAGCAGCAAGATATAGAACATTAAGATTTTTATAAATAAGTTTATTTATAAGAAGCAGTGACATAATAAGAAGCATTGAGGTATTTTGAATAGTAAGAATTAGATAAAAGAAGAATTGGAAGGTTTAGTGAAACCCAATAGCTCAATTCCGTATGTCTGAATAGATAAAAGTACTGCCATGTAAATGAGTCTTTGAAAACTATTAGGAAATTTTATCGTTTGTCTAATAGATGTTGGAGTAGTCACTAACGATTAGTACTTCCTTGTGGCCTGTAATTTACAATTCACAAGCTATCATTTTTTGGGGGGCTTTGTTTTTTAATTTTAATAGATAAGCCGACTTGAATAAATAAAAAAAAAAAAATAATCTGAAGAATGTTTATTATAGTTGACAGAAGACTTTTACAAAATATCTACGAGGGACCAGATAAAACATTGGTCAACCCATACATCAACAAACAATAATAACATACTAGGATGATAGTTTTGAATGTTTTTGCCTGCAAATTTTATCATTATATTGTTATAATGTATTATAATTATTCTTAAGAAACAATGACCCCAGAATAATTTCTTTTTTTTTTTTCATTTTATTTTAAATTTTAGAATTGATAGTAGGTACATTTTTTTAGTTGTTCCCGTAGTTCTGCTATGCTGAAGCTCTAATAGGTTTAAATTAATAAGTATACAGATTTTTTTTCTGATGTATTTATTTATTCCTAATGATAAAATTTATTAATTTTAATTTTAATTTTTTTTTTTTTTTTTTTATTTGGTGCCTCAAAGCAAAGACCAGGTCATTTAGTCAGGATTTAAAACATTTAAAAACGACGGATACATTTTGTTTGGATTCCATTGAATTCAATTGTTGATTTGAAAAGCCTCTGATCAACTATAGAATAAACAAAATAAAATTGACAACGGAAATGATTTATTAAAGTATTGAGAAGCTACGAAGGAGGGAATCGACAAATGAATATTTATTAGCTGTGATTGGATTTCGTTCAGTCCTAATTCAAATTTTCACTAGTTCAATTCTCAATAAGGAAAAAATGTCTTTATTTACGTAGATAATAAAAAACAAACAATCTTTTTTGAATTCTTCAATCTAGTTATATTACTTTTGAATAATTCCGATCATATATCTGTATTTGGAAAACAATATGATAGTAAAAAATGCCATGTGTTCAGTTTGAAATTTTCTAGTGTAAATCGATTTTTTATTTTAATTATTTTTCCATCCTCCATTATTCTACTATTTATTATAAGTAATATCGATGCATTACCTCAAAGGTGCGTCAAGTGCAAATATTGCATAAATGTTTTATACCCATCATTAGAGCAATCAGATGCACACAAAAATCTTGTTTTAAGTCCTAATGTAAACTCAGAAAGTTAGAACAGCTTGAGTTCATTAAAAAGTATCAAATGTTAATACAGTCAACTCTGGTTAACTCGAATTCATCGAGTCCAAGATTTATCTTCGAGTTACGTGTAGTTCGATTTATAGTGATCATTCTTGATCAAATTCGACTTACAGAGGTAAAGAGTAATGTAATCAACAGAAAATACAAGTATTAGTCCAGTCTATAAATATATTTATTGTAAAGTGCATAAGATATGCGATAATTTTTAAACGACATACTATAAACCCTCGCCCATGGAGCTTACGCTGGGGGGAGGGGAGAAGGTCCATTTTTGTGCTTTGCGGTTGTATCTGGAAAACAGGGAACTCAAGAAAAACATATTTCGAATCAAAATTTAAGCTAGTTAAATTTCCCATAAAATTGATTATTTTATATTTGTCGAATTTTCAACCGTTTTCGAGATAAACGTTATTGAAAATCGATAATTTTTGCCTCACTTCTTGTCAAACGTTCGCTTGCAGCAAACGTTGAACGTATGCATACAGTTATATTGGAATGCACATATATGTCTAAAAAAGCTCAATGCGTTTTCAAGGATACTATTGACATTACGACTTTCCACTATTTATTAGATTTCTATAACACCAATAGAGGGTTGCATTAGGAAAAGGCGCCAAAAAAAAAAAAAATAAATAAATAATGCAAACTTTTTTCACTCGCAATCTTTTAGTATTTTAAATACATTAGGTTATATAAACATGAATCAAAGTACTAATGACCTGATAGCTTGATGAATAACTTTTAAAATAAAATATTCTTTTTATAATATTAATCAAGAAATTCTGAGGGGTTCATTTTATTTCAAGGTATACTGCTTCTCAGTTCCCAAAGAAAAGTTAATACATCTAAGAAGTAACGGGGGAAGAAGGCGGGGTTGTTGACTTGGAGATCGTCTTTATCTCAAATCATGGACCATTTACTCGAGTAGGACTGTTCCTTATGTGATAAGAAGATGGAGTTTGTTTTAAACGGCTTTATTTCCACTTCCAAGAAGGTCTATCTAATCAAAAATAGAATATTTTCTTGTTTATTGAAATATAAATAATAAAAAAAGAAGTACATAATAAGAGATTCATTCATATGTCTTTGTGATTGCTTTCAAGAACAAAGAATAAACCATCTCATATATGAATGCAGACTACTCACTGATTACAGAACTATACTACAGACAGAAGTTGTACTGAAACTAAGACATCAGATTGGTGGATGGTCAGTGTTTGATGAACAATTTGAAGATTCGTAAATATTTTTTAAACAATTCCATACCAAAAATAGAGGATATCAATATGAAATACCTTTCAAACATTAAAAATTCATAAATTTTTCTTTATCAGACATTTCTTAATTATTTCTGACGATAAAATAACTTTAATTCTTGGTTTTATCGAATGTTAATATTGTATAAATTCTTCTTTTTTATTTTATTTTATTTTTCTTGTTTTATTATTTATATCCAACTTCCAACCTGTATATGTAGGAGTAAAATAATAATCAACACAAAATTTAAAAATTACATTTACATTGTCTACTTTTAAGTATGGTGCGTACAGAAATAAATAAAAGCCCTTCCAACAGGGTTACTAATCGAAGGAAAACAATAATCATGAAAGATTCAAATATGATATGTACCAACCAAACGATTTTTTTTACTAAATATTAATTGAAATATATAACTACATAAAATATATCATAAAAGATAATGCTCAAAATAATATGTTAATCGCTTATAAAGTAACTACCCCTGGTAGCACTTAAAATAAAATTCTATATGAGAAGGTCCCGAGGACATATTTTTTTCAAACACGTTGGAGTGTTCTCGAGAATCGAATAGGAAGCAAGTTGCAGGAAGCAAGACTTATGACTTCGAGACTTAAGAATTCAGCCTCGTTAGGGTAAAATCGATTTCATATCTGACCCTATCAATGAATTTTGACCTTTCCTTTCTAAATAGAATATAATATACAGGGTGTTCGGAAGTTCGTTGGCCAAAGAAGTATCTCGGGTAGGGAGGTTCATTTCGAACCTATTTAAGGTCACTTACCTATATACAAAGTCTTACGGTTGCTTTTGATTTTTTTTTTTTTTTAAATGGCCAAATCCAACATTTATGCTTTATAACTTCGTTGTTTACTGATATATCAACGCCATTTATTTTTCTGTAATTACTGATACATCGTCCATATAAAATAAAAAATATTTGATGCAAAAAACAAATAAATAGTTAAAAAAATAGATCGTTAAATCTTGTTAAAGGCAAAAAAAAAAATAAGAACTTCAATTAACTAGAGAAGTTTTTAAAATATTTTGGATTTGGCTGTTGCGCTTACTTGTTTTTCTTAACCTAAACTTGAAGTTCTTCCATCAAATCTTTTATATTTTACATGGAAAATGTATTAGTAATTGATTTTGGCCATTTTTTTCAGAAAAAATCATTAAAAAAAAAGTAAGACTTTGTATATAGGTAAGTGACCTTAAACAGGTTAAAATGAACCTCTACCCGAGATACCTCTTTGGCCAAAGATCTTCCGAACACCCTGTAAATATACATAAAATTCCAATTTTATTTTATTTACGAATTATGTTAAACTCAAGAATTCTGCCTAACTAAGGTAACATCGATTTCATATGGACCTTTGGAATGAATTTTGACCTTCCCTTTCTAGGTAGAATATAATAGTTAAGCCCAATAAAAAAGCAAGAAACCCTTATACCTTTGATAATTTTTGTAATTTATTTTTATCTATGGAGCATAAGATCAACTGATTGTAAGTATCTTTAACAGGCTCGGTATAACGAATCAATGAGAACTGATAAAGAGAAAAAATAGAAAAAGAAAAATACTCAGCCACTAACCAGAAGGTTGTGGGTTCAAATCCCACCTGGTCGGGTTGAAATTTATTTCGTGGCGGACCCACGAAATGAATCTTGACCTTTCCACCCAAGCCTGTAAAGGACTTCAATTGAAGTCTTGGGCTTAAAAAAAAGAGAGAGAGAAAACATTAAATTATATAAGAGAAAGAAAAAAATAAATAGGCAATACAGGAGTTAATATTATAAACAAAATTGTAGAAAAAAAACAACAACAAAATGCGCTATTCTGAAACTGGGTTTCGTAGCTATCGTTTGATGCAAGAAAATTTAAAATATTCACAAAAACGATCGCGCTGCAATGAAAAATGTGCAAAACCTGTTCAAATTAGCCCCCGGTTTTGGTATACAAAAAATTATATATGCTAAGTAAGATTTGTTAATATTCATGTTCACCATAACTCTTATTTCATAATAGACTCCATTTTAAAAACGCTTCGTTTCTTTTTCAGATTTCCATGCTAAATATACACCCCCGTATATAATCTACACAAAGGAGCATACAAAATCAAGCGGGCCCTTAGGTGGAGATATAAAAGTGGAAGGGAGGGGGAAATAGTGTGGAGGGGTAAAATGTTAATTAACTTTGTGGAAAATTTATGGGAATTACAAACGCTCGGATTATGCTAACAAGTTGCCCATAGGTGATTCTTGTCAACACTCTGTCTTTCAAGGGGGTCCTCTACGCTTTTCAATGTTACCGCATACCATATATCTCATATACTGTATTACATTCACTGAAGATCTGAAATAAATTTTAAAAATCAATTTATAAAAAAAAATAAAAAATAACTGTAAGAGAAGAAGAAGGAGAATAAAATAAACTTGATTCTGGGGAAACCCTACGGATAACATATGAGTACAATACATAGGATAATCGTCGAGCTATGACTGTTGATTAATAATTAAATTATGAGTTACAAAATAAATGAGAAATCTGATAAAATGATACAACTTATGTATACTATTATAATGTATGTTACATATAGATTCATTTTTTACATTTGCTCGGGGAATTTAAAATTCAGAAGGTAAAGAAATAGATGCTGTTTAAAGGAAGTAAGAGTGGACCTCTCGAGTTGTGTATTTTTTTTTTTTTTTTCTACTTTTAAAAGAACATCTATAAAATTTAAAAACTATTCATTATATAAAACCATATTAATAATGTAAAAGATCGAAAAGCTGGAACATGAATTTTTAAAATGTAAATGTTTTGTTTTTTTAATTTTATTTATTTTATTGTTTTTTTTTTTTGTTTTTATTTATGTTTTTCTTTATTTATTGAAATTTACAACTGTATATACAAATATATTACATCAAGTAAATATGATGATAATGATACAATGACATGTCACTTGTTTTTAAAGCAACTCCCCATCAGTAGCACTTATAAAGGTTCTGTATAATGAAGTACGGTATTAGAAGGTCCCGAAGCCATCTTCTTTTCAGGCGCCTCGGATGGTTATCTGGAATGGAGTGAGAAGCAAGTTGTGATACAAATGGATTTGAATGGTTGTGGAGTTTGTTATGAAAGGATAGATATCTGGCATGAGCTATGTCAGAAACGTAAGGTATATTCAGATTTTCGTGGATAAGTTTGTTTGGGACGAAGTAAGAGGCATTTAGGATTTTTCTAAGGATTTCGGATTGTAAGGATTGGATAGGAGGTGAATTGGATGACTTAGCGGAGCCCTAAAGCTCAACTCCGTATGTCCAAAAATATGTAAATAAAGCAGTAAATTATTAGAGTGTTATTAGAGTAAATATAAGAGTGTTGTTATTAGTCAGTATTTTTGTTTCTTAGGTTCAAGAGGTCAATTTTAAACATAGAACTTGTTTTACCTGTGGCCAAGTGATAGGTTTTTGTTTTAGCTCTAGCTCTGTTGGTGTTCCTCTGATCAAATGGAGAATATTTTTGTCATATTAAATTTGATGCTAGGGCCTACCGTTTAGGAGCTATATTGGTTGAATGAAAAAAGTTACGTTTAAAACCCATATTTTTCTCAACTTTGATTATTTCGAATATTAATTCAATTTAAAATCATACAGGTTAGCGAAAAAAAATAACTTGAAAATTTATTTCCCACAGAAAATTGAATCACAGGAAAGCGGAAAAAAAATAGAAATTATATGAGCATCGAAGGTCAAGGTGGCAACCCCAAAAACATGTTCCGTGTTATTCTTTCTTCAGCCGGCAGGCTCAACTGGGCATTTAATTATTTTTAATGGTATACTTGAATAATCAACTTCGCTGAGTTCAAAGGCGTAATATAAAAAAATTAAGAATATTTTTAGCATTATAATTAGCCCTAATGAAATTACTTTACGACGGAATATCATCAAAGGAGGGTCTTATAGTATAAGGCCCATTTTTTTTTCGTTAATATTTTAAATTTATTTATATCTGTTAATATCTTTGTGTAAAAAATATATTTTGCATAATTATAACCCCCCTCCTAAAATTTTAATACAGGTGCTTCACAAATGGAAACTTTACACCGAAGTTGGAAAAGCTTTCTCGAGCCACTTAAAGACTTTTTCCAGTTTGTTTCTCTTTTGGAATAGGTGCTATTGTATTGAAAATGTACGGTAAAGTTTCGGGGTTATATTAAGAAATGAAAAGAAAATTAATACCATTTTTAAGTAAAAATAGTATTTTTTATTTATTAAGTATAGCAAAGTTTGATTGAATTTGCAATCTCTAATATACTGGCAAATGGCTTCAATATTACGAAATATTGTTAACTTTGACTTAATGATTTTTTTTTTTAATTAAACAAAATAATTGAATAATTATTTTTCCCTTAACAAATAAAACTTAGAAACCTGATATACATGGTAATTTGGATTCGTAAATTAATTTCCACTTCTATAGGAATTATTTTATCCCAAATTTATTTCTCTCCTCCACAAGAACTGTTTTGAAGCCTGTTCCTAAATCTCTCCCTACACAGGCAGTCCCCATAAGTGATTTCAAGTCTCTCAAATACATCTTTAATCTATTTAACATAACCATTCTGGCTTTTCAGATTGTATATTATTTCAAACATCTGTTTAATCAACCTGTGGGATCCATACTCACCGTGTGTTCGTAGAAATTCATTTTTTTTTTTAACTGTATTCAATTCAAATCATTATAATCGTTTACATTGATAATTTTTTATGAAAAAATTATTTACTTTACAACTTTACCCTTCCCACCAAAAATTTTTGTAGGCCTACCCGGGATTAGAAAAAAACGGCCGAGTACCGAAAAAGATAGAGGAGAGGAACGGATCAAGGCCTAATAATTGATAATGAAGAAAAAAACAAAACATTAAAATCGCTTTTGATCCCTTCATCTCAATTCTCCCTCTCCCTCTACCTCCCCCTTTCTCTCTCTCTTAAGTTAATTTTGGAACTCTTTTGTTACAGACGCTTTTAGGTTTCATGTAAGAGTTAACATATTTTTTAGGTAGGATTGGTGTAAATGTGGGTCCCTTTTCTTGGTGTAAATATAGACACCAATTTCTCCGGGAACTTAAATTGCAATATCTCCGTTCGATGTACAGTCAGAGTCAAAAGTATTTGTACACTAGTATAAGTTTTACTTTCTTTCGTTTAATTCTGTATTTATTACATATTTATTTAATTTAAACACATTTAATATTACATTCATGATTATAGAATAGAGTTTATATTTTTTCTAGACTTTAACTGTTGTTTTTATCCCGTGTCTTAATATTTTGAGAATAAACTGCAATCAGTCTTTAACTTGACGTCATTTGTAAAGGTTTAGCGATATATAATGCTAATTATTGCTGTTCATTAATTGAAAATGGGGAGCAAAACCAGATAGACGACTGAAGAGGAAACAAAAATTATTGTGCTCCTACATAATGAGTTACGGTCGCTTAGAGAAATGACCAGACCTCACTCAACAGTCCAAGATGCTATTAAAAGGTATGGAACGAGAAAAACATTTGAATGTATAGAGAGAACAGAATAAAAAAGGAAGATTTAGTCCAAATATGAAAGACATATCACGAAAAAAGTTCTAAGAAAACCAAGAAATAGTGCCCCTAAATTAGTGGATGAACATTTGTCTGAAAGAGGAGAATAAGGGAAATGTTTTAACAATGCGCTAATGCTTGAGACGGTACGAGCTTCACCTATGACAGCTATGACAAAACCATCAATAAGCAATATTAAGATATCAATGTGCCAAACACCATAAAAAATATGATTGTGACCTTTGGAATAGGATAATATATACCGACGATGGTAAAATTGAAATGTTTAATCTTCAGAGGGGCCAAAAAGTATGGAGAAACAAATATAGTAATGGAAATAAGAAATATAGTTCCAACTGTTAGGGATACAGGAAAATGACTCGTGGTCTGAGGTTGTTTGAATGATGCTAGAGTGGGGTGTCTTGAATTTATCGATAGCATAATGAATCATACAAAATATATCGACGTAATAAAAAGAAATTTCCTCTTCAGTGCTAAGCAATTTGAGATAGGATAAAATTACATTTTCAGCAGGATAATGATCCCGAGCATAAAGCTTGGAAATCCAAAATGTGGAACCTGTACAACACATCAAAGTGGAGGCCACATCCCAAGAATCACGATATATTAATCGCATATAGCGCATTTGTGGAAATATCTAAAGGATCGAGTACGGAAAAGGTGTGTTTCTAACAATCAGAATTTAAGCGACGTTATTGTTACAAAACTATAGTTACCTCGACACAAAAATCAGTGAATTCAATGCCACAAAGCATATAGAGCATTATAAAAGCAAAAGTTGGCCCTACTAAATATTAATTGTTCTTGAATGTCAACATTAAATAGAAATTTTATCAAGTGTACGAATACTTTTGACTCATAATGTTATTGTTGTTTTTCGGTTATTTTTTATGTATTATTTAGTGAAATGTTCTATAAATACAAAAATATATTTATTAATAAACGTGTTGATGTCTAAATTGAATGGATTTATTGTTTTTAATAAATCCTATTAAATAATGCTACTATTTGTTATTTCTAATGGTTTATAGCAGGTTTACGAATACGTTTGACTCTGACTGTATATCCTGTTCCCAACATTAAGGACAGAACCACTACTCGTGGACCCAATGCTGCTAGATCCAGCCACATCACCGGATTACTATACAAGGACCAGTTGACCAAGTAGCTTTACAAAAGTGCTTTCAACGATACGATTCACCATCGTACTCATCAGACTACAATGACCCTTCCCTTGTAGACAGCAATAATGATGACAATCTAGAAGTCAACAGTAGGCGTAAACCAGACTACAGCAGGCTACTCGCATCTTTAGGGATGGAAATCGTATAGGTGAAATGTGTTATATGCCAAATGTGAGTACACTTAGATTCTGTCGGGACTAAAAGAGCCAGTTAAGCTTTCGATTTCTATAAATATCTTTTTTTTTCCTGTTATGAGTAAATTATCTACCATTTGTATTAATTTATCTTTTTTTAAAACTATTTTTGGTGACTTTTTCATATATGGCCCACATTTACAACCCATGTTTCCTGGTGCTATTTCAAAAGCTTTTTGTAAATCGTCATTTTTTAAATGAAATTTTAGATGTTAATGATTGTTTTGCTTTCTTACATTTAGGAAACTCTCTCTCTCTCTCTCTCTCTCTCTCTCTCTCTCTCTCTCTCTCTCTCTCTCTCTCTCTCTCTCTCTCTCTCTCTCTCTCTCTCTCTCTCTCTCTCTCTCTCTCTCTCTCTCTCTCTCTCTCTCTCTCTCTCTCTCTCTCTCTCTCTCTCTCTCTCCCTCTATCTGTCTTCCTCTCTCTGTCTATCTCTCTCTCTCATTCACTCTTTTTTCTTTTATTCATTTTTCCTTTGGTGGTTGGACTAATGATGTAAATATTAGTAAAAATAAATTGGGAAGATCATTTTAGATAGAATGATTCGAACCCTCAATGTTACCTAGCCCAACGAATGATTTTCCGATTCGAATCAACCTCAAAAGTTATCCCTTTAATATTTTTGCTCGAACTACTTCAACTTGAAAAAAAAAAAGTCCCGTAGCAACGTTTAAGTCAAGTTCTTTTTACTTTTTTTTTTTTAAGTCGTTTTATATTCAAGACCACGCTTGAAGAAATTTTCAACTAGGACTGCATTAGTAATTTTAACTTCAACTCCATTTAAAACTTTTATTTGTCAGTTGATTCCGTACAGATGATAAAAAAAAAAAAATAATAATAATGAAAAAATCACGAGAAAGCAAGTAGAGTTATGTGTTGGTTTACGGTTTTGAATTTTAATATTCTGTTAAATATTACGTTGGCATAGCCTCATGAGTCCCTGTAAAATCATAAGTAAATTATACATGGAGTTTTAAATAAGGCAATTAAACTGAGTCCCTTTAATACTTGTTTGTTCATTTTTAAATGTTAAAATTCTTTAGCAGTTAAATCCCGGCCCGTCTCTTTGAGGAAGCTAATAAGTATATTTTATGACTTATCATTCATCTACACTGCAAAAAGGTAATTCAATAAGGTTTTTATTTATTCATTCTATCGCTGTTACCCTTAATAATTCTCCTTCCCTTATAATTTTCTTATCATCCCAATATTACCGAATTTTAAACACGTACGTAAATCATTTAAATACGTTGCCCTTTTTTTTAATATCGATAGTTTATTTAAATATCAAAAGATTTGCATTTTCATAGGGGTTAGCTGTATGTGTGTATTTGAGCCCTTAAATAAATTCTATAAATAGTTTTAATTCAATTCAATTTTTTTCTATTAGATTGAGTTTATTATTATTCTTTCTGTTTTCACTGGAGAGACAATTGCCATTAAGGAAGCACTTCTGCCTGGAAGCCGGAGTATGAAAAGTCAGTCACTGTCACAGATTCAATAAGCATGTTACTGGCAATAATGAAGTATTGGTCTCAACATGTGACCTACTGTTTAGGAGTTTTATTGGTTTTAATGAAAAAAGTCACCTTTACATCACATATTCTCTAAACTCTATTTCTAATTCCAGTAGATCACGGATAAAAATATCTATACCTATTGTTTTCTCAGTCAGGGGGAATTGGATTTATAAACTTTTTTTTTTTTTCATTATTTAAATCACATTTGTTGCAGCCCCACACAGGAGGTTTATCAATAATGGTAGTATGGTTGATATATATATTAAATAATTTTGTATTAAATTAACAGAGGAGATTTTCTTCGTACATTGAAATGATAAGTTTTAAATAAAAAATCCAAAGCAAAAGGACTTGTTATCAAAATGAAATGTAAACGCCAACTGTATATCTAATTCCAGACTGAGGTAGGATAATATAAGGATAATATGTTCCGTTATGATAGGCCGTATTTTTGTAAACATTATGCTGAATTATTGTGTTCGTTCATTTTTATTTTACATTTTTTACTATTGGAAATTATAGTTTCGGCCGGGGTAGCCGAGTAGACTGAGACATGTGCAGTAGATAATAAAAGTTAAGCACTGTCGAGCGTGGTCAGTACTTAGATGGGTGACCGCTATCCAGATAAGACCAGATACTCAGGTTAATACGGCGGGGGTTCGATTCCCACCTGGGGGCAGTACACTGTCCTCACCCTGGAAGTTACACGGAAGTGAGCAATCCCTGTGCCTGACAAAGCTCCTGGTCCTCCAGGTTGGGGGTTAGGCGTAGGGCTAATAACCCTATCCTGTAAAATCCTCACCATTAAGAACCTTAATCAGCCACAGAAAATCTGTATCAAAAACGGACCCCGGCTTTAAGATACCATACGAACATGACACGAAGCGGCTGTCAAGCTGACAGAAAAAAAAAAAAAAAAAAAAAAAGAATATATATATATATATATATATATATATATATATATATATATATATATATATATATCTTATACAAGCTATTATAATTCTCAATCCACACGAAAACTCCCTAGTTTCCTCATTCATTTTTCCTCAGTTTGACTACGGATGTGTGGTGTATGGGGGCCTCACGATGGGGCTCCGGGACAGATTACAACGTATCATGAACAGTTTTATCAGATTTGTATTCGGAGCCCCGAGACGTTCCCATGTATCTCACCTCTACACTGCCCTGGAGTGGCTCAATCCTTCCTCCCGTAGACAATATTTCCTGGGCACCTTCCTGTACCATGCCATAAATAACCATTGCCCACCCTACATCTGTAACCTATTGATATTCAAGTCTTCCGTCCACTCCCAACTCACAACAAGATCACGTTCCTCTGACCTATATACTCCTTTCCATCGAACAGCATTATACCAACACTCCTTCCAAGCTCGATCCTCTACCCTCTGGAACTCGATCCCTCCTGAAATTAGACATGCTTCTTCCTTAAATTCATTCAAAACTCTTCTATTCCGACATCTCCTTAAATCCCAGTTACAGCCCGCCAATATGAGTGATAATTGAAAGTCAGTTAATCAAATTAAGCATATCCGATGCCGATGAGTTTGCTTCAATGAGTATATCATTATATAAATTTAAATTCGTTTCTCCAACAATAGTTTCTGTTTTGTTTTTTTCTCTTATAAATTATTGTTATTATTTCTTTCCTTTTTCTTCTAACTGATAAAGTGCTATTATCAATTGTATATATATTACCTTTTAGATATTTGTAAATATTTTGTTATATTATCATTCAAATAGGTCTTATTATTTTTCTTTTCTATATATCTTTTCCTTTCTTTTCACTATATTTATTTTATTTATTTACTTTTTTTTTTTTTTTTTTTTTTTTTTTTTTTTTTAAATATTTCTTTTTATTTCTGAACGCATTGAGATTATTCTATTAGCATATTGTTATTATTATTTTTTTTTTCTTTGTTGTCCTACTTTTTTTTTTTTTTTTTTTTTCTCTCCCTCTTCTTTTCTCATGTATATATTTATCACAAAGTTCTATTTTCAATTGTATATTCATATATTACCTTTTATACTTATTATTGTCCATTTGAAATTAAGATAGCCAGACTATTGTACAACTTATTATACATGTCTGTTATTCTTAGGGGACAATTTGTCCCAGAATAAAGATTTTTTTTCATTCATTTCATTTCATTCATTTCATTTCATATATATAGTTTCATATTTATTAAGTATAGTTTTGTTTTATATAGTTATCTATAAGTCTTTTTATATATTTTATATGTTGTCAGTCATTTAGCATGCATTTATATTTTATTTTAAATTATTGACTCCTTTTTTTGTGTTTTTTTTTTACTTTTATATTGAAATATTATCAGATTTATAGATCTAGATTAATGTAGTATGCTTTTTTAAATGTAGGAACCCATTGGATAAGAGCAGCATCACCAAATAAAGCGTTTTTTTATGGGCCTCGATGCCCTAGCGAGTTGGGGGAGCGCGCTCTGTACTGAAGATCCTGGGTTCAAATCCCACCTTTGCGAGTTAAAATTGATTTCATGGCGGACTCAAGGGATGAATCTTGACCTGTGGCAGTAATAGGTTGGTAACCTGTATGATAACCTGTCCTTCTAGTCCTACGAAGAGCGTTAGAGCTCAATAATTGTTTTGTTTTTTTAAATCTTTTATATAAATATTATTTTATTTCATACTATATAATGTGCCCTAATAGTCGTAATAATTATTAATAGCTTCAAGGCATAAATCAATACAGGTATTTTCAGGTTTTTCCGATGCTACAGCAATTATTAACATCCGCTGATAAGCGACGAAAATAACAAATTTATGCTGACACCTTTAATTGAAAGCCCTAAGTGGACGGGAATCGATTTGACACAGAGGTCCAGTTCTGATGGGCAGTTCATTAGTATGCACAGCTATTCCACCTGGCCCTGCGAGGGGGGAAAGCACAATATGGGAATGGTGTTTGTGGTCAACAAGGGTTTGCTAAGGGCTGTCACTGTCCAAACTGGAACGGTGTTATTAGTTGACATCTGTCACCTTAAAATTAATTTTGTAAGCTTTACTATTTACCTAATTTTAGAAGGTTATAATAAACAACTTTAAAACAAAATAAAAGTTTTATATTGATTGGAGTTTTAAAGTGTATCTACACTATTATATAAAAGGACTAACCATTTTTTGTTTGTGATCACTAACCACGAAAGCTACTGCACTAATCTGTACCAAATTTTAATCACGTCATCTTTGGTCCCCTTTTTTTAGAAGGGGTAATGTCCGATAACAAAAGTTAGGAAAAAAATTCAAATGAGAGTTCTTAAATTCCAGAACATTTGAAAATCCTCTTTCTAGCGTCCATAAAGACCACCTTATGATATCCATAATGGCCACCTACTATCCATAAGTGATAGTACATTTAAAGTTAAGTTATTCAATAGTATTAATATTTTATGGTGAGCCTGGTCTTCCTGGTACAGCATGTAATGTAATGTGGAAGTTATTTAAGAAATAAAGAGCTAACAGATGCCGATGATATCTCAGTTTCGATTTCTTTGAATATTTACCAAACTAGTTATGACTCTAGCATTGGCACACGAAATGAAAGTGAGCTTAAAATTCCCGTCTTTCCAGTGATTAAGTCGTGAAATACTTCAGCTTTTTCATTTAAATTTTCTTCGGAAATTGTAGTTCAACGCCACTTGAATGAACCAATCAAAGAAAAACGCCGTCAGTAGTGGGTTTTCATTAGAGCGACGGATTACAGGAGGTGTCGGACTATTGAAGGGCCGAATTATCGAGATTGTACTGTTAAAGAGATTAAAATTATTGTTCTATCTTGCAACTACTCACTAGAAGACAATCCAAATTAAAACTTATACATTAACTTACTATTTAATCCTGTTTGGATTTCTCAGATTCTTAGTATTGTAATAAGTTCACAAATTGCAAAGTCCAAACTTTTAAATCTGAACTTGGACTAACAACAAAACCTTCTTAACATAATAGTAACACAACTTTACATACTGGCTTCTAAAGACCAGAATTTAGTAAATACATATGGACCCACGATTTCATGAAACTCTCAGAAACAAAGTAACTCATTAAGTAATTAATGGTAACAACAAGTAAGCTTATAACAGAAAGAAAAGATAATGAAAAATAAGTGGATTAGATTTTTAATTATAATAATATCAATACATACATACATCGGTGGCTCTACATCCCGTCACCGAGACTGGGCCTCCTCCAAAAGCTTTCGCCAGTCAATCCTGTCAGCTGCAGCAGCTCTCCAGTTCCGGACTCCCAGCAGAGTCCGTGCGTCCAGTGTCACTGAATCCTCCCATCTCACATTTGGCCTGCCGACTTTTCTTCGCCCATGCAACTTTCCGGACAGTATCCTCCTGGGTATCGCCGAGTCATCCATGCGTGCGACGTGCCCGGCCCATCGAAGTCGTCCTATCTTGATAAACTTTACCAAGTCTGCATCCCCATACAGGCCAGCCAGTTCGACATTTCTTCTTCTTCTCCAAATTCCACCCTCTTTAACAGGACCAAAAATTTTCCTCAAAATTGATCTTTCAAAGATCAGAAGCCTATTTTCATCCTGTTTTTTAAAGGCCCATGCTTCTGATCCGTAAGTTAAAACGGGACGGACCAAGGTTTTGTAGAGGGTGATCTTGGTCCTGTTAGACAGGAACCTACTTCTAAAATGCTTCGCAAGGCCAAAGTAGCACCGTTTTGCTGTTGCTATCCTTCTATTGACTTCTCGAGAGATGTCGTTTCCAGAGTTGATCTCAGCCCCGAGGTAGATAAAGCTACTTACGTTTTCAAAATTATATGGTCCAGCCACAAATGGACCAATCCCTGGTCCATCTCCTCCGACTCTCATGTACTTGGTCTTAGCTTCATTAATGTGTAGCCCAAGTTTCTTTGCTGCATCTTCTATGGCCAAGACCGCCTCTTTCAGTGCACGTTCCGATCTAGCAGCAATATCAAAGTCGTCAGCGTATCCCAGAAGCTGAACTGTACCGTTAAAAAGGGTTGCGTGGAGTTGGATTCCGGATATACGTACCGCTTTCTCTGCAGCAAAGTTAAAGAGAATACAGGCAAGAGCATCTCCCTGCCTCACTCCGCAGTTTGTGTTGAAATCATCTGAGTAGTCATTTCCTACTCGTACTGCACACCTCGAGCCCGACATTGTCATTTTCACAAGCCGTACCAGCTTGGCTGGGACGTTCATATCTAACAGGGCCTGATAGAGTTCTGGCCGAGTTACACTATCGTAAGCGGCTTTAAAATCAAGAAAGAGGTGGTGGGTAACTATTCTTTACTCTTTGAATTTCTCTAGTATCAGCCTCAGTGAGAATAGTTGGTCAAACGTGGATCTTTTTCGTCTACATCCCGCTTGATATTTCCCTATCTCCCTCTCGGCATGAGGGACTAGTCTTTCAAATAGGATATTAGAGAGAACTTGATATGCGCACGAGAGGATCACTATGCCTCTGTAGTTGTCGCAGTCTGACTGGTCCCCTTCCTTGTGCAGTGGGTAGATAATTCCCCTTTTCCACTCATCAGGCATCTTCTCTTCTTCCCATATCTTCAAAATGAGATTATGGAGCTCCTTTCTCACTTCTATTCCTCCATAGCGTATCAGCTCCGCTTGAATTCCATCCAGTCCCGGAGCCTTGTTTTTCAGTTTTTCAGTTTTTCAGTTTCGCTATGGCCGTCTCCATGTCTTCATCATCTGGTGGCTCGGCATCGTTAGAGAAGTCGTCCTCCTCTCTGGCCATTTCTACTTCAAGGTTCTCCATTTGAAGTGCTCCGCTGAAGTGCCTTGCCCATCTCTTCAGGATTTCCCCTCTCTCCGTCAGCAGGTTTCCGTCCTCATATTTGCACATAATTACTTTAGGTTTGAAGGCTTTACGGCCCTCATAATAATATCAATAAAGGAGAATAATATATAATTCGAATCCACAGCGCACATTGGGACAAAAGTGGAAGAAATAAAAATTAATGTTTATATAGAATATTATTTTTATTAGTTTTTGATAACTAAATAAGAGTAGCATAGGTTTGCAGAACCGATTTTCTGATAATTTCAATACCGGAATGTCTTTAATTCAGGTAAGCAGATGCGATTATGTGAACTTGCAGACTTATAATTAAATTAATTATCCTTACCCCAGGTATATCTCTGTGAGAAGAAATTAGATTTAAAAATATTCTAATCTAAGTAAAATGAGTACCGGAGCTCACTATAGTAATTAATCATTTTAGAATAATTATAATTTGTCTGGCAAGTAGGTCCGGGCTGTCACTCCTTATCAGATTAATGCTGACCCGGACTCAACAAAGCACATCCATGATTCAACAAAAAGAAAAACCAATGGCGATTTGATACAATTACAACGATAACGAGCTCATAAACTTACAGAAATATATTAGGTCATAAATTTTATTTTGTCCAATTACAGAGATTTTTTGTTTCTAAAAAAATAAAAATCTAGGTTTGCTAGTGGGACGTAGATTTTCAAGGTAGGATACATACTACTAAGTAGATTTAATCTAAACTTTATTTCTTGAAAATTTCATAGTATAAACTACATCCTTTAAATATTTCAACAAAGCACAGGTTGCCAAGCGTGTTGGACTCTAAGGTGCTTTAATATTTCCGTAACTTATACGGCGCAGGTTCAAATCCAGCCCAGGCCAGTTAAAATATATTTTGTTGCAGTCCTATAGAGCAAACCTCCACTTTTTCACTTTGACAATAAAAGGTTGATAGAATGAACAGGCCCAGCTAAATGATTTTTGGCCCTCCTAAAAGATTTCATATTTTATTTCATATAATCAGTATAAGTCCGACACATAAATTAAATTCTATTTAAATTTAAGCTGATAATGTCAAATTGTACAAACGGCCGCCAGGTATGAGGGTTTTCTTATGAGGTCACCACAATTCGGGAACATAACTTGTTTACTATTAGAGATGTAAATTATCCATTCCGTTCCCGCACGGTCCATTCTCCAGAACTCGAGCAGGGGGTCAGCGCTCAGAGTACGTAGTATTACAGGTTTAAATATTAATTATGTTAGTAATTTTTTTTTTATGTATGCATCACATGTGTTTTTTTTTTTGGTTTTAAATCTTTTCCATTTTGTATAATATTATCGTTTGTTGTTGTTGTGAAAGAAAAAAAAATGGTTTCTACGAACCTACAGCTTTAAGAATCCCTGGATACAAATCTGTATATATATTTGGAAATTTCGTATGGTTTTAGAGCTCACAATGTATGTATTTGAATCAAGTCTGCGAAAAAAAAAAAAACTACTAGAAGTGTCAAATAATTCATTAATTCCTAATTGCATTGATCCATTTATACCATCATACGTACCTCAACTAAAATTACACAGTTATATCAAAGAGAAACAACATTTCTTACAAAATAAATTAATTCATTTGGTACAAAAGACTGCTGCGTAGATTATCGTATTGAATAGACTATTAAATGAACAATGTTGAATATTATTTGTCACACCTAAAATTAATTTCGGCTTGTGTGCGCTGACATATCACTCCCCCAAAAGTCTTGTTCCACCACTTCTAATTTAAACGTAGAATGAACCTGTTTATAAGGGAAAATTTCAGGTTGTGAAATGTTGGGAAAATGCGTCAAGAGCTCTTACAAGAAATAATGATTTTTTTTTTAAGTTTTTAACCATTGAACATAGCCTGTCAACACTTCTGATTGGGAAAAAATACCATGAATATTAAAATTACTGCTACTAACAGAGATAGATGAATCGGAAATAAGATGTTTTGGGAAGCTCAGTTTCTTGTTTAGGTAGTTTTTATTAAATCCATTATGCGATAGAAGAAACTAGCAAAGGGAACATACTTTAAAAAAAAATTAATTACATATATATATATATATAAATAATCATATGGTGGATAATCAACACTCACACACACATATGTATAATTTTGGTTTTCCAAGTCTCTAAAATGATTTCACATAATTTTCAAAACCAAAACTACTTTTAACATCGAACGTACTCTTCAAGCACGAAGATTGTTCAGTATCAATTATAGAATCGTTCAGTATTTAAATAAGGTTCCTTGAATCTCGCATTCTTTAGACGACATACAAAAAAGATTTATAAAATAAATTTATCGGAATCAGCATCTGAAAAAGGGAGTCGAAATAATATCCAAAGCTCAACGGGACTTAACTAACTTTGGAGATCGCCTATCGGATTGGAGATCAGCTGACACAGACAGAACTCGAAGATTGCGTCTTCCTCTGTCTAGCTTCTGGGCAACATTTATCTTTCTTCAAGATTTAAAACATTATGAGCAAGAGTTGTTTTATTTCTTCCTTTTGATAAAGAATAGGTGGTACCATATGAACGGAATAATAACGTTTGATGTAAATTTAAAAAAAATATAATTTTACTTATTTATTAAAATAGCACAAGAAGCTATCTTTTCAGATGTTCAAAATAAAGCCTAGGAATAGAGAAGAAAACAAGTTAGTGGATTTAATTAGTACAGGAATCATTATGATAAGGTAATACTATATAAAAGTTTAATATTAGAAGGTCATTCAGCCGTTTTCTTTTGAGATGCTTCGGAGGTTTATTGGGAATCATAAAGTAAGCTAGATGTGAGACTAGTGGATTTGATTGGAGAAGAAATTTACCATGGATAGATAGATTTCTAGTTAGAAACAACTGAACAAATAGAATATTGAACATATATATCACTAAGCATAAGTTAAGTAGTGACATAGTATCGAAATATTTACGAAGGTTTTTAGATTGGATGATATGAGTGAAGCCATACCCCTAAACCGTATATATCTCTACGCCTAATCATATTCATGTATATGATTCGTATGCATAGCCTAGAATAATCTTTCTGTAAATGATGAAGTACTCAGAAAAGAAAAGCATTATTTTGCCAATTCAGTCTGGGATGTGGATTTAAAGTAAGATTTATAATATTTAAAAATACTTTTGGCTCTTCTTTTCCGTATGTTCTAGGTTAATTAATTCTTTTGACTATGTCATTATCACTCAAAAGAAAGTAATTACAAAAGTTGTACTGCAACCGCCTGATTTATCCCTCGAATAACGTCAGCAGCTCCGTGTAAAATTGAAATATTTCGCTTATATGAATATTTTATATTTTATAATATTTATGTATTTTATAGTTCTTTCCTGTACGTTTTTTTAAATGTTTTTATTGTTCATAATGTGGTAATGTAATCATAAAGCCATCTATATATTACTTATCGCCCACATTTGTGCCAGATTGTTATAATTTAATTAAGTATATGAAATTTTCGTAAAAGCATAATTGGATATTCAATTATTAATTTTAAGGTATGAGTGTGCTATTCAGATGGACAGAGACTATTTAGAAAGAAACTCCACCGGATAATGGATGTTATTATCAGTGCTTACAGCTATATCCATATAGATATTTTCGGTCACCATTTACTTTCAAAAATGTTATTTTTTATCTCTGCCATAATATTTGTTGGTAACATTGCTGCTCTTTCACATAACCAATGGCTGGATTTTTTCAATAAATCTGAAACATCAGAATAACTTTCAAATCATTGAAATGAAGAAACTAAGGTTTGGTCACATTATCATTTACACACAATATCAAAAAATAAGAAATCGATATTTTCATAAGGCAATGATGTTTAGTGCGGCAGAATTAATTTTATCGATTTCATCTGGTTGGATTTCAATTTATAACTATAAAAGTTAATTACAGTGTGGTAAACCTTTGCCACTCAATACTGTACATTCAAAGTATTATTATAGTAAACTTTACTATTGTAAATCTTCCTAGGACCCACACGTCACACTAAATATTTTTAGAACAATTTATTTGGATTGAGTAAATTTTATCATCAATTTCTAGCTCTATATAACACTGTACTTTTATAACCTCTCATAAATGGTAATCGCCATTTTCAAACTTCACTACACAGTACATATTCATCGCTTTTTAGTAACGATTTAAGATAAAATGTGCAAATTTACTTAATGCTAAACCTTCCTTGAACAATGAAGATGGTAAAATTTGGTAAAGATTGGTTCAGTAGTTTTCGCGGTTAGTGATAACAAACAAATAATAGTTTGTCATTGTATACAATAGTATAGATATATTGACATATTACAATTAATACATATAATATACCCTTTATACTGTTTTGCTTTTCGCTTGCAGACATTCAAGAACATTAGAAGCTTCCACTATCAGTGTATCAGGGATCTATACACTATATCATTATTTATTTATTTTTGTTTGTTTGACAATACCAATATTTATAACTCCATATTTTTTCTTTTAAATATATTTTATATCAATAAGTACGTTACATTGAAAAATTCAGAATGAATTATGATTCATAATTAATTTACGTTTACTTAATAATAGTAGCAGTTAAAATGGGCATGTTAAGTCACCGTATTTAATATTGACCAAATACATTAAATAGTAATCAGAGTTGGAATGTTGGGTCACCTTACGAGAGGTAGGCCGGCCGGCATGTTTATGGGAGGAGTTGGTCTGGACCGATCTTGTGGATTTGGGTTTTGATGGGATGGAAGGTGTGTGCTAGAAGTGACGGCATACAGCCTTCGGCTTCGCGAATCCTTTTATTTATTTATTTTTTTTATTTTGTTTTTTATTTGGTATCATAATTGTTTTCTCTAAGGTGCTTCAAGTTGTGGCTGGAATGTCTACTGTACGGCTAGGTGTGATAGGATGTTATTAGCATTGATTGGAAAAAATATATTCATCCAAATGGTATATGATGATTTTATTTTATTTTTCATCATGTAACTTGTCTATTTTTTTTTTTTAATCCCTTCAATAAAAATGTTGTTTTATTACGTTTTGAAGTGTGCTGAACAGGAATCCGAAGTCTCAAAATCTCAATCAGGCACAATTTTTCGTCAAATTTGATTTTTTGGGTTGTTTTTCTACATTTCGAGCATTTATTTTATCATTGAAAGGTTTAAAAAAAATTATGAAACCTATCTGATTTTGAATCTTTTATACAGTAGAGCGTCGATTATCAAAACTAATGTTGCCATGGGTGGTTAGGATAATCAAAATTAATTAAAAGTATATAAACAGTATCTTCCAACAATTAACTTTTCACTTTTTTTTTTTACAGTTTTACAACTCAAACTGCCCTTCTCACAGTAAAGAATCAGACTTGTTTTTGATTCTCGTTATTGTTGATTTACCAACCTTGAAATGGCGAGCTAATGCCTGACTCGATTTACGTTTTTTTTAGCCACCTAATGATTTCCATTTTGTATTTAAATGAAAAGAGCTCTCGTTTCCATTTTGTTACCATGGATGATGACGTGTAGTTTTTTAAAACAAGAAGTGATCGCAAAGGCGATGCATACCTCAAAAGGAACGATTTAAGACTTAAGGTGAGATCTATTACAAACTAAATGATTAGGAAGATATTGAGAGAAACAAATGAAATGGTCTAATTGAGTATGCAGTCCTCAGTAAACAAAATCATTTTATTTCATTTCATTTTTTTTAAATATTCCAAATAAAAAAAAAAAAAAAAAAAAAAAAAAAAGGCTGCATTTATTGAACGTTCCGATAACTGACATTCGGATAATCGACGCTCCACTGTTATTTACTACAAAATGAAAAATATTGGAAAGCATTAGTCTTTGTTGCATAACTGACGTTAAAGAATAGCTTTTATCATACAAGGCCAGGGTGGCAACGTCTCCTTAAAAATTCATTTTTTGCAATCCCATTTGAATTTCTTCCCTCACAGTTCTTCCCAAAGGCAGTTTAAGATGAAAACGGTGAACGATATCATCAAGAGATAGCCAAATGGAGAAAAGTTATAGCGGTAAATGCAATGAGAAAACGATTGCCGACTACTTTTGGACACACAACGGGAGACACGTGATGTAGAGTACGAAAGGAAAAAATATAGACATAATTTATGTTCAGTATTAAATATTATTATTGTTTATTATTATATTACTGTTTTTCACAAAAAAAAAAAAAAAAAATAAGTGTTATAAAAATATATGAAAAAAGTTCTATTTCAGTTGTTGGCTTTTTCTAACAACCTCCAATCTTTATTACATAATGGTGCTTGGTAGAATTTTGTTTATTAATGATTTGAATTCAGCGCACTTGTAAATATAAAATTCACAAAAAATGTTCATGGGAGAGAAAATATACATAAAAAAATAAATAAATAAAAGGTACGCTATTTCAGGTTCTTCAAAAATAACGTTTGATAAAAAAAAAAAATGGTGCTAGATAGATGTTTGCCTCCAGAATCGAATTCAGCACACATGAAACTTAAAAATTAGGGGCAATATCAATTGAGGGAAAACCTGGAGGTGCAGCGTTATTACGATATGGCGTTCAGAAAATTGAGATATTCTTGTACAGCCGCTAGTTGCAAAACAATAATTGCTTACCAAGTCTGAACCCAAAACCCTTAATGGGTTGCAGGATCACAGATTGATTGTTTTTCCCGAATTCACACTTAGGAATTCAAATGCACAAATTACTTTCAAATATAAATAAATTAAATTAACAAACAATCAATCCCGCCAACAGGTTCGTCGGCTGGACTTTTAAACTCATCTGTCTTTGTATTACATCCAAATCAACTGCCAATCACATTGATGATTATTAAAAATAAACACATTTGAGAGATCGTAGAGGTTTCAAAGTTGACGTTTTTCATAAAAACCAACATAGCTCCTAATCGGTAGGTCCGAGATACAAATGTTGTACAACAAAAATATTCTCAATTAAATTTATGATATGGAAACTGTTGTCAAATATTTACTCCGAGCAAATTTTTGATAACTTATTCTTGAGTCTGAAAAAATGTTACACGTTGTTGAGAGTAATAAAAATCATTACACTAAAAAAAAAGTATAGAACCTTAGCCAAGCCATATATTTATATATAAAAAAATCATGTTTTGCAATTCGAAGTTGATTTTTGTTTGGCACATTTTAGTTTGATACAATGCTTTGACCGCTTGATAAGTTTTGTATGACCCGAGATGGAAGATTTAATGCCTTTTTTTTTATCTTTTATAGAAACTTTACAATTCTTTTACCGGGCTCAAGAGGCCTATTCACATACACTCACGCACACGAATTTAATATTTTTTAAAGTAGCTTGAACAAGAAAAGTTTCAGCCTAGCACTTTAATCTTCTGCTAAGAATAGTGAGTTAAAAAAAGAAACGAAAAGAAAACAACTCATCAATCTTTCAAATCTAGTTCCTATTTTAAAAAAGGCCATGTTGTAGACCGAGCAACCATAATAAAAGTTTGACCTTTCAATAGTAGGATTCGATCAAACTTGCCTCTAATGTTTGTGACGAAGAAATTGTATTGAATTGGAATATTATTTAAAAATAATTACAGCTTATATTTCGAGAAACACATACTGATGGCTAAAAAAAAAATGGATGGAGGATGTCTATATATAAAAAAAAAAATTAAATGAAATATATCAAGAATAGAGTAGCAATTTCCACCGATGTTTTTTTGCCTGAAATCCATTTCAAGTTTTCTTCACCAGTACAAAGATATGAATTAAACAATTAATAATTATTTAGTTTATGCTCTGAATATATTTACAACTAGCATTCATTAAGAACTTAACTTATAGCTATTTTGTACAAACAATTGTATAGTTTGTTTAATAAATCTGAATAAATGCAGAATGGCGCTAGCCACATATCGGTCGATTTTTAAACTACACTGCGATTTACATGTCGAACCACATATTAATAGTTTTTTTTAAAAGCAATTGTATTGAAAATAATTAAATTTTATGATAATTCTTTAGCTTTATGTAACATTATATCTTTGTAACCTCTCTCGAATGGTGCTCGCCACCTGTCGGTAGATTATCAAACTTCACCGCGTACCACAAATAAATCGCATTTTTATAAAATTTTAATTGAAAATCAAAACAGTTTATGATTGTTAAACCTTCCTTGGACTATGAAGATGATAAGGTTAAACTTTGGTACAGTAGTTTTCACGGTTAGTGATTGCAAACGAAAAATGGCTTGTCCTTTTATATAATAGTATAGATATAGATTAGGGGAATTATAAGAAAAAAAAAGTATTAAGTTTAATATTTGGTTAACAAGTACTGTTTCGAAACCAGCCAATTAAATAGTACCCAAATTATAAAGGCTGGATGTGCCTCAGGAGGCTTTCCCGACGCCAAAATTTAACCGAGACTAAAATTATAGAAAATAATTTTCCAGCTGGATTTGACTCTAACTCCATCCTAGAGCTAGGAGTTTAGTGATTTTCCACCTGAGCTAACACTCTTCCTCGAGAAGAAATAAAATTTTACGTAATCCAGTATTACCTCTGTAGAATAAATTTGAAGTTAATTAACCAGATCTCTATTCCAGCAGCTTCGTAGACGTGATTAGTAAATCTCTTACAGAATTGAAGCATCTTAAGTGGTATTAATAGTCTTAAAATAGTTTGTACAATGATTGTATACATATTTGCCACAACTGATAATCGAAAATTTTCGCAAAAAAATAATTGTTACCTCACTTTTTGTCGAACATTTTCTTCTAGTGCCTTCCACGATCGTTTCTCAGAAAAAAAATTTCGGAATCAAACCTGTAGAACAATAAAATTAGTTTAAATTTATTTAAACTTTATTTATTTAAAGTGGCACTGGAAGCAAATGTTTGGAAAAGGGTGAGGTAAAAAAATTTTTTTCTCGAAAATTTTCGGTTTATAATAACATATATCTGGAAAACCGTAGGATGTTTGGCAAATATGTATATAATCAATTTTATAGAAAATTTAATTTTTATTTGAAACTTAATTATCTAGAGTCAACCTTTCTCGAGATAAAATCCGAAAACTCCAAAAGGGGACCTTCTCCCCTCCCTCAACCGTAAGCTCACCTCTCCTCCCTCCCAGGGGCAGGGACTTTTAGTATCATTACCTTTTAACTACTGCGAACGCATCTATGGAGGCAAAAATAATCGCATCTTTCATGCACTCTACACCCTCTTTTCAGCACTCATAGACTTGGACTACCATGAGACCTTAGCGCTTCTTTTACTTTCAATTTTTAGTGAGAAACCATAGAATTTCTTAAGGTTCAATGAAAAGAATTGTTTTGTTTATATCTCCTGAGCGAGAAGAAGTATTAATAAGTTTATTGGTTTTAATAAATGGATTGGAGTAGTAAACTGAGCAGTAAACATTGCAATAAATCGATTTGACGCCAAAATCGATACCTAATAAACTGGACGAGATGAGGAGTATAAACGCAGGGTACATGTATTGGGTAGTTTCATATGAAATGTCCGTTTCATAAAAAATTTGATTTACTATACAGAACAATTTTGCTTTTAAAAAAATATATAAGGTTCGAAAATAAAATCCAAGTAAACAGATTTATAATATACGTAACATCAATATAAGTAGATTCGACTGTATTTTATTAAGAGCAGGTCTAAACGTATAACCTATTTATAATAAATAATTTTAAAAATGTACTTACCTATAAATCGTCTCGCCTGGCACACCTGTGTTCTTGCACTCAGAAAAACGCTGGAAAAAAATAAAGAAAACTTTAACAGAAGGATTAAACTAAATATTATACAAAAGGAAAAGGTTTAAGGTAGAGATAGGAGAGAATAGGGATAAATTGAATTTCCTCTAAGACACGAGGATCTCTAAAGTACTTAAATAGATTAGAAGAAAATGGCTTTATTATTTGTACTTAAACCTTATCCTCACTTTTATAAATTAAAAATGTAGCCTTGTCTCACTAACGTTTCTTCAAATATCTTTTAGATTCAACGACGATTATTTTTTATGCATCAATGATTCTATGTTTATCAAAGTTATCAAATATTGAAACAAAAAAAAAAAAAAAAAAAAAAAAAAAAAAAAAAAATATATATAGAATAGAATAGAATAGAATAGAAAGAAAACTTTATTCTGGGACAAAGTCCCTTAAGAATAACATTGAATATCACAAAGTAAGATCATAAACTGGCCGAGAGGCTTTTAAAAAAAAACAACTTAGGTAAAATTAAATACAAATTGGTATGAAAAAAAAAAATACAGAGAAAAACTAGAGAAAGAAAAAACTATTAATAAAAAGAGAGTGAAAAGATAAATATACAAAAAAGAGGTTAATATTGTAAAACAAAATTGCAGAAGAGGAAAA
Source organism: Euschistus heros (assembly GCA_003667255.2). Classification (NCBI taxonomy): domain Eukaryota; kingdom Metazoa; phylum Arthropoda; class Insecta; order Hemiptera; family Pentatomidae; genus Euschistus; species Euschistus heros. The sequence continues at coordinate 1,156,992 of RCWM02000144.1, forward strand.
AACAAACAGAAACTTAAAGAAAAATAAAAGATAGAAAATCCAAAATTAGCATTACAAGAAATCAAAACATTATCATAGTTAAACTATAATTTTTGCTAATGTTTTATGTCTGACGGTCTTAATAAATAAATTAGACAATTACATACATAGTAAATATATCCTTATAATTAGAGAGCGTCGGGTTGGAGGGAAAGAAGATGGTGAAAGAGTAGTGTTTTGAATGTTCCAAGGGAGGAAGCATTGCGGATACAGGGGGGGAGGGAATTCCAAAGATTAGAGGATCGGACAAGGAAGGAACGTTGGAATGCAGTACTTCTGTCGGATGGAGTATAGAGATCGGAAAGACGAGATCTTGTATGCAGTGATTTGATAGCAGACTTGAATTTCAGGTTACTGTAAATAAAGGGAGGGTGACGGGTGTTGATAACTTGGAATAGGTAGGAGCCTAGAAAGTATTTTCTGCGGAAGGAGGGGAAAAGCCAATTTAACTCAGTATAGAGATGCGAAACGTGGGAACGTCTCGATGTTCCGAAGACAAACCTAATGAAGCAATTCATGATGCGTTTTAATCTGTCCTCAAGAACCATCGAGAGCCCGTCATATATCACGCTACCATAGTCAAATTGGGGGAAGATAAGGGAGGATACTAGAAGTTTGCGTGTGGGTAGGGGAAGGAGGTGACGGGAGCGGTGAAATAGTTTTAGGATACCGATTGACCTTCGGGAGATTTGTGCAATATGGGATTTCCAGGAGAGGGTTTGATCAATGGTTAAGCCTAAATTTTTAACAGAGGAATGGAAAGTTATTGGATGACCATTAAGGAATAATGTGGGAAAGTTGGCATTTGAATGGAGAAGGGAGTGTGATCCTATGGCAATTGCTTGAGTTTTAGCTGCGTTTAACGTTAATTTGTTCAGATTTGCCCAGGCACAGGTTTCGTCTAGGTCTTCCTGAATTTTGGCAAACGCAGCTAACATTTCGGATGGAGGAAAGGAGAAGTAAATTTGGAAGTCATCGGCATAAAGATGGTGGGAACAATGGTGAATTGAATGGGGAAGATCATTGATGTAGGAATTAAACAGTAGAGGGGAAATGCTCGAACCTTGAGCTACTCCTGATTGTAGAGTGAGGAAAGAGGATAGGCCTTGGTTAGCAGTGGCAACTGCTTGGGTGCGGTCGGAAAGGAAAGATTGAAACCAAAGGAGGGAGCTGTAGGAAAAGTTCAATGATTTCAATTTGGAAAAAAGGATATTATGGTCTAAGGAATCGAATGCTTTAGAGAAATCAAGGAGGATCAGGATGGTCAGTTCTTTTTTGTCCATCGCTGTTTGGATGTCAGTGATAATTTTAATGAGTGCGGATTGTGTTGAGAAGCCGGGACGGAAACCAGATTGGAAGGGATCGAGTAACTTGGAATGTTCTAGGAAATTGGAAATTTGGGATTGCACCAATCTTTCTAGGGGCTTAGAAAGGTTGGAAAGTATGGATATAGGGCGGTAGTCCTTTGGGGATATAGGGTTTGGGTTCTTGTTGATGGGATGAATTAAGGCCTTTTTCCAGGAAGTGGGAAATACTGAGTTTTGAAGGGAAAAATTGTATATAAAGAGGAGAACCGGAAGGATTTCAGGAAGGCATAATTTCAATAATTTAACAGGAATGTTGTCTATACCAGATGAGTTGGATTGAGACTTATTAGGTAATTAGATCAGAGGGGGTGATATAAGAAAAGTAAAAATTATTGTCGTTAAATGCTGGCGGAGGTAAGGACTGGGAGGGTCGAGAAGGGGCAGATGAAGTGGAAGAACCGAAATAGGAGTTTAACTCATCCGGAGTGACAGGAAGGTCTCCCGAGGGAGAGGAACTAGGAGGATCACACAAGGAAAGTTTATGGAGGAGCAGCCATTTGGATTTAGGGTCGGGTGCAGATGAAAGGGCTTCGTGGAAGAAATTGGATTTAGTTCGCCGGATCGTGGATTGAGTTAAATTTCTAAGAAACTTAAACGCTTGATAGTCATCTTCAATCCTTGTTCGCCTGAAGCGTCTCCGGGCAGCCTCGCGTCTTCTTTGTAAATCTTTAATGTGTTGGTTCATCCAAGGAGCAGGGCGACGCCGGCGAAATGTTGAGGTTTTAAGAGGAGCATGGGTATCAAGGATAGATAGGAGATTGGTGGTGAGTAATTCAACCATGGTATCAATTGAGGAGCAGGAGTAAATTGGATTCCAATCTATGGCTTCGAGATCGGATAAAATCATATCTCGGGAGAGGGAGTCTATGTTACGGAAGGATATTGTTTTAGGATATATAATATATATATATATATTAGTAAATTAAAACAAAAACCTTCGGAATTTTTTTTTTTATTATTATTATTTATTTGATTAGAAAAAAGTTCTGCACAACAAAGACATGGCTGTAGCAATCAATAGAATTGAATTCATTTGTGAATTGGACTGACTATTTTATTGAAGAGTTTTGGTTTAATGGAACCTTTTTCATTAAATTATTTATGTATTATTTTATTTAACTAAATCTTACTATGTTATTTTATTTTGTTTGTATTTATGATGGGGAGACTGGATTCAAAAATAATTTGAAAGTTTGGTTGAACTCCATAATTCTACAACGTATCTTTACTTAGGTCTGACGATAGCAACGTAGTTAAATGTTTGTGGAAAATTAGAAGATAAAAATGTTAGGAAAGAAAGAGCTGCAGTGATCGAAATTCGAAACTTCTTTTTAAAGAACAGATTTTTGAGAAAAATAGTGTTTATATATATATATATATATATATATATATATATATATATATATATATATATATATATATATATATATATATATATATATATATATATATATATATATATATATATATATTATTTCTGACTAGCATAGTATATATTTGAAGAGGAAAAGGTGTAATATGCACTACACTAAGATATAAAAAATGGGCAATGGTGTAAATATGAGCACCTCTCCATACTGGTTTTCGGATATATTAAAAACTGGCAGCGAGGACTGTCTATGGAGCCATTTGCTAATATGAGATAGCAGTGAGCAGTTAAAACCATTCTTTCAACCAATGCGGATGCAGCTTGCGTTATTGTGCAAATTGGTGTTCATTCTGGACTGTAAACGTTTGAGAGACATGAGAAATATTTTTTGTTTCATGTTATACTTTTTGAAGAACACCTTTAGTCACGCACGCTTTTAGGTTACATGTAATAGTGGCCATCTTTCTTAAGGTGGGGTTCCGCATGGAGCAGCTAGGCCAGAAAACAAACCAATACGTGGAAGTCCCCATTGCTGTGAATCCCACGTTTTTCCTTTGGCGATTTCCTGATACATAGAAAGAGAATTTAAGAAACTCCATGGAACCACAATTTCATTTTTTTTTTCAGATGACGTATAAAGTTCCAGATTTTTTATTACTGTTTTGTACTGTTACTTAGGTGATGTGGGTTTGCATACCCTAGACGCGAAGGAGCGCGTATTTAATAAACTCCCAATTTGTGTAACATCACAGCAAAATCTCTGTTTGTGCTAATCATGATTCTGCTACTTGGATTATAGCCCAGTCAATAAAGGATTATAGAGTGCTGTTTCTGTAATCCAAGGTTTTTCTTCGGGAATTTTTTAGAGTAGTTAGAAAGTAAACTCAAGGTCCTGGTAACAGGAAGAGGAGGGGGCGCGAAAGGTCCCTTTTTTTAGTTTCGCGCTCATATCTCAAAAACGGTGCGTCATATGCAAAATATGACTCTTTACTAAATTTATGTTATTGAACTTCTGTACAACTTTTATTTTATACACATTTTTCATATTCTGTACTTTTTCCGAGATATACGCTTGACAAACGTAAACTTTAATAAAATTTATCCTCAACTTGTGAAAAGTTACATAAATTTTAACTTTTCTTAGTAAAACTATCATATAAAAGTCCTTCACATTTGCCGACCGTATATCTCGGAAACGGTTGGAAATTTTCTCTATTCTAGTAACGTAATAAAAATCTATTTGTTTCAAGAAGTTATATGAATAATGTAATAAGGAAAGAAGATTCGCCATTTACTTTAGGTCTGATCATTATTATAAACAGACCAGGTTATTATTATAATATGCATACCAAAGAGGGACAGCCAAGGATACATACTTCGAATGCTGTCAAACATATCAAACATTTAAGGTATAATAGAGTTCTATAATTGGTCGGGGCTGCAGGAAGACTTCCTCTCTTCCCTACCCCGCTACGCTAATCCTTGCATCTCATTAGCTGAGAGCATTTTAAATGTCCACGTGGCGCTTTAAAGTCGACTCAGGATCAACTAGGGTCATCGGGAATAATTACGCTACTTCACGATTGCTCTTTGTTTGTAATTATCAATTTTTTTTCTTTTTACTTTAACTGTCTAAGGAAAAACAAAAGAATAAAGAACTGATTATCGTTTAGTAAAAAAATAAAAGTTTTTACAAAGCAAAATTTTTTATTTATTTTTATACAGTCCTTACCATAGCAATTTATAAAAATGAAAAAAAGATAGACAATATATGTTAATACTATCAGAGCGAATAAATAATCAATTACCATATAAGATAATAAAAAATAAAGTATAAAATATTTAAAAAAAGTTACAGAAGAAAACTATAGATCTCCCAGCTTTGAGAGAAACTAAGGATTTAAAACGTGAATTTTTTCGTCCAAACCAATATATCTTCTAAACGGTAGATTCTAGCGACAAATATTATATAACAAATACAAATAATATTTTACATTAAATTTATTGTCAGAATATTACCGGCAAATTCTGATCCGAGCAACATCAACAGAGCTATATCATTTAGTAAACGTAACTTTTTTTCGTTCAAACCAATATAGCTCCTGAAACGGTAGCGAAAAATATTCTCCATTAAATTTTTGATCAGAAAACAGTCGTCAAATTTTCGATTCTTGCAACACCAACGAATCTAGAACGTGTCGAAATGTTAAGAAGAAGAAGACAATAAGTAATGAGTACAATACATAGGACTATAGTCTGACTATAATAATTAATTATTATACATAAAAATAATAATAATTAAATTATGATCTACAAAATAAATGAGAAATCTTGTAAAAGGGTACATTTTATGTATAACACAAAATATTCATGTTTTATATTTGCTCGGAAAATTGAAGTTCAAGGAGGTAAAGAAATAGATGATGTTTAAATGAAGTAAGAGTGGAGCTTTTTCGAATTGAGATGGGCAATGAATTCCATTAAGAGGAAGCGCGGATAATAAAAGATTTCTCGAAGGAAGAAGTTCGATGCGCAGGAGTGTACAGGTTGATGGTTTGTGTTTATGAGGTTGGGTTCCAGTATTTAAGAGGTGGATAGAGCAGCGCAGAGTAAGGAGGTCACGAATATAGGTGGGTTTTTGGTTTTCGAGGATTGAAATATAAGTGCACCTAGGAAGTATTGACGTCGGAAACTGGGGTAAAGCCACCCAATTTCAGAATACCTGTGAGATATGTGAGAGCGTCTGGAAATCCTCCCAACAAAATCTAATAAAACAGTTGAATAGTATTTTACGTCTCATTTCAAGCTCATTAGACAGTCCTCCATATACTATGTATCCGTGGTCAAATTTGAGAAAAACAAGAGATAATACCAAAAGTTTTCGAGCGCTTTGTGTTAATGACTAAAGTTGCTTAAGAATAAAAATGGATTTCCTCGTGATTTAGGAAATATGATTATTCCAAATAAGATGTTGATCAAAAGTCAATCCCAGATTTTTTATAGAATTTTGAAAATGAATTGGTCGAGATAAAGTAGAGGATAATAGGGGAGTGCTTCTAAATGTTACATTTTTGAATGTGAAAAAAAAGTTTTACCAAAAAAGTATAGACCCCCCAGCCAAAAGACATATCCATGTCAAAAATAATAAGAATACGTTTTATTGGAATTTATCATCAACTTTCAAAAATTATTTTCTGCTCTTAAACTTTCAATCATCCAATTTATGTACGAAAATAAAACAAACCTTTTCTATTTTTACATTTGTAAACGGACTTGTTTTATACCAGCTTAAAATATTTATTTTTGGGTCTCGATGGCTGAGCTCGTTGAATCCAGGTTCTCAGCGCGTTCGGGAAAAAAGGTTGTGGGTTTGCATCCCGACTGGTCGAATTAAAATTAATTTCGTGGCGGATCCACGGAAAGAATCTTGACAGTCCCACCCTGGCTAGAGTAGGTTGGTAACTTGTAGGATAAATCGTCCTTCCTACCGTAGTTGGAGTTCATAAGGACGTTTAACAATTAAATATTTATTTAATAAGTTAATCAGATATTTAAATGAGTTTAATTCAGATGACTTTAAGCTACTTGGTTTTTAGTTTATTGAGAGTATTTATCTAGTTATTTAGACTATTTAACAACAAATGAGGCATTGAGGTCATTATGTAAGTTTATTTATGGCGTAATAAGGGGTGTTGATGATTTTACTAAGAATTTTGGATTTTAAGGATCTTATGCTAGAATTTTGTATGTCCAACTCCGTATATCCGAGTACGTCTAATTGCAAACAAAGCTTTGTAATTCATTTAAAAGCTTAGGGCATTTTATACTATATCTTCCCACCCTGGTAGGAATAGGGACTCTTCCTTCTTTCCTAGTTAGAGTTCATAAAGAAGTTAAACCCCAAAAAACAACACACACATGTCATAAAACCTAGTGTGGTGAGTACGTTACTAGAATGATTAGGAATATCAGCTGCGCATATACATATATATATAGTAGAGGATTGGACATAACAAACTGTCATAAGGAATACCTGCCGAGGAGGAACTAAGGAGGAAACCCTTAAGGGTGCTGCTCCATTTACTAGCAAGTACCTAACCTCCTTCCGTCTCGTGTCTCAGAATTTTTCTGTCTTTACAACAGGGCAGCAATAGGGAAGTGCTACTTGAACCCTTTGAGCTCCTTACCATTAGTGAATAACAGCGTGTATTAATAAATTTTAAGGTACAATGGTTCTGGATGATTCCCTATTTTTTTTTTTAAATCGATAAATCTTTGGCAGGGGATTTCCTTGACAAAACAAAAATATATCAACAACGGACTACCCTAAAAAATTTATCTAAAGAATCGATAAAATCAAAAAAATAAAAAAATTTCTTTTTTTTATACGTTGTTCTAATATATCAACATAAAATAATAATAATAATAAAATATACCTTGTTATCCTTTGATACTTTATGATAAAATATTTTCATTTAAAATGAGATATTTTGAACTTATTATTAATATTTTTTTTTCTTGACTATATGTTTATTATTAAGTAATGCATATTTGTTAAACATTAAGGGTCCATCAATACAACTGATTGCATCCGCCCACGTTATCAGCACCCACTGACAATGACATAGGTAAACCATGCCACCCAAATCGAAATGGAGCAAAAGCAAGATAAGACGCAAGAGGAGTAGGAGGGAAGGGTGCTAATTGGAGAAGGAAATTACTTGGTAAATTAGATGGATATTGATCATTTGCCAAATAATCATGGATGTTACTTTAGTGTTCTTAGTTACTAATATTATCTTTCAATTTTATTTATTTCTAAATAAAAAAAATAAAAAAATCCCCCCTTCCTTGAGCCTGTCGGCTAAAGAAAGATTAACATGGAACATGCTTTAGGGATTTCCCCCTTGACGTCAATGCTCATTTGTTTTTTTTATTTTATTATAGCTTACCTTTGATTAAGTTTTCTGTAGGAGGGTCATTCCATGTCAAATCAACCAATTTTACATTAGATTTGAACCTTGACCACTCCGATTTCTATGATTTTTGGTATAGAAGTTGTACATACCAAGACTAGTAAAATTGCGAAATATTACATTTTTCTGACTTTTTGTTTTTGAGCTATAAGCTTTTAAAAATTCAAAAAATTCCGTTTTCGGTCCTCACTCAGTATATTCAAAATTGTGCCATTGAAAAACTATTGCTCCTAGAGAGCTTAAATTTGCGGCATCGTTTTTCATTTGAAATGCCCTTTAATTTTATATATCACTTGATATATTTTCCGTCCATTTTGAATTTATTTGAAACGTCCAAAAACGGTTTTCGTAATTCCCAAAATATATACCCTTCGATTTTTTCGAAAAAAATATATGTGATTCATACTATAACTGCCAACACGCGGACAAAATTTTAGAATGGAACGGAAATGGGTTCTTGATAAAAAAAAAATAATTTGCATTTTTTTTAATAGAGAGTTAGTCCAGTCAATGAAATATTATAGAATGTGTTTTATGTAATACAAGATTTTTCATCAGAAAAATGTCAGGGTGGTTAGAACGTAAACATACTAAAAGTCTTGGAGTGTTCGGGCCTGGGAACAGAAAGGGATGGTGACGCGGAAGGTTCATTTTTTTGGTTTTGCCTTCATATCTTGAAAACGGTACGTCGTATGCAAAATATGACTAGTTACTAAATTAAGGCTAATTAAATTTTCTACAACTTTTATTTTATACGCATTTTTCATATTCTGCACTGTTTCCGAGATATACGCTTGGCAAATGTGAACATTAAAAAAAAAATTTTAAAAATACACCTCATGTTTTCTGTTGAACTTCCCTCTATATCTTCTTTAATGTTTATCCTACGACAAAAGGCTTTATAAATAATATTTTAGAACATTAAATTTCTTTTAAAATACACATATATATGCCAACTTATCTTCGACCTGTCAAAAGTTACATACATTTTAACTTTTCTTGGTAAAACAAACATACCAAAGTCCGTCACATTTGACATGGAATGACCCAAGAGCTAAATGTTCGAACGAAACAGCTGAATCCTGCTCACCGCCTATGCCCTTGAGTTCTTTACTTTTTTCTATCTACCTTTATGATTTTAAATTATTAACAACTAATGGTTATTCGAAATAAACAAAGACAAAACAGGGGTTTAAAACATGACTTTTTTTTTTTTCAAAAAGGTAAATGCTCCAGTACTCGACATCCTAAGGTCATAACTTTCAATTTTTACTTATATTGATAATTAATTCTGAAATCTTTGCTTCATGTTTTGTTTTTCCTGACCACCATTTTTACATAACCCTATGGTAATTTTTTTAAAGCTAAAAATTAAACATTTATTACTTAAGACCCCACAATTTAGAAAACTCATTTTTGCTTCAGTAGTCGACAGTAGCTGACATGGGTGCTTGGACCTCAAAAAGGTGTTAAAAAACAATAAAAAATCTGTTTATTTATCTATAAAATATATGTTAGAAAATAGTCTCTCAATAAAACATAAAGCAAACAAGCAATTAAATCATTTATTTCAATAATTTTCAGTGACAAGTCCAGGAAACTAAAATCTGGTATTCAGTGGGGTACTTCCGAAAATCAATGGTGAAGAAACTTTTATAATTTTGGTTTTGTTAATAATTCTTAATTTTTTGTCCCGTTTCATAAAAACGCTACGCTTTATGTTTAATAGCCTTAACATGAATGCGCTTACTTGGTCTTCTTGAATATTGTCTTTATATGAACAACTGCTTGGCTTTTACTGTTTTCTTCTCCATGTTTTTCACATCGAAGAAAGCTATGAGAAAGCTTCTCTTCTTAATTATGGGCACTTGTTTTTTTTGGTAGAACGTAGGCTATTTGAGGTTCTTGTAAGTTTGACAGTGGCTTTTTTCGTATTACTTCAAAGAGAGGTTTTTCAATTATATCACCATCTGTAGATGTCATGTCAATTATGTTGGTTTCGTTTCTTTGTTGTTCTATATTTTGAAAACACGCCAATGGTGATAAAATATCGTGTTCTGCAAAAATTTCTTCAACCAAGCAAATCAGTATCGGAGCTCTTTCCTGGTGGTACCCACTCTTCTTCCGATGATGAAGACTCTATAATGTTCTTCTTGGCTTCCTTTCTTCTTGTTCTGATCTTCTTTTCTATTTCTTTCTTTTTTTTTCATTTCTTCCTTTCTATTGCTTTTTTCGACCTCTTTCTGTTGCCTTTTTCTTTCTCATTTCTTCCAAATCGTTATTCTTTTTCTGCTTGCTCTTTGAGTTTTCTCTCCATGATTCAGAAAGTACGAATCCAGGGTATGTTTCCCTCCGAGACTTTTTTTGCGGAGGTTCTGGCCAACGCAACAACTTCTTGAAAGTGCTAGGTACGTTACACTCTATCGAGGTAGATGGTTGAGGATCCAATGGACAAAAAGCTGGCTCTCAGGAAAAATGTTACGTACTCTCAGGAGTACGTTGAGAAACAATTGGATTCCTCCTCAAAAAAGCTTTGATCCATCCATGGTTATTCGAAATAAACATATGTAGTTAGGACAAAACAGAAGTTTAAAACATGACTTTTTTTTTTCATTCAACTAATATAAAACTAAATAAAACGGCAGATCCTAGCGACAAATCTAATATAACAAAAAATATATTCCATTTAATCTCCAATAAGATAACTTTTAGCAAATTTTCATTCCGAGGAATACTAAAAGAGTAAACTAAAATGTCGAACAGCCAAGAGGAATTGAGCAAGATCATCGAATCCATCTTAATTTTTTATTTCGTATTAGCTAACTTATTAGAACTACTAACTGCTCCTGCGTCTCTAATACGAAACTATCAAACTACGCGTAACGCACTCCCGGTCCCCAACATATCGCTTTTGACCTATTAGGTCACCTGTAAATATGTTCCATGTTAAAAAAAAAAAACATTTTAAATAAATAAATTATTCCTATAACGAGGAATGCTATAGAATGTATAAAGAATAATAGAAGTTTTTTTGTTTTTTTTTCGAGTATCCTTGATATATTTCTTATTAATTCACTTGAATGGTTTCCGATAATTTCTTTAACGACCACAGAATGAGCGATAGAAAATTGTAATTGCGTCATTTTTATACAAATTGTGTGGTATTTTCTTAAGTAGCCTTGGATACTTTTGTACATTCTAAAATCAAGTTGTTTATTTACTTGAGCATTCGCCAGTTGTTTTTATTCTTAACCTCCGTTCCTGTCCAGTTGCATTAGTGATATGCGTCTTTTGGCTACGTTTTCCCTAATTATTTATATCTAGAATTCTTTTCAGTGGGCTGCCCCTGTATTATAGTCGTCAAAATGTGCACGTGTCTCTATATATTAAACTAGAGAGAGAGAGGGATTCATATAAAATAAACAGAGTATGTTAAATGAAAGTAAACATACATTGTACCACTATCGTTTTACTTTTAAATCTCCATTACTAATTTTTCTACATTCATTCGTTTTATAATAAGCTTTGCTCTTTATTTACTTTATCTATACTTTTATATAAAAGGACAAGCCATTTTTAGTTCTGATCACTAACCGCGAAAACTAATAAACCAGCACCAAATTTTAACCAGTTCATATAAATAGTAACTAAAAGGTTTAGCAGTAATAAAATTTACTGATTTTTAATTTTTGTTATTAAAAAATCGATAGCAGGTGGATAAAAGTTAAGTTTGAAAATTGACCGGTAGGTGGTAAATTTATAATAAAATTTACTTATATATAATTTAAAGTATCAAAAAAAGATTTAAATAAGGGAGACATGTGGATTCCAGCGAATTTTAAATACTGACCGTTATGCCTACTATTCCACAATAGAGTTTACATTGGTAAAACTACGGAACACATTTCTAGCAAATTTAACTAAATCATTTTCATAGTTCTAAGAAGGTTAATTCATTAATTTAAATTTAAAGCTTTTATTAGAATAAATTTATAATCTGCATCAGTGATGGGCAATATTTAAAGAGCGGGCGAAGCTATAACGGGGAGATGTTTGAGAAAATTTATAATTTTTTACAAATTTCCAATATGTACTCTTCTTCAACTGCTGGTGTTTTTATAGAATATTTTAAACAAATGCTTTGTAGCGAATCTATTATTAATTTTATACAATATCTCGTAATGTCGAGAAACACTCGCACAATAAACTCTCGCGTTAAACACTTTTCTGGTAAATCCAAAGAGTCTAGGAAATCATAGAAGTCAATTACTAACTATACATTTTGTCCTAGAATCCATTCGAGTCGAATTTTTCAAAATTTCATCAAAATATTTCTGATCATCTGAATCAATCGCCGAGTTCTATACATCCTTATAATCCTCGACGGTAAAAAATAAAGAAATACGTCTTTTGTAAGATTATTTTATTTATTTATTTTTTTTTTTTTTCATAATTAGGGAAAAAATGTATGTCGGTTACTCAGAATCGACTTTGGACTATCGATTCTATTTTTAAGAATCGGCGGAATCGAGTATCGACACATCCCTAACATAAGTAATATCGATAAGTAAATTATCAAAGTAAAAAAAAATATTTTTTGTCTTCTCACGGACTTTGCTTTGAAGGTAAGACGGACGAGGAAAAAAGGTTTACATTAAAAATTGACCGTGATTAAACATTACTATAATTATTTTTTAATTTAAAACTTTAATCTACATCAAAATGTAAATTAAAAAAAAAAAAAGTAAGTTTGTTAAAGGTAAAAAAAATATATATATACGACCAAACTTCCTAAAAACAAAATTAATGAAAAATATCTCCACAGAATTGCTTCCCTCCAAGAGTTATGGGGCCCAGTTATACTCCAACCAACTTATGATTCAATCCTCGAGTATGGAGGGAGGGGGGGGGGGGGGTCGTCCAGCCCTTTTTATTTCTATTGTATTTTAAAAATGAAAACAAAAAAATGTTTACATTGTTTTCCAACTGAAATATAAAAAATCGTGTGTTCGTAATCACACGAATACAATAAACATATTGTAAAGTGCATGAAATATGGGATAAATTTTGACCTTATATCTATTTTAGGAGTAATTAGAAGGAAAACTTACCAAAAGTCCCCGCCCTTGGGAAGTGAGCTAAAGAATGCCCAATTTTTTTTTCTTGCATAATATTTGGAAAAAGGTGGACTCAAGAAAAATACTTTAAAATTTTTTATATAAAATTGAATGTTTACATATTTTTCGAACTTTTTTCAGATAAATCTTATTATAAAATCGATAGTTTTCGAGAAAAAAAATAACTTTTTCCTCACTTTTTGTTAAACGTTTGCTTCTAGTGCCTTCCACAATTTTTATCAGAAAAAAACTCAAAATCAAACTTGTAAAGCAATAAATTTACTTAATTTATATGTTTCTGGCACTTGAAGCAAATGTTTGACAAAAAGTAAGGTAAATATTTGTTTATTTTACTTACTTATTTTTATTAATTCTTCAAATATGCGCTTAATTTTGAAATAATCGATCGTACATGATTTTGCTGTGTTAATATATAGAAACAGTTTATTTGTATCATATTATATTAAAGAAATATCACGAACAATTAAGGGTTTACAGCCATTTCATTTAACCGTACTCCTTGCATTTCAGGTCGACAATTCAGTAATTTATTATGAACTCTTTCACTTTCATAAATTTTTTAAAAATATTTTCCCCATATATCGGACGTCATTTAAAACATATTTCTGCAATAAAATAATTCTGGCCGCCGAAATGGATTTTTTGCCCACTGTGCGCCGTCAAAAATCGTCTGACGACCGTCTCTTTTTTTTGCACTAATTAGTTTAAGGACACTATTTTGAAATATTTTAGGATTTGACGATATTATTAGTTTTCAAAAATCGGTCTGAGAGATAAGTTTTCATGGTTTTGAAAATTGATTAATCCTTTCTTCAGGACACTAAGAGATATAATTTTGAGATCTGCCTGGATCTAACGATTTTTAAGATGGCGGTAGGATATTCCGCTATTGTTCTCCTTTTGGAAATTCAACCATTGTCGTCCTTTAGAAAATTAACTGCCACTCCCTTCCCGTTTAATCTCTTGGATTTTCGTTCTTTTGGTCCTTTTCAAACACATTCGTCGGGTGATTGGAGATATTCCCTCAATCCTATCACCCTAATGTACTTTAATTAAAAGTACACTAGTCCCCTTTACAATATTCATAAAGTCTACCTACAGAAGCTTTCACTTTAAAATATTTTCACTATTTCACCATTGTATTCTACTAGATGAATTTTAAACAGTTACGCCAGAAAGTAAAAACATGTAGAATTGTTCATAGTCTACGGTAGATTTAACTAAAAAATCCTGTAAAAAAAATTAAATATAGTTCCAACCATTCTTGGAAGTGAATTTTAAATAATCTGTATGAATACCTTTATGTACCTATTAAACAGAACCAACCAATTCCGTGAAAATTATATTCAAATTTATGAAACTATCGAACAATAGAGCATCTAAGCCATCTTGAAATCTATTGGGATCTACTATAAATGTAGGAGATGTCAAGACAACCGTTATTCTTTCTTCTAAATTCCATCGCAACCCTGTCTTCCATCCTAACCCTCTAGCCCAATCATTATCCACTTCCTCAAAACCTGGTAATACACCTCGCAGATTAAAACGGCAGTGGCAAGACCTTTTACTAATATTTGGACACTTCATATGAAATATCCGTTTTCATAGGGAAGGTTATTTAACAAAACAACTTAAAGAAATCAAAACATTTTCATTTAAATATTTTCTATACATTTATACATGTGTTATCTTCTTCCATATCAGAACTGAAAAAATTGGTTTTGGGAAGAGCTAAAGTAAAAAAATGCGCTTTGCACAAGAATCAATGTCAAAAATCTTCCTTTACCTTAATGAAAGGAAGATTTATTTTTTAGATACGTTAGCAGACTAAGATGGATTTTAATGGACATCGTAACACAGCTCGTTTAGTTTCTTTACTGTCGTGAAACATGAGGTCTGTCCTTACCGTATATGCAATGACCCTACATATGTTTATGTTGGATTCCTGACAATGGCCAGCGTCTATAACGACGTCAGTTAGCCTCCACTGGATACTAATACCGAAGACGCAGGTAGTAAAGCAGCGCTGGGATCCATTTATATCTGACATCGCCCAATAATTGCATTATTCTATGGGGATAATGTGTCCCAAAATAAACATTAATATTTTCATTTCGTTCATCACCGTAGCAATTGGACAAGCTTGGATTATGTTTTCCCAGAGTCTTTTACTCTTATTATTTTTATTTTATTTATATATCAATATGATTATTATATTTTTATTTCAAAAGGGACTACGAAAAGAACACAACAATACCATTTAAAGCCATAATTCAGATTTTCATTCTTTTTCCACCAAAATTTATTCACTATGCACCGTTTTTCGTTCTTCTCTCCTTTATTTTATTTTTCGTTTCCACGAGGTCTTTTCTAACTTTTTCACTAAGTTTGTCCCTTTCTTTACACTCTTTTGATTCCATATTTAGGCTAATTTAAATATTCTATTATCTGTGTTTTTTGACGGTGATGGAGCTTAATTTTTACAAAAAAATGTATCAAAGCACTTTCAACTAAATTTCTTTGAATTGCGCTAAATAAAATTTGATCTTTATTTCCTGATTACTCTCCCCAAATCTTCATAAAGCTTATCTTTATTCTTTACGTTAATTTTGTAGATTTGTTTATTCTTTTTTATTCGGTCACTATCTGTTGTTTTGGTTGGTCCATGGATTGATCTTAAAATAATTATTAATTATTTCATTTTTATATGTTTATTTTCTTAAAATTTAGATTATTGATTAACTTATCTTTTTTTGGAAAATTGATAGAATGGATTCATTACCATATTGTTCTAATATGAGGCAAATTATAATAGTTTGTTACAGCTTATTAAAACTAAAAAAAAAAAAATTAAATATTCTTTTAAACTTTAGATGATTCTATATTGTAACAGATTAGAATTAGTTTTTATTGTTTAGCTTCAACGTTCTGAGATTTCAGTTTCTTCCTTCATTAATAAATTTCACTATGCATTTTTAACGTTATTTATATTTTTTCTATTGACTTCTACAAGTTCTATATTAAATTCAAAACTCTTTTTATTTTAAATTACTTTCCATAAAACCGCTGCATTCTAGAAATCCTTCATTAATTGTGCTACATTCATTTGGAATTCTAAACCAACTCAGCTCTACTACACCCCAACGAAAGGGAGTTCTTCCTTAATTAAATCTTTTCCCTTTGTCTGTCTCCTATTGCTCCAACGAAAACAATACTTTCCTCGTGTCCTCAACAGATATACATTATCATTTGGAAAAACATTTAATTATTTTTATTTTATTTATTTATTTTAACAAACATTTTTTTTAAATTTTAAATAAATAATTAATATGTCTACAAGAAAGTAGAGATAAAAATCAAATGGCTCAAATTTTGGCACTGTAAAACTTTTGGAAAATTAGGGTCTCGTTCAGAGCTGATATGAAATTGGAAATCAAACCAACAATAAAGACTGCAGAAAATGTTTTTTGGCCCTTAACAAAATACTAAAATCCCGAGAATTTTCTCGATCTTTGAAGATCACTGTTAACAAAACATTAATTATGCCAGTAGTGACATATGGGAATGAGTGTTGGATTCTGACTCGAGAAAATGAGAGGATACTGAGGATTTGAGAAACACAGGTCTTTAGGAAGAACTTCGGATTGGTTAATAACTACAAAAAATATACTATCGAAATTGGAGAAACAGATCAAATATGGAACTGGAACAGACGATTAGTGAACTAAACATTGTTTCAATGATCGAAGTGGGAAGATTGCGATGGTTTTAACACGTAAAGACAGTCTTTCAAAAAAATATGATGTACGGTATGCCGGTAGGAAAGACAATCAGAGGGAAACCTATGCTGAGGTGGCTGGGCAATGAACAGGATGAACTTAGAAGACTGGACCTGAGAGGTTAGAAAAGTTAGGAGGCTGATAGATAGGGATGGCTGTCAATTTGGTGTTTGGCTAAGGCTCGACTAGAGATGTAGTGCAAAGGGATATAAATAATATACCCTATATTATATATTATATCCCGCACTGACGTTCGTTTGAAAGTCAAAATTGAACACTTACCTGTAGAGTATTTTTGATTGTTTTTCTATATCCTGTAATTACTCTAAAAATACCATTTGCTCTAAAATTAAGGCCTCATGAATAAGAAGACTATAACCAAGTTTTCAAAATACTAGTCGTGGATTAAAAAAAGTGGCTGCGGTATATGATTAGTCATATTATTATTATTACTATTTGTTTTTTGACACCTAGTGGTAGTACATGGTCAACCATCAATGTTTATTTGGAGTTTAAAAACTTCCGAACTATTTTTGCAGTTCCCAACAATGCCACTTTTTGCATTTTTTCCATTACTGTTTTTGGCAGCTCTAACTTCTCTATAGAACAAATTGAGTCTTTTGGAACCAGCCCATTACAAGATATAATTATTGGCAAGACGCTGCACTTATCCAGTCTATATAGTTGCTTGAGTTCTTCTGCCAGCTCCTGGTATTTCCTCTTCTTCTCAGCTAAAACTCGGAACATATTGTCATCCGATGGCACACCGATTTCAATGAAAAAAACTGATTTCCCTACTTTGTTTATGATCAATATATCCGGCCTGTTGTTCATGATCATATGATCAGTTATTATCGGGTGATCCCAAAATATCTGTATCCCTTTTTCCGAAATTCTGGCTTGTGGATGATAATCATAGTAGGACAGCTTTTATCCAACATATTATTATTATTATATTGGCACAGCCAGCCAATCCTGCGCTCTCTTTCTCTATCCTTCAACCCCCAACCACATCAGATCTTCCCTCACATCTATTCGAACCGAGGACGTCCTCTCCTTCTTCTGTCCACTTTATTCGTGCTCGTTTAATTATACCATTACGATATTCTTTTATTGACGTATATTCTTATCAACACCTTCCTCTCCTAGGAGTTAAGCATCTTTTCTGATTTTTTTTTTCTAAAGGCCATGTTTCACAACCATACATTACCACTGGCTTACAATGAAGCTGAAGAATTTTTAAAGAGAGGAATATCATCTGCTTTCTTCTAATATTCTGGCTTTTATTTCACTTTCAATTTTATTGTCTGTTTCGACTAGGCTTGCCAAGTACTTGAACTGGTTTACAGACCAAAAACTGTGATTCATGAAAGTTACTTCTTCATTCTTTTCGTTCCTCCATCTTGACTTATCATGTAAACCGTCTTACTCTAGTTCACTGCAAGGCACAGTATAATAGCTGTCTCTTCGACTTCTTGGAAGGTTCCTGATAATGTTGTTTGGTTTCTAGAAAGTACGACCACGTCATCGGCATATGAAAGGTGTGGTCCCAGGCGATTATATATAGTTCCCCCAAGAAAAATCAAGAATTCGAGATAAAGGGTCACAATTTCTTAGGCCATTATTCACACCAAATTCGTCAGGGATCTTCCATTCTTAACTGGACAGGTAGTCTTCGTTTAAAGTAATTTTTGTCGGTCTTAACAGAAATTAATTCTCATTTATATTTATTTATCTTTATTTATTATATTTTTTCTGCCTACAGTTGTTATTTGTTTTTTTTTAATCAATTGAAATTATTTCTGTAGTATTAATGAAACTATATAAGTTGCTACCTATTAAACTGTTAAAGAAGGCGGGATACACGAGACCCCCTACTCCTCCACAACCCTTCGAGACAGGTGGTAAATTAATTTAGTTCTAATTTAATATAATTCAGCTGTTCAACTTCATCCTGGCCCTTAGAGTTTGGAGTTAATACTGGCTCTAAGAGGAAGTGCACCGCACGTGTATCAGCTACAATCCAGTTCTATATTATACAATGTCTTCTCTTATATTGAACTGACTTTACTGCTGAGTTCAGAGTAAATTTGTTAGTCACAAGTTAGCAATAGTTCACTTATTGCGAACCAAAAGTGTAGTTCTCTCTTCTGGTTTTTATTAGTTTATTATTATAACCATACATATATTATTACACCAGCATTACTGCCAAAGCCACTGAAAGATAATACTTTGAGGATCTAACGATTTTTGACGGCCGATATGTAATTTCAGATCAAAAGTTTCTGCATTAACCTCACACTTGTTTTAATCGACATTAATTAAAGGATTTAGTGGCTGAAGGGGTTATGTCACATCTATACTATTACATAAAAGGACAAGCCATTTTTCGTTTGTGATCACTAACCACTAAAACTACTTAACCGATCTGTAGCAAATTTTTACTACATTATCGGCATAATTCAAGGAGGGTTTAGCAATAGTAATATTTAAATATTTTCAATTATATTGCCACAAAAAATTATGGTGCGCAGTAAAGTCTGATAATCGACCGATAAGTGGCGGATACTATTTGAGAGAGGTTACAAAGGTACGGTGTTATATAGAACTAGAAATTTATATTATACAATAAATTATAATAAATTTATATACCATAATAGAAATAAATTGTTATTAAACAAGCTATGAATATTTTAAAATGTGGATCCCAGTTCAGTTTAAAAATCGACGGATATGTGGCTAGCGCCATCTGCAACAGAGTTTGCAATGATAAAACTATTAAACCCAACTGTACCAATTTTTTTTTTTTTTTTTTTTTTTTTGACTACATTATGTTCATAGCTCTAGGAGGGTTTACATTAATAAAGTTTACTATTAATAATAACAATTTAAATGTACAATGTTGAGTGGCAAAAACGAGGTTTTCCAAACAGTCAAATACCTTTATGGTTAGATATTAAAATCCAAGCAGAGGGATATATAAAATTATTTCTGCCAAATTAAAACAATTAATACCAAATCAAAATGTCGATCTCTTTCTTTTTAATATTGTGTGTAAAAATATGATTTACGGGCCATAAGTTGTAAGCACTGATAATTCAGTCCATTACCTCTAAGAGTTTCTTAAGAGTGTATCTGTCCATCTGGATTACTAACCCTTACATTAATATTAAAAATTGGATGTCTAATTAAGCCTTTAGCTAATCATCATACACCTGATCAATGAAGTTTTAACCTGGTTAAAAATTACTGCGGTGCATTGAAATATCATTGAAGAAATAACACTATGATAAAACCATAACAAAGCCAATAAAATATACTAAATTCAGATCTGTTAGGATCCAGGTCCAGAACTAAAAGATTCGTCACGAAAGCAAAGGACAATGTGTTACTAAAGGACCAAAATTCAAAGGATTAAACGGAAGGATAGAGTGTCCTTAAAAAAAAAAAATAATAAAGTAATAATTCAATTTCTAAACAAGACAACAATGGCGGAATATCCTTCGGCCATTTAAAAAATCGTTAAATCCTGGAAGATCTCAAAATAGTATCATCAAGTGTCCTTTTAAAAATTTAACAATATAATAAATTATTAAATTACGAAAACTAATTGCTCGAGAAGGAAAGTGACCAAGGATGTCCTTTGTCTGTCTTAAATCGTCAGATCCTAGCAGATCTGAAACCATTATACTCCAGTCACTTTTAGTAGTACTGAAAATCCATTTACTAAGCAAGTTTATTTTTCAGAATGTGAAGTCGTTCTCCATCAAGCCTGATTATCAAGTCCATCGGACTTAACCGGGAGGAACTTCACCGACCATCCCCTCATCTTCCTCCCCTAAGTGGTAATGGGATCTGTGAGAGGTTACTATTGGGTTGTTTCACATGAAATGTCCGATTTTATAATATTTGAAATACATAGAGGATTTTGCGAGTCTCTGTTGTTAAAAAAGCTCGATACATGGGTACCTCACGGTCTCACTGAGCGACAGCAATTGAAACGTCTTGAGACCTGCGTTTCGTTGCTTGCTAGGCAAAAAACCGACCCTTTCCTTGAAAGAATAATAACCTGCGACAAAAAATGGATTGCTTATGACAATCAGCGTCGTTCAGGGCAGTGGTTAGACATCGACGAAAGCCTAGGACAAATGCCAAAACCAAATTTGCACCCGAAAAAATTGATGGTTACAGTATGGTGGTCCATGACTGGAATCATAGATTATTCCTTTTTGCCTAGAGGTGAGACCATTACCTCACAACCTCCTGCAATGAAATTGGCCAAATGCACGAAAAATTATTGAAAAAACAACCTGGATTGGTAAATCGGAAGGGCCCTCTATACTCCTACACGACAACGCTAGACCCCACGTTTCAAAACTTACCATGCATAAATTGAATGAGCTGGGGTACGAAGTTCTTCCGCACCCACCATATTCTCCCGACTTATCTCCAACAGATTATCACCTTTTCAGGAATTTAGACAACTTCTGCAGAGGAAAAATTTTTGCAAATGATGCTGAAATCAAAAGTGCGTTTTCAGATTTTGTTTCACTTCAAAGCTCAGAGTATTTCAAATCCGGGATAAAAAAGTTGTTGTCACGTTGGGAAAAATGTGTAGAAAAAGAAGGTAAATACTTCGAATAAAATTATATTGTTTTCATGTTGTATTTTTACTAAAATCCCTATACCTTGAAAACGGACATTTCATGTGAAACAACCCAATATGATAAAGCATAAATGTATTTAAGAACAAATAAATGCATTGATGCCCCTCTTTAATTTAACAGAAATATCCTTCTACCATCTTAAGACCGTTAAATACTGGAATATTAGGGAAGATCAAAATAGTATCCTTAAGGACAAAAACTAAAAGGACAACAATGGCGAAATATCCTTCGGATAACTTAATAACGTTAAATCCTGGAATATTTCAAAATAGTATAGAGAAAGAACGAAATTTTATTTTTTTAGTTCTTCGAGGTAACTAAAACACTAAACACTAAAACACAGTGTTTTAGTTACCTCGAAGAACTCAAGATGAATGTTTAGCATTCGAAACTAGTTTTCAAATAAAATAATCTCAATAGAAGTGGCATTTAATTCATCAATCCTAATTGTATTGATCCTTCTATATCATCATGCGTACCTCAAGTAATGATAATGTCCTTCGGCCACCGCCAAAATCGTCAGACGATCGTCTACTTTTCCAAAAATTAGTTTTCGTCCTTAAGGATACTATTTTGAAATACTCCAGGATTCGACGATTTTATTCGTTTTCGTCCTTAAGGATACTATATCCAGATCTGGCAAGATTTGATGTTTTTTAAGTTATCTGAAGGATATTTTGCCATTGTTCTTCTTTTAGTTTTTGACCTTAAGGATACTTTTTGAAATATTCTTGGATTTAAGGATTTTAAAATGGCGGAAGGTTTATTCCGTTATTGTTTTTGTTTTTTAGTTTTTGACCTTAAGCATACGATTTTGAAATATTCCAGGAGTGTTAAAAAAAATTGAAATGAAAAAAAAATTGCATATAAGTCAGATCGACTGATAGCAAGAAATCAACCAATGATTATCGATTATCGACACCGTAATTTAACGCAATTTTATACATCCTGTAAATAACGTTAATAAACTTTAATGGCATTTCTGGCAGCTAGTCATTGTGTTTTTTATTAACGAGCCACATACCACAATTATACTGCAAACGATAACAACTTCTTAAAATAAAAATCGCTAAGGCAATTAGTTTCTAATTAGTGCTCGGAAGCGAATACTTTAATCACACTTTTGGTTCTATTTCATTTTTACTTCAGGATATCATTTCTCATTTGCATAAAAATTCAGTTTGCAAATCCTGCTCGACCAGTTCTGTTACTTTGTTGTTTGAAAAAAAAATAATATTTCCGCTCTAGCAGGTGGAGGATCAATGTCGATATTAAAATTCACTTAACAGGCGACCTGAAATATCTTATTTTATTTATTTTTAAATGTATACCAAACGTATTGTGTTTTATTTTAGAATAAAGCCAACATTTCCGTAAATTATTTTATATAAATGGATAGATCGATTACTTTATATAGCTGTAAAAGAAAGTAACAACGTAAACAATTTCAACATCTACCGTACCTTACTAAGCTAAAATCCAGAGCACCACAACGAACACCCCTTCAACATGAGATGTATAAAAAAAGTAAGATGTATGCAAAAGATCGTAAAACGTGTAACAGAGTAATTGTTATATAATAGGGTCAATACATTTTCAAGCAAAAGTAAAATTGAATGGTGATTAAACAGCAACTTACCTATTTTCTGGGAATCATTGATGAATTAATGAAATATGTGCGAAAATATTTGTACAAGTTTTCATGAGTGCTCTTTATAGTTAAATTAACCTTTAACAACGATTTTTTTTTTTTTTATGTATCTGATTCTTTTACTGTCGAATAAATTTAACAAATTACATCGAAACTGTTTGAATATTTAAATTCCTCTGGGTCGATTCTTATTATGTTTCACACAAATAGAAATCCCTAACCATCCGCAACAACCTTCTAAAATGACAAAAGTTTGAAAATCTATTGTAAAATTTGGCAATGGAATCTTGATTTATTAAACAACTTTGATTGTGGTAGATGTCACAGTCTGCCTTAGTACAGGGCAAAATGTGATCGAGATAATCATATGCCCATTCTTGAAATACATAAAAATACATACTCAAAATAAATAAAAGGAAAGACTTGACTAAAATAGGGGTCACCTGTGGTGTAGTGGTAAGCATAGCAACCTACTAAACCCAAGATCGCGGGTTCGCAGCCCGGCAGATGCCCTTAGGATTTTTTAAAGGGAATAAAAAATGCTTAGCTATGCCGTCCTTCGGAAGGGACGTAAAATGAGGGTCCCGAGCCTGTGCAATGTCAGGTACTCGTTATTTTATAAAAAGGCAAAATTTAGGACTCCCACCGTAGCATCGTCCGATTAGCCATAGCAGCATAAAGTGACGTTAAACGAAATAAACAAACAACAACAAAAATTAAAATAAATGATCAATAAGCAATAATACGAAAAAATAGTAATTATTATATTAATAAGCTCTATGAAGAAAAATAATAACAATAATGGATAGAAATAAAAATAATAGGGTACACAATTATTGACAGTTATTGACACGCTTAAGCATTATTCATACCATTATATTCGTATCATAATATTCATACCATAATATTCATAATAAGAATAGTTCATTAAAGTTGAAATTATCAGTTATTATTTGTAACTTACTATACATTATGAGTTGGTAATCCAGATGGAAAGACTATTAAGAAAACCTTACAGACAATGAACTGCATCATCAGGGCTTAAAATTAAAGGTCTATAAATCACATTTTTTACAAACAATACTAAAAAGCAAAGGATCGACATTTCAATTTTTTATTAATTTTTATTCTAGCGAAATGATTTTATTGATTTTATCTAGTAGGATTTTAATTTCTAAACAAAAAAGTACCTATATGACAGTGTGGCAAACCTCGTTTCTGCCACTCATTATGCTACATTTAAATTTGTATTACCCTAAATTTTATTATTGATTAACCTAGCTTAAACTATGAAGATAATGTACTTAAAATTTGGTACAGATGGGTTCAATATTTTTAACACTGTAAACTCTATCACGGATTGGTGCCAACCCCATATCAGTAAATTTTCAAACTTCACTGGGATCGACATGTCGCACCACATATTTACGAGTATAGCGTTTATTTAATAGTTTCATGAAATATAAGTAAATTTTATAACAAATTTGAAGCTCTATACAACACCGTACCTTTGTGGCCTGATTGGCGCTCGCCACCTACCGGTAAAAAACAAAACTGTTATCCACATATTATCGCTGTTGTAAAAATAAATTTATTAAACATTGGTGATTTCATTATTGATAAACCTTCCTAGAACTATAAAAATGGTTTGGTTAAAATGTGGCAGAGATTGGTTTAGTAGTTTTCTAAAATATTTCTCAGCGATTACTAACAAAAAATCGCTTGTCTATATTATTATACGAGTATAATAGGGTAAGCTTTTTTTCGTTTGTGTTCACTATCCACGGAAACTACTGAACCAATCTGTACCAAATTCGACTTATATATCAGGATTATTATTGCACTTATCATCAGAGATGGTTTAGAAATAATAAAATCTGCTTATTTACCACTAACCCGTTATTAAAAAAAGCAATAGTAAGTCGATAGTGAAATTTGAAAATTGACCGATAGGTAGCGATCGCCAATCTACATGAGAGGTTACAATGTTACAGTGTTATCTAAAACTTATAATTAGATATTAAATTCACTTATTGTTAGTATAATTGTTATTCAAAAATCTGTAAATATGTAGTGGGACATGTTGATCTCAGTGAAGCTTAAAAATCGACCACTATATCGTTGATAATATAGTAAATATTCTTTGTCCATCTGAACTACCAAATTATTTCTCAAAATTATGAAAAGGATTTCCAATTATGATTTTACTCTTTAACCACTTAGTGCAACGGTGCCAGGTTACAAATTACAGCTACGCGTAGAAATATGAGGCTATTATTATCGCTGGAACAGCTACCGGAGAACTCGAATTTAATCCTAGAATCCCGAAAATTGCTACTAATCAAATTATTAAAATTTTCAATTAAAGTTTCTTTTACTAAAACAATTAACAAATCGCAAGGCTTGACTTACAAAAACGTTTTAATATAGCGAGGCAGGAAGATTACATGCAGTTACAGACGAATTTTAAGAAAATCAGAGTTGTGAGTCGTCTAAGTCTCAAGCGGGGATTTCCTAAAAGTGTTTATATAGGACACAGCACTAATTATTAAATCCTGCATTATATTATTAAGCCTGCATGGCTTGTGATAGTTTAATGTCTGATCCCTTGAGCCATTTTCCTACTCAATGCATCAAATTTGAAGAGAAGCGAAACATATTCATAGGTACATATATTTCTGAATCATTAACTATAGAGGAAATCTTAATGTAGATAGTATCCAAAAATTGAATAGACTATATTATTTTGTAATATGCTGTGCGATTGATTGAAAAGCTAAATGTTTTATTTATTGGGATAGGGTTCTAACTATGGTCTTATTATGTTCTTCTCTTTATCATTAGGCCATTAATTCTCTTAACCATTAATTATAGGTAGCAATGGCTAAATATGACTTGTTACTGCATTGATCTTGTTATTAAGTTGATAATTATTTTCTTTTCAATGTAAAAGTGTCTAAACTATTTTTCTATTTAAAATATGTTTGTGGCATTTATATAATTTAATCTTATTTATACAAAGTCCTAGTGCTGCTAGACAAAAAAGAATTGTTTTATTTCATATGTTATTTGTACAAGAAATGTCTTTTGCAAATTAATAAAAATATTGATTGATTGACTTTACAAAAACGTTGTAGTGAGTCCTTGGACTGACTATTTCTCTCAGGTCAATAATATGTTGGAGTTTTCAGAATTAGAAACCATAACAATTAAATCATTCTCTAAACATCGGTAGATAAAATTTGAAATGTGGTTTATTCAGATGCCTTTTGAATTAACGTTTTCTTTTTTGCATGCTTTCTATAATAGAAGATTTTTATTGATAAATAAATAAACCTTAAATTATAATTTAAAATTATGTTAATACTTTGCTAATGAGAGCGGGCAAAACCGCGAAAGGGAATGTTTGCCTTTTTACGAGGGTGGTCTGAAAATTTTCCAAACTATCAAAGATACAAGACATTTTTTCTGAATTTTTTTTAAAATTTGAATATAGTCTCCTTGTAATTCTACACACTTCTCCCAGCGATGCTCCCATATCTGTAACCCTCCAAATAGTACTCGGCGTTTTTCTCTGCAAAATAATTGTTTGCGAAAGTGATTGCCTCTTCATCTGACGAAAATCTCTGTCTTTTTTTATATGAGGGAACAAAAGGAAGTCGCTTGGGGCTAGATCTGGTGAGTAAGGCTGATGGTCAAGCAGCCTTTCAAAAACAAATATTTAATGACAAATTTTGTCATTATTTACAACAACAAATTACATAACAACTGTGCGTCGAAAATAGCTGAAACTTTGTGAGTAACTGCCAACAGATGAACAACGAATTCACTAAACTTTTATTTACGAGTGCTGCGATCTTCACGTTGAAGTCGGAAACTTTTCAGACCACCCTTGTACATAATCATATAGACAATAGATTTGATTTTTACTTAAATAAGGATTTAATGTGTTCTTTATAACTAATTGCTATCTATCGCTTCACATGATTCATTTTTAGAATTTTATTTTATATTTCGATATTTATGGTTGATAACAACAATAAAAATAGTAATAATAATAATGACGAGTAGTTCCTCAAAGTGTTGTATCCATATAATGTACCTACATTTCGTTTAATAGGGGCTAGTTGCTGAGAGATATAAAGGAAGAAACGAACCCAGGTGTGTAGCAGGAGAGTGATGAGCCAATATTTCAAACGGTTTCTAAAAGCGGAAGGTAGAAAATACCTGATATTTATCACGAAAGAGAAAAATTCGCTAGGAAAAAAAAGTGAATCATAGAATGAAATCATACTAAAAGTTATCCTGTGAAAAATATTTTGAACCTTGTTTGGGTTGAAAAATTCAGTTTAGAGAAATTTAGTTTTTTTAAAGAAAAAATACTTCAAAATGTTATTAAATTAGTTCCTTCGTAGAGTGAAGAAATCAATTTTCCATTTTATTAAATTCTACTCGCGTACAGCAGCGTACAGTCGGCGACTGTTCGGCAAAGTCAATGCAAAAGCGAAACCTAGTCGGCCGTTTTATTCATTTTAGGTTGATTGAAGGGGAAAAAAAAAAAAAAACCCTGTACCACTTGCAACCCATGAAGGGTCTTGGGTTCAGTACTTCGGTAAGGATAAACTATTTCTGAGCCAACAGTTGTGAAAGAAGAAGGTTTAGCCGGATTACTCGCTCAACCTCCAGGTTTTTTCCCCGATTAAAGGTACCCACTTAGACGAGGTTGTGGGTCCCCTGAACCCGATGCCAAGCCACAGCTGATTTTGTTTTCAGATCCATCTTTATACTTTGTTATTTATTTAGGTACAAACATTTATTTTTTTTTTAATTTTATCGATTTTCTAACTTTAAAAAGATAATGATATTAACAAAAAGTAAATTCTGTAGCTTTTACAATCATGAATAAAGAACCGACGAAACCTACAATGTTTTTTTTTTTTTTTTTAAATAGCTCAGTTTTTTGTCATAATAATAATAATGACACAAATTAAGAATCAATATTTAAAAAATTAAATGGAAAATTTAATTTATTATTAAAAAAATAATAATTCTTAATTTAAATATATAGGTTAGAATACGAAAATGAAACTACTGTTTTAGGAGTTTACATGTAGTCCAGTCAGTAAACAAATTTAAGACTGCATGAAATATGCGATTTTTTTCTTACCTTAGGGCTCCGATAGAAGTAGTTAGAAGATGATAACGTTCGGAAAATAAAAGAAAATGTTTACCTCACTTTTGTTAAAACATTTGCTTCAAATGCCAAAAACGAATATATGAAATTAAAGTAAATTTGAGGTTCTGCAACTTTGATTCTGACATTTTTTTTTTCCGAGAAACGATCGTGGAAGAAACTAGAAGCAGATTTATCAAAACTGATGTAAACATTTTTTTTTTCGTTAAGTATCTATTTTTAATAAGGTATATCTCGAAAAACGTTGGAAATTCGGCAAGTATGTATAAAAATAATTTTAAAGAATATTTATTAAGCTTTAATTTTATTTTTAAAATAATTTTACTGTCTACCGTTTTCGAAATATCTATATATAAACCCATAAATAGGACCTTCTCCCCTAACCCCCCTCCCCACCGTTAGCTGACCCACCAGGGTTCCATGTTTACCTTCTAACTACTCCTAACGAAGCTATGAAGTAAAAAATAATAGCATATTTCATATAATCTACACTCCTCATTTCAGCAATCATTGGCTGAGATGAGATTAATAAAAACCTATAGCTACATTTACTGATGGCTATAAAGCTATTAACAAAATACCTCGCACATTGCCGGTGTCACCCGAATTCTAAGCGAAGCAATGATGGCTTGACTAATCAGCCTTTTTTGCCAGTCGACTAGTCAGCCAAAGTGGATTATTAATTAAACGATTATAGCAACTAATATCGATTATTGCCATTGTGAATTGTTGTTTTATTTATTTAGAATAAATATTAGAATAGTGTTCATCGGTGAATTAGATTTTGATAACTAATGCAGTAGTAATAATACTAATACAATATTTTTTTTTTTTTTTTTATTATTTCAATTTACAAACATATGGTCCCATCTTAAGAAGGGTAACATCGATTAAATTGCTTCTTATTTATATTTATAGAGAAATCAGATTGTTGATTGTGAATCTTCTGTATTTTTCATTCCATCTGAATGAACTAGAACATAGAACATGACAGCCCTTAAAAGGAAAAAGAGAATGTTTGAACAGTATCCGTCTTTGAGCGTAGAAAGGATTTCAACCTGTCATGTAAAAATAATCCTAGCATTTTATACGGGGTATTATTGGATATGACATCGGAATATGTATTCACGAAAAATCAATGCATGTTAATATTCCTATATCCTTGTGCACACGTGTACAGGATTAATTTTTTTTTTTTTTTTATTATATTTCAATTCACAACTGTCAATCGAAGTGACTAACAATTAGTAAATTTTATGAAACACTGATTTACTTGGCGTAAGAGACATAAAAGGCTAGAACTCTGTGGCATCTCCTCCTAATATGATTTTTATTTATTTTATCAACGTATTATATCTTATTATTTTATTAACGCTCAGGAGATCCCTCATACAGCTCCTCTTCGGCCTTCTCTGAGTATTGTTTGGAATATGAGATGTGGCCTTGCCGTTTTTTCCAATGTCAATGTAATTTTTCGTGAAATCTTCATTGCTCATAGCTGTGACAAAAGAAATTATTTAAAAAGATATTAATGCCCAAAATTTTGCTTATTTATTAAAGATAGAAATCCATTCATGACAGACTTCATTCTCACTCTAAGACCCTAGTCTTTCAACTCGCTTCCTACAAGATTCCTAATCATCATCTAAGACGTCTGATAACAAGATGGCCTCGGAACATTCTAGAACTTTAATTGTAGTGCTAGCAATAAGTAGTTTTTCCATAGCATTAGATACATAACTCCTTACGTTTGATCAAGGTAATTAAATTTTACACAGTTGTAAATAGGCTACACAAAATAAAGATAAGGAAAGTTGTCCATTCGTAATGTTCTAAAATATTGGATTGTAATAGGTACTATAAAGAAATATAATTCAACTAATGCATAATAAATAATGCGTTGTAATAAATTTTGTACCCTGTTGCGATTACTATTTTATAGCCTATCATAAATTATTATTATTGGCCATTCAACGCACTACTGCTCTCTACATTGTGCAAATAACACTAAATTATTCCAACACTAATATCGCTCCTGCCTCATATGGAACAGATTTAGACGTACATTATTGAGCAGTGGGTTGGTATTTAGTCCTGGAACCGCAAATATGATTATATTTGTATTTCTAAAATGTTTTAATTTTATATTATTAAATGTATAAAGTTTTTTTTAAATTTTTGAGTCTCCTGAATCGAAACCCGAAGCTGTTATTGAAATGAACAAATTTACAATTTTGCATCTTATCAAAAAGGGGACGACCTTGATTCGGAGAATCTTAAACTGAATATTATTAAAGAATCTCTTCTTTTTCATGGCACATCTTAAATAGGGATATATCCACTCCATTCAAATTTTTCATCCTTTAAATATTTAACTACTTTGTTTACTTTGCTGTTCTCTAAGTATTGTCTGTTAGGAATCCTAATTGGGTATCCTGCAGAATGTCAGGCTTCTAAGGTGCCACTCTCCCTAAAGCTTTTACTACTCATAATATAGATAAGTATATCATAGGTTGCAACTTCCACATGAGCTTTTCACCTACAACAATTAGTAATAGTATTTATAATTATAATAGTATTTACGACTATAATCTAAATATATAGCAATATGGAAGCCCTGTCTCCGGAAAATTTGGAGCTTACCAGGAAATTATAAATTTTAATATCTCAGATTATAATTACCCCAAGACAAAGGGAGGTATAGAGCTAAAGTGGCAAAGTTACAAAGGGTAATTAAAACACTGAATTAGGTCTTTTGGAGCTAATACACCTAATAGCATACTCCGAATATTTCGGGCAAAGTCATACAGGACCCTCACGCGGGCATAACTTCTTTTGATGTCAAATATTAACGAACAAATTCCAATTCACTACAAATAATTATACAAAATATAAAGATATACTAACGCACCCATAAGCCGATATAACAACGCACGTGGCAGATAATTTAAGTGAAGAATAAAAAAAATGTGCAACCTCCTGGAGTAAATTAGAAAAAAAAAATCAAGACAGCAGAAGGTGCCACCTGGGTACAACTTTCCCTCGTGCCTCTCACGCCATGTAATTTCGTATCTCATCAAATACCCGGATCGTCATCATTCTGACTGACAAGTTTAAAAAAACCTGACTTCCCCCTTTTTTTCCCCTGAAATACCTTTTTCTCGATTGTGGCCTATTGATTTATTTCGTAAATTCTTATGAAGGAATGGTGTAAGTCTTCTCCATTCATATAAGTTACGCTCAGAGAAGTAATTGTACTTACTTATATATATATATATATATATATATATATATATATATATGTGTGTGTGTGTGTGTGTGTGTGTGTGTGTGTGTGTGTGTGTGTGTGTGTGTAACAATATTGAAATAATAATTTTTTAAACAATACGATATAGGGGATAAAGATTTTTAAGTTTAATTAATAAATTTATTTTCTTTGGAGTTCTTCAAAATAATACTGGTGCTTTATTTTTATATGCTTTGTTTCTAACATATAAAACAATGCCAGCTGATTGCTAATTATGAAAAAGGTATACCAACATTACATTACCAAGGAATTTAAAGCTCACGTGGTGGAATCTGCGGAGGGTGACAAGACAAGACACAAGACAGACAGGAAGAAAGAAGACAAGCCCCCAGTAACATTTACTAGGCTCTTTTTATTACCATTGTTCCCACCCTAAATAGTACCCTTATTTATAAAGAGTATCCTAATTTATTTATATAAATTACCGAATTGTTCGTTAAGGTCTCTAAGGTATTGTCTTACCACGTATCATAGAAAATGTTTCTTTTCGTTAATTTAAGAGATAGCTAGTAAGTTTGATGCATAGCAAAATAAAAAAAATAAAAAGTTGGCATACAGTGAGCGATTGATATCACCCTGACGCACAGTGGTTCAAGAGCAGACAAATTAGGAATTTTGAAGTTGCGATATATTTTATCTTTTACATCATGATTTAAAATTGAATAGTGACTGGTTCTTCACACATTTAGGTTACATGTAATACCGAAAATAAAATAAAATTGATTTAGTACAACTAAAAACTATCTAAAATAAACATAAAAATAAATTACAAAATATTAACAGATATACTTTTATCGGCGACTTCCGGTTGCCTGAAAACTGTATATATAAATATTTCAACCCCTCTTGTAAATAAATAAAAAAATTTTAGTTGCGCCTTCTTAGGTGGCTGATGTTAATATTTTTATGTTGTTTATTGGGGCTTAAAATTCTTATGTACTCCAAATAGAGCAGAGAAGACAGGTTATCCAACAGGTTACTAACCTATTCTAGCCAGAGTGTGAAGGCCAAAATTCATTTCGTGGGGTCCTCCACGAAATAAATTTTAACCCGCCCAGATGTAGTTTCAAATCAAGTCCTTCTATACTGAGCGCGCTAAGACCCTAACCCAACTCGCTCGGCCATCGAGTCCCCTATGTGAATAAAAAATTGGAAATATATTTTATTCTGGGGCCCATTGTCCCTAAAGAATAATTATAATAAACAATATAATAGCGGTCTAGCTGTCGTATATAAAATTAAGGACATTCATCATACAAGCGAGAAAAATATTAAACATTAAGTTACAGTATAAAAAGCTATATTACATGTTATAAATATTGCTCGAAAAACAAATTATATCTTAAGATTAAGAATTTAAAATAAGATGAGAAAAAGTAAAATAAGGAAAACAAAAAGAATCAATGGACACCATACAGTTGACAAAGCTAAAACATATATCTTATCCTTATAATAGTAATATAAGTCATTCCAAAAACAATAATACAAAATTAGTGCAATAGTACTAAAATAATACTGAACAAAAACAATATTACTTTGTAAATATTCATATTTCATTTTAATAAATATTATCTTCTTCAATATGACTGTTAGATTGAATACCTAAAACGTAAAGAAAAATTCGATTTTTAAAGCGTAGAGGAATAGCGAATGTTGGAAGGGATGGAGTTCCAGAAGTTAGATTCTCTGGAAATAAGGGAGGGTTTGGAGGATGATGCGTTGAGGAGAGTTAGGTAAAGCTCCGAGGACGGGATCTAGTTTTGCGGGAACTCACTGATGACTTTAATGTTAATGCTTTGCGGATATAGGGAGGTGATTGAAAAGAAAGTGATTTGTAAAGGAACGAACCAAGGAAGTATTGTCGTCGGAAGCAGGGAAATAAAAAAAAAAAAAACATTTTTGTGTCACCCTTATCAATTGGTTTAGGACTGATATACCTTTCAGTGAATTCTCAAATCTGAATTCAATCTGTAAAGGAGAGGAATAACCCTGTCAAAGTGTCGAATATACAAACTATTAGATTATGCCAAATCAATGAAACGAATCGCTAAAGATCGAATGCAAAAATCACGAATTTTCCTATTCGATACTTTACAGTTGTATGGACGATATTTCAAAATAAAATTCTTATTAAAATTCTATGGCCATAATCGTAGAATCCCGAACACAGACTTACCAAGAAATTACTGGAAGCAACAGAAAAAACTCAAATCAAACAATTGAGTATCAGATGTTAAACAGGACCTCCAAAACGCAGGAATCAAAGAAACGCACGTCGCAAAAAAAAAGTCTACAGAAAAAAAGTGAACAAGTAGAAAGTTTCATAAGAGAGAGATCACAAGAAAAAAAAAAGAGGCTAAGTGGAATGAAGAATGTAGAGTCCTAATGAGAGAAAAATTAAAGGCTGTCTGAGAGAATCGCAACACCGCAAACCAAAAGTGAAGCTTTGCACGAACATGTTTGGTTTTTATCGCATATAATAATAATAATAATAATAATTTATTTATAAATTGTCTGGTAGTTCTAAGCCAATAGGAAAGATAGTTTTTACTGATATATTTAAGGGCTAGCAAAATACGAAAAAAAGGAGCTTATTTTCAATATAGATGACGCCTTTTGGATTGCTGTATTCATCTTACTATGTTTCACAAAGGAAAGTACAAAGATAAGAAAAGTTTCAGAAAAGATGTTGACTAACGAGCTAAGGTTCAGTAATGGATTCGGCTGTCAAACAGGGAAGTTGGCAGGCAGGCTTATGTCAATGTTACGACGGACAGCAAATCAATATCTCATCTCTGATATATATCTCCAAATTTATCCTGAGATATATTTATGTAATTTATTCTGAAGAAACTATATTTTATACATCTACAAATCTAGATAAATCTGCTCCTAGAAGACTCCTTCAACCTAGTCACATTTTAAGGAAGATTTAGGTGGTTAGGATGTTCAATCATGGAAACACAATTAAGATATACATTTTAATTATATGTGCCGACGTTTCGGTCAACAACCCAAACTCCCATCGGGACTAGGAGAAAAACATCCAAAAAGTATGCTTATATAAAAATAGTATCTCTTTTAAAAAAAGAGGAAACATAAACTTGAAACTAGCAGTTTAAATAGTTTATTTTAAAGATAAAACCTTTAATTTTTTTTAATTTAAATTTAATCAGTATGTGTAGTTTATGCTGACTTTTCTTTTTCCCTAACTATATACCTTTTAGTTTATAACACTATTTATGCCTCAATCTTAATCATTCCTTTGTTGCAATGAACTATCTAATTGTTTTACTTTATGTATTTATTAATCAACTATATTGTTCAAATGCCCACTGTTATAATATATTTATGTATTTACTCATCAACTCCGCTCGTCAAAAAGTCGTAACATTTTTTTATAGATATAAAAACAAAATATTTGATTTTTTTCAATTTTGTTTTCTTTTTTTTAACTATTTCTTTTTTATTTTCACACTGTTTTTCTTTTCTTATTTTCACTCATTTTCTTCAGCATATCCTTTCATTTGTTTTTCTTCTTTATTAAAATATAATTACAAAACTATTCGGTACTGCATCATAAGGATAAGGATAAGGATTAATTCAAACTGAAGGTTCAAAAAATAAATGAAATAATAAAAACACAAGATACAAAATGACTCAGACAAAAAAAGAAGAAAATTTGCCTTCGGTAATATTTTGGCACGATTACTTGTGTAACAAAGAAACAAAAACTAATCGTTCTTTTATTTTTTAAAATATTTATCTGATAACCGGTTGTACCTCACCTCTATATCCGCCACGTGTGGAATATTTTCAAATATCTTTTTACGTTCTCTTGAACTGTGTTTCTTAAAACACTCTTAAAGTTTCTTTTTAAAAAAATATTTAGTCGTTTCTGAAAAAGATCTTACAATCTATGAAAGCATTTTGCAGTTAACAACATGTTTGGACATATATTTGTATTTAGGCTAGGGGTCTATAGTTTTCGTAAAACATTTTTTTTTTTTTTCATTCTCAAAATGTTTAATGTTTTTTTCCCACTTTTAAATGTAATATTTTAACACCTTCTAGTTCTGTTTGTGTTGCTCAGATCGAAAATTTACCGACAGTTTTCTTATCAAAAGATTTGTTGTTTTTTTTTTTTAACCGACTTTAAAAAAGAGGGGGTTCTCAACTCGCCTGTATTTGTTTTGTTTTTTTTATCTATAGGTCATACTGCAGAGGTGGTCCCATGTACAAAATTAAACTAAAAGTAAAAAATAATATTTTAATTACTTCGAAACAAAGAGCATTAAAGGACAAATAACGAAATTATCGATACTTATATACCTATTCACAATTTATCAGTTATTTTTAGAGTCGGAGCCAACCGAAAAAACAGAATTTGAAAAAAAAAAAAATAGTAATTTTAAAGATCCTCAAACTATTTCATCACCGCCACACCGTTGTCTGCTGCTATTCGAAATTTTGTTGCAGGATTAAACTGCCCTTCTTAGCTGGCACCGACTCTCAAAATAACTAATCATAAATTGTGAATGGGTATATAAGTATCGATAATTTCGTTATTTGTCGTTTAATTCTCTTTGTTTCGAATTAATTAAAATATTATCTTTCACTTTTTAGTTCAAGCTTGTACATGTATGTTTAGTTTAATCTTTGGTCGGCTTTGTATTTTTTTTTCTAAACATTTTTATTTTAGAAGCTAGTCTGAGCACTCCAAAAATATTATATACATTATATTGTATATATGATTCAGTTTATGGGTGAAACTCGTTCGTGTACTCAACCAAACGTTAAGTTTATCATTATACCTAAGGACTTAATTGCCGAGTGAGTTTTGGCGTGAGTCTCAGTGCGCTCGTAACCAGAAGGTCGTGGTGCGAATCCCACCTGGGCAGGTTGAATTTTTTTTTTCTACCCAGGCTAGAATAGGTTGGTAATCTGTAGGGTATCTCGTCCCCCCTGCCATGGTTGGAGTACATAAGGACGTTAAGCCCCAAAAAACAAACAAACAATTATCCTTATACCTAGATTGAAAAGTTTATGACTAAATTCGTGAAATATTGCGTTCTAGAGACCCGTTCAATAATATGCCAGGGGAGTCATTGAGATGTGGCAATTTTGGACGATACCCTTCAAGAAAAGTGGTCTCCTAAGAATCTAAGAAAAACCCTGCAATTCTAGCTCAATGATATAAAACCAAATGTAACTATATCCTTCTCTGGAATAGCTGCTTAATGTTGTTGGATATTCAGAACATATTGTAATTTTAAATACTTAATCAAATTAATTATTCAAATATTACAGTATATCATATTGAAAATAAATCGTTAAAATACTAACATGGGGACGTTTACAGTTGTAACTCACAGATTTGAATGCCGATTTTTGTGTGGGTAGTAGGGACCTATAATAGTGCAAAACTAGAGTTATAGCCACCAATGAGCATTAGGAACCGAGAAAAAAAATAAAATATGAAAATCACGTTTAATTTTTTTTCTCAGCTCTCAATCAAGATAGAGAAATGATTCTTTGAAATGGTGCTCAAATACTCCAAAACAATGACAAAATTCCAAGGAAATCCGCTGTAAATCAGTGGAAACTTTTTTTCATGAGCAACTGACTTCACATTTCGATTAAACGCACCATAAAACCTTTATATATGAAATTTTATCAGAATCATAAAATATTGATCTTTTACCCCTTTCGAGGATGTTAAAATTTTGAAGTTGAGATTTCATCAACAATTTCTAACGGCCATAACAACTGCTGTGTTCAACCGATTACAATAGTAATAGAATCACAAGAATCGGCATACATTCTGCTTTTTATCCATGCATATAACATTGGATTTACTCCAGATTTTAGTGGACAAAAACTGATGTGAATGAAAAAATCCGAGGTCAGCTATAACTTGAGATATCTCAATAAGGAAAAGTCCAGTGACCTCCGGATTTAGACTGAACTATGCAGTTTTGCGGCTTCTAAATGACCTTAAAATTTTGTCTTAATCGGTGGCGAAGTATGTGAGATAACGCAAATTATTTACACTTTTATCAGAAATTGACAGCCTTCTAAAATCCAACAAAATTTTAAAGGTAAAAAAAAATTATTTTTGATTTCGACGAAATTTGTTTTTTGAGGTAAGGAATCTGAAAATAATACCAGTTTTTAGTTTAAAATTTTTTTATTAAAATCCTAAGATTTATGAATTATCTAAAAGTAATTTCAGGTTTTGGTTAAAAATATGTATATTTTCTTTAAATGGTCATATTTGAAATTTATTGTGTAAAAATTAAAATAATAATAAAAATAGATAATTTTAAAACGTCTTATTTATATAGGTGAGAAAAATTTTTAAACTAAAAACTGATATTTTCAGAAAGGGGTAAAAAATCAATATTTTATGATTTTAATAAAATTTCATATATAAGGGTTTTATGGTGCGTTTAATCGAAATGTGAGGTCAGTTGCTCATGAAAAAAAGTTTCCACTGATTTACAGCGAATCTCCTTGGAATTTTGTAATTTTTTTTTGGAGTTTTTGAGCACCCTAAAGCCGAGTAGTATTTTGAGCATAACAAAAGTATTTTTATTAAAAAAAGCATACACAACTGCAATTAAACGTGAAAGAATCATTTCTCTATCTTGATTGAGAGCTAAGAAAAAAAAATAAACCGTTATTTTCATTTTTTTTTTTTTTTCTCGGCTCCTAATGCTCATTGGCGGCTATAACTCTAGTTTTGCACTATTATAGGTCCCTACTACCCACACAAAAATCGGCATTCAAATCTGTGAGTTGAGAAACTGCAAACGTCCCCTTGTAAATATATTTATATATATATATATATATATATATATATATATATATATATATATATATATATTACCTACAACAAATAAATTTGAGGATAATAATTACAGTATGTCAATAACATGTAAATAACTATTCATTAGTAGCACTTCAATAAATAATCTACATTAGAAAGTCTCTCTGCCATATTTTTTCAGACGTCTCGGAGAATTATCGGAAGTGTAAGGACAAATAAGGATTCGAGTGGGTAATAAGTTTACTATAAAAGGAAGGGTATCTGGTTTGAGTCGAATCAGCACCATATGGAGCAATAATATCTTTATGGATAAGGTTGTTTGTGACATA
Source organism: Euschistus heros (assembly GCA_003667255.2). Lineage (NCBI taxonomy): Eukaryota > Metazoa > Arthropoda > Insecta > Hemiptera > Pentatomidae > Euschistus > Euschistus heros. The sequence goes on from RCWM02000144.1 coordinate 1,195,640, forward strand.
ATAAGGAGCATTAAAGATTTTGGATTGTAAGAATTGAATACGAGAAGAATTTGAATGTTTAGTGGAGCCCCAAAGCTCAACTCCGTATGTCCAAATGGATATAATTACTTTCATGTAAATAAGTCTTTTGTAATTTATAGGGATCTTAGAACGCTTGTCTAGTAAATTTTGGAGTAGTCAGCACGACGAGTAGTTTCTTGTTTTTTCAAATTCTGGTATGTGATATTGAATATATTCATTCATAAAATATTTAAATCACAAAAAAAATTAAAATAATATAAATAGTATAATAACAAGCAAACACTATAGCAGCTAATGAATGAATGAATGAATGAAAAATAAACTTTATTCTGGGACTTATTGTCCCCTAAGAATAAAAATAATGCACAATTATGAGTACAATTGTCTGGCCAATGTTCAATATTATTATATTATATTATATTATTTCCTATCCGTCCTCAAACGGTACACTATCAATCCCAAATAAACGTATCTATTTCAGGTCGAAGTTTAGTGCAACAATCGCCGGAACAAGAAAACGAATCATAATGCTTGCACGTAAATTTATACCCTGTTCGATTTCAATGGTATTCCATTACTCATTGCTGGCACAGTGCGCTATCTTCCCTTCTTCCTACACAAAGGATATTCATGGAGACCTCATATTTGAATGTAAAGGCAAGAACGCATATTATTACTTGTATTTATTACTGTATATGGTTCTCATATTTCTTTTATTAATAAAAAAAATTCATATATACAATACCGCCTAAAATCTATATGAGAATATATACTTTAAAAGGGAAGAATAGCAAGAGAATCGAATTTAAACGTTTTTAACTGTTCCAATCCATCTACAGGACTATTTTAAATGTTACATATAAAGTTTAAGTTAAAACAAAGCCCTACACGGTAGATAGGGCTTTTACAGTTTACTCCACAGCGGTTTACCTTAGTATCAAAATATCGTATAGTCGCATTTATTTTTTATTAATACAGCAAAAATCAGTTAACGTAGTGTTTTTTTAATGAAAATTATTCGACATGCATATCTAACCGTTCACTTGTTTTTTAAGTTAGCCTAACCTTATACGATCGTATGTTTAATGGTTAACATGTTATGTTCTTCCAAGCCACTAAGATGCTGTTAAAAATATTAAATTTCTGATCCATCCGAAATTTTAATGTGAACCTTTTAAATTTAATGTTATGATTGCATATTAATATTGAATTAAACCGAGACGTAGATGGGAGGATTGCTTCAGGGATGATCTTGGGATTTAAGTTCTGGTTGGATGGGCTGAAGAGAGGTGTATGGTCAAATATGGTGTCGGCATCGAACCTTCGGTTCCGTTCAGCTCTTACCGTTAATTTTTGTTTTCTGTTTAGAAATACTACATGTTATTCATGTAATTAATCGGCTATTCTCACAGCTCAGATGGTGCTAAGCTTTTAAAAGTTTTGAGTGTTCTAGAGGTTTTAAGAGCACTGAAAAACCAACTTTACGTTGGATTATCTTTACACTCTAATAAAACCTTTTAATTGGGTTGACACTTATCGTACTAAGGTATTAATAGCGTAGTAATGTTTTAATAAACTCAAGATGAATACGTTTAATATTACCTTCAATATGATATCCATTACACAAAGGGTACCTAGGACAACAATATACGATTCACACAGCTTTGTTGTAATCAGAAACTAACAATTTAGGCATGTAAATGGAAAAGGCTGTATGTGCCGAAATAAAATAAAAACATTTTTAATTCTGAAATGAATACGTTTCATCGCCAATGTAATGAAAACAGTGGTATGTACCTTCATTGGTACCAAGCCCTTCATAATTGGTACGTACCACTGCTTTCATTACATTGGCGGTGAAAATTATTCATTTTCCAATTATTTTTTTTTCTGGCACTTACAGCCTTTTCCATTTACACGCCTCGATTATTAGATCTTATATATGAGTAATTCAGGATAAAATCCGTCAATTTTTTTTAGAAAACAATTTTTTTTCTTTATATTAAAGTTTAAGAGCGCCTTTATTGGCTTAAAGGCAATACATCAAAAACCATTAGATTATCGCATAGGTTATTTTCAAATACGATAGGTTATGTACGCAATCGCAGTTTTCAGTGAGTTCATTATATCGGTCACTACGCATGATGGTACTGAAGTATCAATACGATTAGAATTAATGAATTAATTGTAGCTTCAATTAGAAATATTTTTATTTGAAAACTAGTTTCATCGTCAGTTCTTAAAACATCCAAACATTACAAAACTTTAGCATATAGTTACTTACAATTAGATAAAATACTGTAAAATAAAGTAAGTTTTTATTATCCTCCCTAATATTTCCTTACCTTGATTATGGTTGTCTAGTTTATGGGGGGCTCTCGACAGTTCTGGAAGTCAGATTGGAACGAATTATGAACTGCTCTGCCAGATTTGTCTTCGATATACCGAGGCGCTCCCACGTTTCCTTCCTCTATTCCGAATTACACTGGCTTTATCTCACATTCCGTAGAAAATATTTCCATAGATCATTCCTTTACCAAATCATCAGCACCCTTCACCCTTCCTATATTTACAATAAGTTTCAGTTCAGATCTGCAGTCAATTCAATGCACACAAGATCCCGTCTTTCTGTTCTATATACCCCATCCCACAGAACTACTGCATTCCAGTGCTCTTTCCTATTCCGCTCAACCATCCTAAGGAATTCCATTCCTTCTCCTATTAGACAAGCAAAATATCTATAAACATTTAAATTCCTCTATTTCCAGTACCTGCCAGAAGGAAACCTGCCAGAAGGAAATCACCACAGAAATAATTGTGTACCAATTTACCCCACCGTACTAATGTGACCCCACTTTACGGTATATGTAAATGTAACATATTTCATATATGAAGTGTATAATTCCAAAACCAGCTAAGTCCATTTTTTAAAAATATTCACAACTGGTTGATATAGGTAAAGGTCAGACTGGATTAAGAAAGGGAATTTTTTCTGTTGTATTGCCGTTTTAAATTTGATTTTAACTGCTTTAACTACCTTTTTTTTAAAAACCTCTTAGGACAGTCTAGTAGAACAACTATTCAATAAAAATAAAAAAAATCTGTTAATTGGACTTCGACGATTTATATACATATATATGATATTATATGTGAGGCGTGAAATCAAGTTTTTATGATAACCCGATAAAGAGTAAAAAATTACCGAATAATTGATTTTTGAGCCAACTTTAAAAACAATCCCGTTATGTCAAACAGAAACTTTTCTGCTCATACAAGCATTTATTCATTTATTTATTTGATTGCCTCTGCCATTCAGGGTCATTGGCAGTTCATCTTCGATTTTTTCTCCCCTATATCCCTCCATAAAACCTGATAGCCTTTAAAAAATCAAACAATGACTTCACTGATTTTTCATCGTATTGTAGGATTTCAGTGTGTGATTTTGAAATTTGAAATCTCTCCCTTAGAGATGAAAGCTGTGGACAATCTACAAATATGTGTTTTACTGTCCTGGGTTCCTGTTATTATTATTATTTCCTCCTTTCTAGACGTCCTACAACTTGTGTGCCACTTTGCTGAGCAGTTCGACTTTACATCTAACAATTTAGACCTATTTGTTTTCCATATCTCTTCCCACTTGGTTTGAATCGAACATCTCCCATGTCTCACCTAGTCTTCCTTAGCATGCATTTAAATGAAAAATTCATAGAGTTTGAGACGATTCCAAGAGCCCAATATTGAAGATAGTTTTAAAATGTGGTCGAAAGTTCCGTGTGTTAAAAAATTAGCAATTTAGTAATTTATAATTTTTGGTCCAGTAAAATTTCGGAAAATGGACACAACGGGTTTTGGTCTCATATTATTATTATATTACATTTTTTTTTTTTTTAATTTATTTAATTCTACAATATCATGGCAATATTATAATGTTTAACTTAAACACTGAGAATGTGTTTATAAACAGGAATCCTTATTCAAGGATTTCAAGTATTTGGTTGGCCATTAACTACCGACCTTGGAAGGTAGGAAGGTAGCAAGTACCCAGAGGAGTGTCGGAATGGTTCTACATTCTCCCCTACTAGATTAAACCTGAATATTACAGCTAAAGACCGTAGTTTGCATATTAAAAAAAAAAAAAAAAAAAAAAAATTACCAACTAATCAAAGTATTTTATAATCAAACTATTGATCATTAACACTTTCATCAATTAGGTTTTTTATAAGTTGTTCAGCAAGAAAACTTTTTTTTCAGTTTTTATAACTATCACTTTTGAATTCTTACAAGCCAAACGTTCAAACCTTCCAATTAATTACAATTGACTCATTTACATGACAATAATTGGATCTATTATGGCATACTGAGTTGAGCTTTAGGGCTTTACTAAATCATTCATTTCATCTCGGATCTAATCCTTACGATCCATAATCCTTTTTATGTAAAAAATAAACTTTTGTATAATATCAATTTTTTTGAAATATATAACATGTCATAACTTGAAAAGAACTACTCATCAGTAGCACTTCAATAAAATTCTACATTAGGAGTTCTCTGTGCCATCCTCTTTTTTATGGTGTAGGAAGCAAGTTGAGAAATTAGAGGATTTGAGTTGCTATGGAGCTGACTATGACAGGATAGGTATCTGGTTTGTGCTAAATCAACAACATATGGAACATTCAGATCTTTATGGATAAGCTTATTGGTGGCAATGTAAGTAACATAGAGATTTTTCGAAGGATTTCGTATTATAAAGATTGGATACGAGATGAATTGGATCATTAAAAAACCTAAATATCTATGTATCAAAGTACTGATATATATTATATATATCAGCACTTTGATATATATATATATATATATATATATATATATATATATATATATAAAACTATAGAAGTGACAAATAATTCATCATTACGTGCTTCCAGTAGGCAAAGAAAAACCAGCAAGTCATAGAGAAAACCAAAAGGACTGCCCATGTACCTGACTAATGAATGTAGGTATCAAAAAATATTTACTTGACTATAACCCTTTTACTTGATATGACCCTTTCATTTCTGTACACTCGGGTAGCTTTTAGAAGCCCTTCCGTTTTGCCTTCTTAGATATCAAAATGTTTGGCATGGTACAATGTTTTGTATTTTATTAGAACTCATAATGAATGTTTAACATCGAATAAGAAATTCCAGTAAAAGTGGCGAATGATTCATTTATCCAATAAATATTTATATAATTAATTATTTATTTATATAAAATGAAGATTATTCCGATAAATAAAGACTTTTTCCTGTGGATCTGTTTTTTTTTTTTTAAACATCTAAATCGTCAATTAGAGAGGTCCGAGATAAAAAATAAAAAGAACTATCTCAGCTTACAGGAGGTCTAATTGTTTTTAATGGGTCGTGATTTCAAATCCCTGTTATTACTGTTTATTGGGAGGCGGGTCACAGCTCCTGTTTCTTTTTTCTTTTCTCTAATTATTATTGAAAAAACTAGTTGGTTTACTCATTGTGAGGTAATGAGTCGGATGTATTATTTTTTATGAATCACTCACTCCATACTTTGTCACTAAATTTTGCTAAATATTATAAAACTGCTCTAAAACTAGTCATTTGTAGTGTTACTTTAAAAAGCTGGTTTAGCTCATCTCTAAGATTATGAAAATATTACTGATCAGAACGCGGGATGTTCTTTCAATGATTAAACGATCTTACATTAAAGCTTAATAAGATTATCTTGCCTTGTAATAATAAAGATATTAAACAAACTACAATAGGCTAATTAAACTTACTAGAATTTAGAAGACTCTACAATGTGGTCTTGCGGGAGCTTTATACCGTAAAAATAGTTCAGTTAATTGCAGATCGACTCACAACGGGCATGTAAAGTAGTTGGATTTAATAATGGACGATATACAAAAAAAAAAAGTTTTGAACCAGTTAATGGAAAAATTGGTTTCTAAATTGGTTGGTTTCTAAAACAATATAATGTGGAGAATATTTGGCTTAAAAAATGATGAACATATGGAAGAATTTAGAAGTATTCCAGTAAATAAACATACTGTAGATTGTATGAAATATGCGATTATCTTTTACCTCAGGGTTTCATTTCAGATGAAAGGTTTCATGAACAAGTTGTAACACAGAGGGACAAAGAAGAGTGGATCATGTTACTTTAGTACTGCTGTGCTTTGAAAAAAAAAAAAATATATCAGCTGCGTCCACTAGTTTTTCTGATAATTATTTAATATTTTGCTGTCAGGTCCAGAAGTCATCGTTTTCTGTTTGGTATAATGCTTCCTTTTTCGTCTGGCTAACTTTTAATGTTGCATTTGCTTGAAATTTTGAAATTGTATTTATTGATATATATAAGCGTTAAAAACGATGGTCCTAAGACCACTAATTGGTATGTCATCGTAATAACATCACGTTTTCTGTTCTTTCTTCGTTGACTCAGTAACCAAGGTGTGTTTTTATTTTTGATAAGAGGTGTTTTTTATAATAGATGTTCCTATTCACCCTTATATTCTAACCTATATATTCAACCTTATCTGATTATACCATGGTTTGTCATTTAAAGACCTATAAAAATATATATATAGTCCAGTCCATAAACATATTGTAGAGTGCATGAAATATGCTACTATGGGCTTCGTTAGTAGTTAGAAGATAAACATAGTTTATAAAATCGTTTATATAAATATTTGTCGAACTTTCAATACTTTTAGTGATAAGTCATTCATAATTGATAATTTTCGAGAAAAAAACAAAGAAACTTTTACCTCACTTTATGTAAAAAATTTGCTTCGTGTCGGAAACGTATATATGAAATTAAAGTAAATTTAATGCTTTAACATTTACTAAACAAACGTTCAAACCTTTCAATGAATTACAAAAGACTCATATACATAACAGTAATTAAACCAATTTGGACATATGGAGTTGAGCTTTGGGGCTCTACTGAACCATCCAATCCATCTCGTATCCAATCCTTACAATAAAATCCTTAGAAAAATCCTTAATGCTCCTTACTTCGTCACAAACAAACCTATCTACCAAGATCTTAATATACCTTACGTTTCTGACTTATCTCAAACCAGATATCAATCCTTCCATAGTAAACTCCACAACCATTCAAATCCATTAGTATCACAACTTGCTTCTGATTTCATTTCAGATAATCCTCCTTAGCGCCTGAAAAGAAGATGACCTCGGGACCTTCTAACATAGTACATCATTATATTAAATCTTTATAAGTGCCACCCATGGGAAGTTACTTTAAAAACAATTAACGTGTTATTTTTATCATTGTAATCAAATTTATTTGATGTATTACATATTAAATTGTATACAGTGGTAACTTTCAATGAATAAATAACAAAAAAAATATATAAAAAATTTAATGCTCTACAACTTTGATATTGTCATTTTTTTTCTGAAAAAGGTTCATGAAAGGCACTAGAACCAATAGTTTGACAAAATAATTTGTTTGCGAAAATTTTCGATAACCTATATCTCGGAAACCGTCAGAAGTTTGGCAAATGTGTATTGGATTAGTTATATAAGAAATTAAATTAGGTTTAATTTTTAGTTGAAACATATTTTTATAGAATCCACTGTTCGAAATATAATCGAAAAACTCAAAAGTGGGAGTTTCTCCCCTTCACCCAACGTTAGCTCACCCCCCAGGGGCAGGGACTTTTAGTATGTTTATCTTCTTACTCTTCCTAACGAAGCCCAGAGGTCAAAAATTAATTAAGTATAAAAAGAATATTATAATAATTTTATGAGGTTAATAAATCAGATATGATTAAATGAATCTAAAAACCAGAGGTAATGCCAGGAATGTATGCCCTACCCTATAAAGGCCAAGATTACTACAATAGGTAAGACACTAGTTCATGGCAAATAGATTGGCTAGGCCTATCAGTGGTGAGTATAGATCTCACGGCTCAGGATTCGGAACACGTAACCAATTTAGCTGCCATCGGTACTCCACGTCTTGTATTTCATCATCTCCTTGTGTTCGTCAGCTATGATCAACAACCCGGGGACTATTCTTGGAGGTAGGACAATACCCAATCCATCCTAAACCAGGGAGAAAGCGAAAGTCGCTTCCCAAGGGGTTGTTCGTGGTCTCCATGCTATATCAGTACCCCCCCCCCCCTTCCTCCAATGGGGTTAGTCGATATATTGGGTTATGAAATGTATTATTTTTTTTTTTTTTTCACAAAAGCAAATTGTAATTATTTCATTTTTCTCTAATGGATAGACTCTCAGATTTATGATAATTACAAAAAAATAAATAAACTAAATTCTCCCTGAATAAGAGAAGTAATAGATCATGCACATGCCTATCTATAATCTACTACTGTTCCCAATTTACATTTTAGAATTAAAAGAATCAAATTATTAATTTAATTAAACTAACAATCAATGGTCATTCAAAGGAAACCAATTTGAGATAAAATAGCGGTTTCAAACGTGACGTTTTCATTCAAATAAATAAAGCTCTTAAACGTTCCTGGCGACAAATTTTAAATAAGAAAAAAATATTTTCCGTTAAATTTCTGATAAGAAATTCGTCGGGAAATTTCGGATTTAAACAAGGAGCAACACCAACAGAGCTAGAGCGTGTCGAAATGTAACATTTTTAAGGATGAATAAAGTTAATAAAAAAAAAAACTATAGTCCCCCAGCCAAAAGACGTATATCCATTCAAAAAAACAAAAACAAAAAAATATTCTTAAGTAATTCAAAAAAATAATCAATAAAGCAAATATATATATATATACTATTTAGGAGAAATAATTTATTACTTTAATAATAAATATTAAAGTAATTATAATTATTTATTATTTATTGTAATAATAATTTATTACAAATTAATATTTACATGACAGACAGAACCATATATTAGATTTGATGGTTAGGTATTTACAATTTTTGTTTTATTTTGCAGTTGGACATTTTAACATGCAGTTTAAATATGATTGTGATAATTGACATACAACATTATAGCAATAACTGCCTCACTTCGGTTGCTGACAGGATTTTGTTGAACATAATGATAATGAAATTGTAAGGTAATAAACTTTAGTTATTAGAACAACCGTCAACAAGGATTACACAACGGTTTAGAGATGTGTTCTGCTTTTGAAGAATATAACAAAAATTGTAAATACCTAACCATCAAATCTAATATATGGTTCTGTCTGTCATGTAAATATTAATTTGTAATAAATTATTATTACAATAAATAATAAATGATTATAATGGAAGGTAACTGTTGTGCTTTGTAGCTCAACTAAACCTTCTAATTCTTCTCCTATCCAATCCTTCCGTAAACCCTTCTTATTTTATCACAAATAAACTTATCCATGATAATCTTAATGTGCTATATATTGCTGATTTAGTCCAAAACAGATACCTATCCTTGCATAGTAATTTCCTCAAGTCCTCTAGTTTCTTAACTTCCTTCCCATTTTGTTCCTAATAACCCTCCACAGCGTCTGGAAAAAAAAATAGCTTCGGTACTTTCTTATTTAGAAAATTCATTGAAGTATAACCAGCAAGTAGTTGCTTTACAACCATTTGATATGGTGTTATAAATAATATCTTCTCATTTACAAAATGTATTTTTTTCTTATACAGTTTAAATTGTAATAAATATAGGAAATAAAAAAAACATTTATTCGTATAAGATTCACAAGTAGTTTCTGATAATATTTATTGATTCCCCAAACGGTAAATGTTACTTGACCTGTTCTAGTTGAAACATGATAAACAATTTTCAAAAAGTTCTATGGAAAAGAAGAATTTAACATTCAACATTTTCCAGGATTCAACATTAATAATATCGAGTATGAATAACGACCAAAGCAGGTGAGTTGGACTGAAAGAGGGGAAGAGAACGCAGGTGTGGGTTTGCCATTCTCGCATTTCCCTTCCCATCAACTTTCCTATCTGTCATATACTCATTCACTTATGTGATGATGGAATAAAAAATGTATAAAATAGTAAGATATAACTTTATAAAAAATGGATAGCGGGATATTATTCGATCTGCGGGTGAGCAGTTTCAATTTTCAGGAAGTAATATGATAGACTATTACCATAAACCTATTGTTTCTATTTACGCGAAACTAGTAGTGGTGGTATTACGTATTAGGAGGTCAATTCTGGAAAATATTATTTTAAAAATCTTGATTTAATACATTAAAAAAAATTAAACAATAAGCAATTGAGATCGAAAACATTAATCAGTTGAGGTACGAATGATAGAAGGATCTAAACACGGCCCTAGAAGCCGAAAAAAAAAATACATTAAACAAATTTATTTTATATCTTGGGTTTAAAAAGTGATATCGACACTTCTTGCACTAAGATTTTTATTTTTTAATGAAAATTCATGGAAAAATACAGCCACTTCATAGATTTTGGTTAAGGCTTATTAAATTCTAAACAAATCATTAGATTTTCAAGCAAACTACATCTATAGGTTTTTTTTTTACACAAAAATTGACGTAAAATTCTAATTTAGCACCCTCAAAAACATTGAAAAATGTTTTTTCAATAGCAACAAAAAATATAATTTTATCACCCACTTCGAGGAAAAGGGAATTTTTGAAACCGATTATTTGTTTCTTTCCTTTAAATCGTCATTACTTTGTTAAACTGTTTAACGCGTAATTCATGTTTTTGGTTAAGGCTTTAACCAAAAACATTTAAGATACGTTTAACTGTCTACTCGTAATTCATGTTTTTGTCAAACAAAAATTGCCTACTAATTTAGGCAAATTTTGAAGCTTACGAATTTATATTTTTATTTTTGGTCGAAATTTCGTATTTAAAGTTTCTTTTGAATGCTGAATTCTTAAAAAAAAAAAAAAATATATATATATATATATATATATATATATATATATATATTGAACCTACTTTACTTGAAAACTTTTTTCAGTCCAAGAATTCCATTTCAGCAAATTTTAAAACTTAGGAAACGTCTCTCACTCTCTCTCTCTCTCTCTCTCTCTCTCTCTATATATATATATATATATATATATATATATATATATATATATATATATATATATGTATGTATATATATATATAACACGCAAATAAACTGTTGATTAAATACAATCACTCATATGTAAAATAATATAATGTAACACATATCATACATGTAGTATGCCTGTAACGGCATGGAACATGTAAAAAAAACATTAATAAACGGTTCTTTTATAGGGTAACCATAAGAGGGAAAATAAAAAAAAAAAAAAAAAAATATATATATATATATATATATATATATATATATATATATACACACAACTGTTATGTACTAAAATTGTTAGTCTATTCATATCCACTAGTAACATTGGCATGATTATGAGAACAATATAGTCTCGAAACGTCGCCAAAATAGTTGTTTTATTTATTGACTGAACCTCAAGAACCTTACTAAACATTTAATAGTAACAGTCAAGAAATTTATGCAACATGTTTATATATTTTTTTCATTGATGCGAAAATTTTGATTGATTTCAAATAGTTGATTATTTGTGATACATGCATTTGATTACTTTCTCATCGTATATTTGAAAGGTAAACATTTAAATATAATTATGAAATAAAATAAACTAACCCTGATTTTATATTTATATTATTTACCAAATAGAATATAATTAATAATAGATAAAAGTTCTTGCCTAAAACCCTTTTGTGATCTTCCAGTTTTCTTCGAGTTTCTTCCTTCACTGGTTTCGGGATTGGATTTTAGCCTCGGGGAACCAACTTCCTTACTTAAGGTGTCTGTCAAGTAAGAGTAATTTACTTCTCAACTTAGGCCTACTTTTCTATTTCTTCTCTCTTCAACTTTCCCAAACTAAAAGTTACTCTCGTCAATTGGGTAGGTTCTGCAATAATCTTTATGGCTCTGTCATTGATTTACCTGCCCAAAAAGTAACGTTTATAAACGTTTTATTGTATATTAATTAATTGAAATTTACAAAATGTATACATTAAGTAAATGTGTTGTTAACTATTACAATAACAGGACAAAACTTGAAAAGAACTATTTATCAGTAGCACTTAAATAAAAATTCTAAACCAGAAGATCTCTAGGCCATCTTTTTTTCAGATACATCGGAGGATTATCGGGAATGGGGTGGGAAGCAAGTTGAGATTATAGGGGATTAGAGTGGTTATGGAGCTTACTATGATAGGATAGATATCTGGTTTGGACTACATCAGCAACATATGAAACATTGGTTTGTTTATTGGTGACAAAGTAAAGAGCGTTGAGGATTTTTCTAAGGATTTTGGATTGTAAGGATTAGATACGAGATGAATTGGATAGTAACTTATAAACTTAAGCATCAGATATTTATTTATCCATATTCCTTAAACTTTCCTCCCCTGGTAACGAAGGCGATTAAACTTATTATTCATGAAAACTTATACTGATTAATTTATATTGAAAACTTATAAAAATACACTAAACAAAGCATACCTGACGAGAGCACCCTAGGAAAAAATTATTTCAATCACTGTTGTGAACATTGTGAACATTTCTTGACAATATGTTTTTTCAAAGAAGGCAAGCTTATTTTTTTTGTATTAAAGTACATGTTTTCCTAGTAGTCCAGAGCTTCATTTAATTTTTTTTTTTTTTTTTTTTTTTTTTTTTTTTTTTTTTTTTTTTTTTTTTTTTTTTTTTTTTTTTTTTTTTTTTTTTTTTTTTTTTTTTTTTTTTTTTTTTTTTTTTTTTTTTATTAGGAAAAACCTTTTTCTTTACAATACTTTTTCTAATGGAATCATGTTGCAATTTCGATAAAATGAGAAAATGATTCATATATGTATATGAATTTAGCTTGAAAAAGGAAATACATAATTTACTTTTTGAGAAAATAGTTGATAATACCTGTTTGATCCTCACACCGAAGTCGCCGGAAGAAGAGTATATCCATCGGCGAAGATCCGGGAAACGTATATTTCTTTCCATATAAAGGAATAAAATAATGAATTCTTTCAGAGTCTCCTAGAAATCCGGGATTCCGGGTTATCGGACTATGAATTTGCCGGACTGTACTCAACTAAATTTGATCCAATTCAGCTAATATTTAGAACATCAAGATATTTTCGAATAATTTTATTTATGACAGTGAAGAGTATTGCGGGTTTTTTTCTGGATTTTGGATTCTAAGGATGAAATTATAAGGAGGAAAAAAATATTGAATTCTTAAGAAAAAAATGAATTTTTATCTTATGTGTTGCAGAATCAGATTTTTACTGATTAAGCATCACCCTGTAGAACTTTAACCTTCCGCAAAAAAAATAGTTAAAATGTTTAAAAAGAAATACGCTAGTAATATTTCATTTGAATTAAAAAAAAGGAAAAAAATACGTAATTTTAAGAATTTTACATTTGTATAATAGTTTTATTACTCTATTAAAAAACTTATATTTTTATATTATTTAAAACAATTCTTTTTGGAACACTAAGAGTAAAAACAATTTTTTTTGGCGTAGCAAAGTTTAAATCCGGCTTCAGAACTGATCTTAAAAATGACGTTTACTTGGTATTTAATATTTTACTATAAATTATCATTTTTTTATATTTTTTATTTTAGAAGTTTTCATAAATCTCTAACCGTTCAAGGATCAGCGAGGTTTTAGATTTCACACAAAAATTTGTATTACTCAATATTATCGATATCCATCACAGTTCAATCTAGAATCGATTTCCTAGGATCCAAACCCGACATATTATCTTTCCCTAGAAAGATTGGTGCAATCCCAAATTTCCAATTTCCTAGAAGATTCCAAGTTACTCGATCCCTTGCAATCTGGTTTCCCTCCCGGCTTCTCAACACAATCCGCCCTCATTAAAATTATCACTGACATCCAAGCAGCGATGGACAAAAAATAACTGACCATTCTGATCCTCCTTGATTTCTCTAAAGCATTCGATTCCTCAGACCATAATATCCTTTTTTCCAAATTGAAATCATTGAACTTTTCCTACACCTCCCTCCTTTGGTTTCAAACTTTCCTTTCCCACCGCACCCAAGCAGTCGCCACTCCTAACCAAGGCCTATCCCCTTTCCTCACTCTACAGTCAGGAGTAGCTCAAGGTTCGAGCATTTCCCCTCTACTGTTTAATTCCTACACCAATGATCTTCCCCATTCAATTCGACATTGTTCCCACCATTTTTATGCCGATGACTTCCAAATTTACTTCTCCTTTCCTCTATCCGAAATGTAAGCTGCGTTTGCAGCTTCAGGAAGGCCTGAAATCTGTGCCTGGGCAAATCTGAACAAATCAACGTTAAACACAGCTAAAACACAAGCGATTGCCATAGGATTACATTCCCTTCTCCATTCAAATGCCAACTTTCCCACATTATTACTTAATGGTCATCCAATAACTTTCCATTCCTCTGTTAACAATTTAGGCTTAACCACTGATCAAACCCTCTCCTGGAAATCCCATATTGCACAAATCTCCCGAAGGTCAATCGGTATCCTAAAACTACTTCACCGCTCCCGTCACCTCCTTCCCCTACCAACACGCAAACTTCTAGTATCCTTCCTTATCTTCCCCCAATCTGACTACGGTTGCTTGACATATGGCGGGCTCTCGACGGTTCTTGAAGACAGATTAAAACGCATCATAAATTGCTTCATTAGGTTTGTCTTCGGAACCTCGAGACGTTCCCATGTTTCGCATCTCTACACTGAGTTAAATTGGCTTGCCCCCTCCTTCCGCAGAAAATACTTCCTAGGCACCCACCTATTCCAAGTTATCAACTCCCGTCACCCTCCCTATATTCACAGTAACCTGAAATTCAAGTCTGCTATCCAATCACTGCATACAAGATCTCGTCTTTCCGATCTCTATACTCCATCCCAAAGAAGTACTGTATTCCAACGTTCCTTCCTGTTCCGATCCTCTATTCTTTGGAATTTCCTACCCCCCCCCCCCCCCCCCCTGTGTCCGCAATGCTTCTTCCCTTGGAACATTCAAAACACTACTCTTTCACCATCTTCTTTCCCTCCAACCCGACGCTCTCTTATTATAAGGATGAATGTATTATGTATGTAATCGTGTAATTTAAGTACTAAGACCGTCAGACATAAAACATTAGAGAAAATTATAGTTTGACTATGATAATGTTTTTATTTCTTGTAATGATAATTTTTGATTTTCTATCTTTTATTCTTCTTTATGTTTCTGTTTGGTTTTTTTCTCTTCTGCAATTTTGTTTACAATATTAACCTCTATTTTGTATATTGATTTTTTCACTCTCTTTTTATTAATAGTTTTTTTTCTTTTTCTAGTTTTTCTCTGTATTTTTTTTTCATACGTATTTGTATTTAATTTTACCTATGTTGTTTTATTTTTAACAGCCTCTCGGCCAGTTATGATCTTACTTTGTATTATTTAAAGTTATTCTTAAGGGACTTTGTCCCAGAATAAAGTTTCTTTCTATTCTATTCTATTTTATCCTATTACTGTAAATTCTAAAATATTTTGAAGACGGAAGGAAAAGTTAAAAAAAAAATTAAAAAATTAAATTAAGAGGAAAAGTCCCGTTGTAGGGAAGCCAAACGAACTACAACGAACAGGTTTCACAGATTTATATCAGCTGTCCGGTCATAAAGTTTTTTTGCATTTTCCAATTAACAGTTACAATTAATTATTTTTTATAAATTTGCTGTTAAAAAACAATAAATCGAAGAATTCGAAACATAAATCGGGATATTTAAGGAGGTAAATTAAAAAAAAAAAAAATGCTCTTTAACACGACCAAACTCGATATTTGACAAATTGGTATTTTATATAATTAATTTATACGAGACATAAAAGCCAAGAAACGTCGTTTCGGACCTTCCCAACATTTACAAGGCAAGCTTTAAAAGCCACCAATAAATTACAAAAGACTATTTCGCATGACAGTAATTAAAACTATTTGGACACACAGTGTTGAGCTTTGGACTTGACCTTACGAATCCTTATACGAATATCCTAATATACGAAATCCTTCGTAAAATTCTCAATGCTCTTAATTATGTCACAAAATAACTTATCTATCTATGATCTTAATGCTCTATATGCTGTTGACTTAGTCTAAACTATCCTTTCATCGTAAACTCCATACCCACTCTCAAAACTTACTTCAAACTCAATTCCTGATAATCTTCTGAGGCGTCTTAAAATAAGATAGCCAAGAGATCTTCTTATTGAAGTGCTACTAGTAAGTAGTACTTTGCATGTAATTTACATGTTATTGTAATAATTTTCCTCAAATTTTCTAGTTGGGTATAATGTATACAGTTGCAAATATCAATAAATAACTAAAATTAAAAAAGATAATAAATTTAAGGCCGTTCAAGTTACAATTTATACGTAAAAACTCATAAACGTATGATTGCTAAGAACGAGACAGTTGCAACATTAAGTTTCATCATTTGTAGTTTTTTTTATATTTTATTTCAACTATAGTTATCAAGGGTAAACATCCCTCGTTGGATCAGAACACTTGATATGTCTATTTATGTATCAAGATTATAACTTAGGTCATATTTCCAAATGTAAAATAAAATTAAGAAACCAACGAGTTTGTGAGGGTACTGTAAAAGGATGGGTAACTAGTCCGGGATTGATTGGCTAGATAAGGTATCATTCAGAAGTGGAATTCAGGAAGGATTCTATTTTGTAAGTTTCGTTGTGTTGAAATTAATATTATAAATATAATTCTGTTGGTTGTTGTGTTTATAATTTTCCAAAATTGGAGATGAATAAGTAACATGTGAAATCAGCGTTATAATCAACAGAATGAAATGAAAAAAAAATTTTATTCTGTGACGTATTGTCCCCTAAGAATAACATACATGTATAATACGTTGTACAGTAGTCTGGCTATCTTAATTTCAAATAAAAATAATAAGGATAAAAGGTAATATATGAATATACAATTGAAAATAGAACTTTGTGATAAATATATACATGAGAAAAGAAGAGAGAGAAAAAAAATAAAACAAAAGTAGGGCAAAAAAATAATAATAGCAATATGCTAATAGAATAATTACAATGCGTTTAGAAATA
Organism: Euschistus heros; assembly: GCA_003667255.2. Lineage (NCBI taxonomy): Eukaryota > Metazoa > Arthropoda > Insecta > Hemiptera > Pentatomidae > Euschistus > Euschistus heros. Next base: position 1,212,773 of record RCWM02000144.1, read on the forward strand.
AAAAGAAATATAAAAAAACAAAGTAAATAAATAAAATAAAAGAAATATAGTGAAAAGAAAGGAAAAGATATATAGAGAAGAAAAAAGATAAGACCTATTTGAATGATAATACGACAAAATATTTACAAATATCTAAAAGGTAATATATATACAATTGATAATAGCACTTTATCAGTTAGAAGAAAAAGGAAAGAAATAATAACAATAATTTATATAAGAAAAAACAAAACAGAAACAATTGTTGGAGAAACGAATTTAAATTTATATAATGATAATACTCATTGAAGCAAACTCATCGGCATCGGATAAAACATATCTTGGAAGTTGCAAATAATTTCTCAATTCCCTAATGTATCACTCTTAAAACATTTGGATGGATTTTCTATTTTGCGGTTCTGTTTAGAGCTTGGTTTCCTAGGCGCCTAGTTTTGGAATGAAATACTGAAGATATTTTGACTCCGGCCATTCGCATGAGAACCCAGCCCTGTGTAAACATCCTCAGTTATATTCCCTGATATCTTTTGTTTACGCGGGTCCACTTAACAGATTGAAGTTATCTCTGACTTTTGGGGAATCCACTGTTCGTCCTATCTCAGTATACTATACTTTTATAATCTCTGATATTTCTGCTATCGGGGTAGTGTAAATTATATATAAAAATTTATATGGGGTGGAAATTGTTTTATTCGAAAAATTGTGTAACCCACCATCTCATTCGGCCATCGGGTCTCCGAAAATAAACTTTTTTTTTCCATTCTAACCAATTTAGCTCCTCAACGGTACGCCCTAGCTACAAATGTTGTATTACATAAAATATTGTATATAAAATGTTTGACGGGCAAGATGTCAAATTTTCGTTCCGAGCAACACCGTGTCAAACTGCGAGTAAAGTCTTTGTGCTCCCTAAAAACGTATTGCTTTTGACCTATTAGGTCATGCTTTTAATTGTTTAATTCTAAAAGAAAATTGATACAAAACCGACTATGGTTCAGAATAGTTTCCGAATATAAAGAAAATGTTATGCCTCTAAGACAAAACTAACTAAATAAAAAAAAATCAGATTTATTTCAACTACAACTTATAATAATTATATCTAACAGTGGTAGTCGTATTATTAATAATACAAGGATGGTGAATGCGGCCCCGATAGGTCTGAGACGTAACGAGAAAGTTAGAACATCTTGTGAGTTGTGAGAAGTTCCAGGCGCTGCACAGCTTGGAAAATAGTTCAAGGGTTGGTAGGCCCACATCTCCTAATATATGGTTAAATAATCATTTTTAGAAAAGAATTTAGAAAAAATAATATTTTTATTCAGATTTTTTTTTTTAAGTCAATTTATTGAAATTTACAACTGTACAAGTATACATCAAGTAAATGTGCTAAAAAAAAAGTTTACAATAACATGCCTAAACTTAAGAAGAACTACTCATCAGTAGAACTTCAGTAAAAAAAAAAAAATCTACACAAGAAGATCTCTGGGCCATTTTCTATTCAGACACCTCGGAGGATTATCGGGAATTGAGTGGGAAGCAATTTGAGAAACTAGGGGATTTGAGTGGTGATGGAGCTTACTATGAAAGGATTGGTATCTGGTTTGGGCTAAATCAGCAACATATGGAACATTAAGATCTTTATGGATAAGTTTATTAGTGACAAAGTAAGAAAAATTGAGGATTTTTCGAAGGATTTGGGATTATAAGGATTGGATACGGGAAGAATTGGATGGTTTAGTAGAGCCCCAAAGCTGAACTCCGTACGTCCATATAGGTCTAATCACAGTCAAGTAAATGAGTCTTTTTTAATTAATTGAGAGCTTTGAACTATTTAGATTATTAAGTTAAATAGAGCGCTAATCAATTTCCTCTAAAAGCAGAGCGTTAAAAAAATACGCGTTTATTATATTAAATAAATTTTTAAAAAAATTTTACCACTTTACATTTTAGAATTTAAAAGCCATTCAGATCCCTTAATAGCATCCTATAATCTCCAATCCCACTTATCCCTGATTGAAGACTGGTACAATATTTGGCGGATCAAAGTAAATGAATCTAAATGCATCAACATAACCTTTACCCTTCGCCGCAAATCCAGTCCTATTTATTTCAATGGTATTCCACTACCTAAAGCTGATACAGTTCGATAACTTGATTTCTACCTAGACAAAAGATTTACATGGAAAGCAGATAATCGACTCAAAAGGCAAGAACTTAACAGACGCTTCAGCCAATTGTATAGACTACTAAATAGGACATCTCGTCTTTCCATTAAAAATAAACTTCTCCTATACAGAACATCATTAAACCCATTTGGACTTATGGACTTGAACTGTGGGGGGACAGCAAAAAAGTAGAATATCAATCGCATTCAATCCTACCAATCCAAAATCCTCCGAACTATAGTAAATGCTGCTTACTATGTTTCCAACAAAACCCTACGTTACGATCTCAATATACCACACGCCCTCGAACTCATACCTCCTAAATTTTCGAAATTCCATCGCAACCTTTCATTTTATCCTAACCTTCTGGCTCAATCCTTATCCAGCTCCACCCATCCTGATAACCCACCTCGCAGACTAAAACGGTAGTGGCCCCAAAATCTTTTGTAAAATTGATTTATTATGGAGTTCAGGCAATGGCCAGCTCCTTATTACTTATTGCCCACATTTGTGGCAGATTGTACCAGGTATGCAAGTTTAAAATGTCGTTTATTTCTTAAAATATATACACAGTAATTTAAAAAAAAGTATAATATATTTTATTCAAAGTACTGACCCTCGCTTTCTACACATTTTGCCCATCTCTCGGGCAATATATGGATACCATTCCAAAAGAATGCTTCATCTTTATTTGAAATCCATTCATCGAAGGCAAGAAAGAATTGCTGTCAATTTCTGAAACAATGTTAATGATTTGTGCTATCTCACACGTTTCGCCACCGATTAAAACCAAATTAAAATGTCACCTAGAAGCCTAAAAAACTGCATAGTTTAGCCCAAATCTGGAGGTCGCAGGATTTCCCCTTATTGAGATATCTCAAGTTATAGCTGACCTCGCATTTTTTCATTCACATCAGTTTTTGTCCACTAAAATCAGTAGTAATCCCAATGTTATATACATGGATAAAAAGCAGAATGTATGCTGGTTTTATTTATGTTATTACTATTGTAATCGGTTGAACGCAGCAGTTGTTATGGCCGTTAGAAATCGTTGATGAAATCTCAACATCAAAATTTTAACCTCCTCGAAAGGGGTAAAAAATTATTATTTTTTTGATTTTGATAAAATCTAACAAATAACGGTATTATTGTGCGTTAAATTGAGATCTGAGGTCAGCTGACCATGAAAAAGAATTTTCAATGATTTACAGCAGATTTCCTTGGAATTTTGTGATCTGTTTAGAGTTTTTGAGCACATCAAAGCTGGGTGCTGTCTTGAGCATAACGAAAGTATTTTTAAATCAATTAGCATATATGACTGCAATTAAAAGTGAAAGAATCATTTCTATATGTGGACTGGGTGCTGAGAAAAAAAATAAAACGTGATTTTATTTTTTTTTTTTTTCTCGGCTCATAATGCTCATTGGCGGCTATAACTCTAGTTTTGCACTAGGCGCCAGGTCAGGTGAATACGGCGGGTGGGGTAGGAGTTCCCAACCAAGCGAAGAAATCGTTTCCTTAGTCAATCTGGCTGAATGTGCAGGAGCGTTATCATGCTGAAGAATGACTTTGGCGTGCCTGTGAGCCCATTCTGGGCGTTTTTCGATCAATGCGTGACTCAAATTGATCATTTGTTGTCGGTAGCGCTCGGTATTGACTGTTTCGCCGGGTTTGAGAAGCTCGTAGTAGACTACTCCCTTCTGATCCCACCACACACACAGCATTGTCTTCTTCCCAAAACGATCCGGTCTTGCACTCGATGTGGATGGTTGTCCTGGCGTTACCCATGATTTTTTTCGTTTGGGATTCTGAAAATAAATCCATTTTTCATCGCCAGTTACAACTCGATGCAAAAAACCCTTTCTTTCGTGGCGTAAAAGCAGCATTTCGCACACAGTTTTTCGTTTTTCCATCTGTCGTTCGTCCAATTCATGTGGAACCCATTTTCCAACCTTTTGAATCTTTCCCATAGCTCTCAGGCGATCGGAAATGGCTTGCCTAGTGACATTCAACTGTTCTGCCATCATTTGTTGGGTTTGGGTATTGTCTTCGTCTAATAAAGATTGCAATTCGAAGTCCTCAAACTTTTTTGGTCGATTTTCTCGTTTTTGATCAGTAACATCAAAATCACCACGTTTGAAACTTTGAAACCAACGTTCACATGTCCTGACGGTTGGAGCAACATCGCCATAAGTCTCAACAAGAATTCGATGACATTCAGATGCCTTTTTCTTTTGATTAAATAAGAAAATCATGACATGCCGCAAATGCTCTTTATTTGGCTTAAAATTAGACATTTTTAACACCAAAGAAAGGTATGATACGTCCACGTAAACGACTTAAAAACAACTGACTTTTGTAAACAAATGACTAACAAACAAAATAGCGTTTAGAGATAAGCAAATCCTTCAATAGGCTAAGAGCGCATTCTATTGGAATTAAAACGACATTTTAAACTTGCATACCTGGTAATAATTATTCAATAAAAGTTCTATAAAAAAAAAGAATTTAAAAGATAAAATCACTTAAATTAATATTCAACTAGGTTACCAATCAATAATTATTCACAATTAACAAAGATGAAATAGCGGTTTCAGGCGTGACTTCGTTTTATTCAAACCAATACAAATAGGTCCTAGCGTCAAATGTCTTAAACCAAAAAACATTTCTGACAACAGAAATATCGTCAAATTTTTGATCCTAGCAACATTTACAAAAGCTAGAGAGTGTCAAAAAATTCCCAAAATTTAGAAAATGTTTGAAAAAAAATCAATCCCTCGATATAAAGAAAGTTGACAGAAAATAGGGGCTTTAAACGTGACTTTTTTCATTAAAATCAATATAGCTCCAAGACATTAGTTCAAGAGAACATGTTTTATAATAAAAACTTTTCTCGATCAAATTTCTAAATGAATCTATTAATGTAAAAATGAAATTTCACATGAGATGCGAGAAACTAAAATCAAATACTTTCAACTAACATTAAAGGTATAACTAGTATTGTAATAAACTACAATTCAGTTGATGTTTCTACCGATGAATGAGCGCATTTGACGTATAATATTAGTTTACTTTTTTTATCTGATTTCGGAGTATCGGATTTTTTTTTTTACTATTTTTGACAATCAAAGAAAATCCTTGTCCACTCTTTCACGACAAATTAGTTTTCTTCCTTAAGGATACTATTTCGAAATTATAGTTTTCGTGAGATCTGTCATGATCTATCGATTTTTAAGATGGTAGAAGAACATCATTAGCAGAGAAATTTTATCGTATTTGTTCCACCAGATAAGCAATTTAGTGTTTACTAGACGCTCATCTATATTCCAGAATAACAAAATTTTGTACCAGAACTGTGAAAATGTAGGATATAGCGTTCGGTACTCACAAAATGCAATAAAAATAGCGGAATGTTGATTTAACGATTTTCAGCCAAGTTGCTATTGCAGTATACCTCTGCTGGTTTTCAGAAAAAAATAAAAATGAAAACCCGTTCCATCTGACCACCCTTTTTCGTCTTGACATTTTCCAACAAATCTAGTTTATATATGTTAATATGATGAAAGTGCTTGGTAAAATTGAGCCGAATAATAACCTCTTCAGAAATTATTCACTAAGGAGTACGTCATTACACACCGGCATAAAAAGTCTATTTTATTTTATTTTTTATTGCAGTATAAATTTCTCAGAATTTTACAGAAGATCGGAGAATTTAGCATAGAGAGTAAAAGTTTTTATTTTATGAGAGAAATGCTATGAGATAGCTTTTACCCAACATAGTGACAGAGCAACCAACCCTTCAAGGGCGGCCTTAATAAAGGAAAATTGATAGAAAATTGACCTTTATTGTAAGGGACCGAGCTGCCATCATATAGTGATACAGTTCACTGCTTTGACATAAGTTTAGTAATATATAGGTAACTTTTTCAAAATAATTATATTTCTTCCAAAATATTCATAAAGATAAAAATATTTTTAAATTACTAATAGACCAGTTATAGAAGAAGAAGAAAATGAACTTTATTCTGGGACTTCTTGTCTCCTAAGAATAACATATGATAACAGTACATAGGACAATCATCTGGTTTTGATGATTAATTATAATAAATAATAATAATAGATAATTATAAAAAAATAATTAATAATTAAATTATGTGTTACAAAATAACTGAAACATCTTGTAAAAGGATACATATTATGTATACTAATATAATGTATATTACATAGATATTCATGTTTTACATTAGCTCTGAAGATTGAAAATTAAGGAGGTAAAGAAATAAATTATGTTTAAAGAAAGTAAGAGTGAAGCTTTTTCGAATTGTGATGGGCAATGAATTCCATAACGAGGAAGCACGGATAATAAAGGATTTCTCGAAGGATGCAGTTCGATGCGTTGGAGTGTATAGGTTGATGGGTTGGGTTCTAGTATTTAAGAGGTGAATAGAGGAGCGCAGAGTAAGGAAGTATTGACGTCGAAAACTGGGGTAAAGCCATCCAATTTCAGAATACCTGTGAGATATGTGAGAACGTCTGGAGATCCCGAAAATAAATCTAATGAAACAGTTCATTACTCTTTTACATCTCATCTCGAGTTCATCAGACAGTCCTCCATATACTATGCATCCGTAGTCAAAGTTAGGGAAAATGAGTGATGATACTAAAAGTTTTCGAGTACTTAATGGTAATAAATCACGGTAATGTGAGAGTTGCTTAAGAATAAAAATAGATTTCTTTGTGATTTGAGAGGTATGGTTATTCCAAGCAAGATGTTGATCGAAAGTTATTCCCAGATTTTTAGTGGAATTTTGGAAGTGAATTGGATGGTTTTTGAGGAAAAGCAGTGGATAGTAGGGGAGAGCTTTTAGGTGAGGTTTTGACCCAATGAGGATAGCCTTTATTTTTTCTGGATTCAGACTTAATTTATTCTCTACTGCCCAAAGGTTAATGCTATCTATGTCTTTCGGTAGCTTACAAGTCGTCAGCATAAAGATGATATTGGGAGTATTGGATGCGATTCGGTAAGTCATTAACATAAATAGAAAATAGGGTAGGTGAAAGAGAAGATCCCTGGGGGACTCCTCGCGAGAGTGGTAGTGAAGATGAGTGAGGTTTTCCAGGTATAATCACTGTTTGGGAACGGTTGGATAAAAAGGAATGAAGCCAGCTTAACGCACTAACAGATATTGAGAGGTTATGGAGTTTGGAGAGGAGGATTGTATAGTCAACAGAATCAAAAGCTTTTAAAAAATCAAAAAGGATCAGGATCGTAATATTCTGTTGGTCTAAGGAGAAGTAAAGGTCTTGAGTAATTTTTACCAAAGAAGACTGCGTGGAGTATCCGGAACGGAATCCTGATTGGAAAGGATTAAGGAGGGTTTTACAGTCAAGAAAGGAGGTGAGTTGGGTATGTGCTAATTCTTCTAGTGGTTTCATAAGGATTTTCAGGAGAAAGTTTTGCTATAGTTTTTATTTTCTCACGCTTTATATTTTTTGGGTTACTAAACATGAATTCGAAGTTTGCGGGAAAAAATTTGCCCAGGATCTTTTAGACTAAATTTTACAGTTTTTAAAAAATAGAGCGTTTCTACAACAAACTTATTCTATAAACAAATTAAAGTTCAAAAATTTCCAATATTTCACATACATAACGCAGTTTTGCGAGACTAGTCGTTTTGCCGTAGAGCGCATCAAAATATGAGCAAAATTGCCAGTTAGTGGGAAAATACCCACGCCAGCCTACAGTTCATTTCAAAATTGTCATAACTTTGCAGAAACATACACATTTAATGCAGTGGTATTTCACGGAATGTAAACAAAATTTCATATATGATGTGCTAACAAACCAACGTTTACGTAGGTTTTTCTTGGTGGATACAGTGGGCTCTAGAAATCTAAATTTTTTTATTGTTCCCATAAAAGTACTCGTCTAAAAAATAAAAAGTAAAAAAAAAATATATATATTAATAAAAACTGTCTAAAGAAAGAGAAACATGGAACATGTTTTAGGGGTTGCCCCTTTAACCGACAATGCTCATATGTTTTCGATTTTTCTTTTTACATTACCTGTGATTCAGTTTCCTGGAGGAAATAAAATTTTAAATTCAATAGCTTAATCTTGCTGACCGTCTAAACCAAGTTGAGAAAAACTAGAGGTTTAAAACGTGCCTTTTTTTCAATTAAGCCAAAATTAACAGGAGGTCCTAGCGACAAATGTTATTTAGTAAAAAATATTTTTTCAGTTCTTGTTGGCAATTTTTTTGGAGGTTCCTGGTCAAAAAATATTAGACACGTATTTTGCCATTCCGACCAATGGGCCCTAGAAGCCGAGAAAAAAAAATAAAAAAGCTTTCAAACAATTTATTTTATATCTCGGGTTTAAAAAATGATATAGACATAATTCTTGCACCAAGATGTTTAGTTTTGATTGCGGATTTAAGGAAAAATACAGCCACTCCATAGATTTTCGTTTAGGCTAATTAAATTCTAAAAGAATTATTAGATTTTCAAGAAATCTACCTCTATAGATTTTTTTACACGAAAATTGATGTCTGATTCTAATTCAGCATCCTAAAAAACATTGAAAAACGCTTATTCGACCAAAATAAAAAATGTCATTTTTTTCACCCTCTTCGAGGAAATTGAAATTTTTAAACTGATTAATGGGTACATACCTTTAAATCGCCATTACTTTGTCACAAAATTCACTGGTCGGTATCGCTGGAAAGAGGGGAGTCTCAGCTTTCTTTTGAGGTATATAAATGTGAAATTCAATGAATATAAACCTATTAAAAAAATAGAAAATCTGAAAAACATTTTGATTTTTAGCTTGAGTTTGAAACTAGATAGAATGATGAAAACAAAGACATTTCAAGCGTATTACCACCCTATATTTCGTGTATAAAAATAAAGTTGATAAGTTTAACCGTCTAAACGTAATTCATGTTTTTGTCAATTTTAACAAAAGTTGCCTACCATTCAATCGGTCAGGCAAATTTTGAAGCTTACGAATTTTTTATTTTTCTATTTGGATGAAATTTCGTATTTAAGGGTTCTTTGGAATGCTGAATTAGAATCTGACATCAATTTTTGTGTAAAAGAATCTATAGAGGTAGTTTTCTTGAAAATATAATCATTTTTTTTAGAATTTAATTAGCCTAAACTAGAATCTTTGGAGTGGCTGTATTTTTCCTTAAATCCGCAATCAAAACTAAACATCTTGGTGCAAGACTTATGTCGATATCATTTTTTAAACCCCAGATATAAAATAAATTATTTGAAAGCTATTTTTTTTTTCTCGGCCTCTAGAGCCCATTGGTCGGAACGGCAAAATACGTGTATAATATTTTTTGACCAGGAAATTCCAAAAAAATTGCCAACAAGATCCGTGAGAGACTGAGTGTGTCCTCCCCTTGTGAGCCAATACCAATCCTGAGCTGTTATCTTATGAATTACAATATCAGATTTATAAATTTCATTATAGTTTATTTTAAACTCATGTACTAGGATAAAATAAATAATCACTGTAACATAAATTATTATTTGATTAATATAATCGATAACTATGATTAAGAAGTGTTGATATATTGATTAGTTTCAAGCTATCGAGAGTCGACTATAAATAAAAACAATATGCGTTAATCTTAAAATGGGCTGTGAAAATGTATGAAGATAATGGTTTATGTATGAAGCTGCAAAAAAATAAAGTAAAATGATGTAACAAAGAATATCGTAGAGGTATTATAAAAGAGTAGAAATGTGTATTACACAAACAATGAAATTCAGTTAATCATGGAATTAGTTCAAAGAAAGATAATGGTGGCAAAAATGTAGAAGAAAAAAAAATAATCCAAAAAAAAATGTTCCGCAAAACTTACAATAAGGTTACGTATTACAATAACTGTTTGTTTGGTGTTATTTTTGTGGACATTTTTTTCTAAGATTAATCATTTTTTTCTTTTATGTTTTTCTCACCACTATATTCCTTTGTTCTAATTTCATAATTAAATTTATATATTTTTTTTTTTTTCTTGGCTGTTAATATTAGATGCTTAATAAGGTTCTTGAGGTTCAGTCAATTTATTTACATTTATAAATATAAGTAACTAGTTCAAAATAATGCTGCAATTGATTGCAGTGTTGATACAATACTGTAAATATATTCTCCAATCAATGTACATTTAGCTATAGTCTCTTTTCTTTACAAATCTTTTCTTATTTTCTCATGGTTATTTATTTTATTATTTTTTTCTTCTTATATTAGCATACTTACTGAAAGTTCTTTATGTAATTTTATTTACTATTGGCCATATTTATATATCAAACGTTCTTCATTTATAAATAGCGTTGTTAGAAATTTTATAAGCCAGACCATTGTACTATGTACTATCTACTATACATTTTTGTTATTCTTAGAGGACAATGCGTCCCAGAATAAAGTTTATTTTTTTATTTAATACTAATCTTTGAAACTGAAATTCGTCTTCATGGAGAAAAGCTGAAGGCAATGAATTTTTCAGTTGTATTCAATCTAACAAGGAGACGTTTGGAGTTGTAATTCACAGATTGAATGACGATTTGTGTGTGGGTAGTAGGGACCTATAATATTGCAAAACTAGAGTTATAAGCTGCCAATGAGCATTAGGAGCCGCGAAAAAAAAAAAAAAAAAAATATCACATTTTATTTTTTTCTCAGCACAGCATTTAACCCAAGATTGATGAATAATCTAAAATTAATATCAGGTTTTGGTTTAAAAAAAAACTCCCCTTACCTATATTTTTTTTAAAATGGTCTTATTTGAAATTTTTGTGTAAATAAATAATAATAGAAATATAATTTAAAAACGTCTCATTTATATAATATAGGTGAGGAAAGTTTTTAAACTAAAAACTGATATTATTTTCAGTTCCTCATCTAAAAAAAGCACTTAATAACTAATTTTTTTCGAAATCAAAAATAATTTTTTTTTTCCCTTTAAAATTTTGTATGATTTTAGAAGGCAAGAAAGAATTGCTGTCAATTTCTGAAACAATGTTAATAATTTGTGCTATCTCTCACGTTTCGCCACCGATTAAAACCAAATTAAAATGTCACCTAGAAGCCTAAAAAACTGCATAGTTTACCCCAAATCCGGAGGTCGCAGGATTTCCCATTATTGAGATAGCTGACCTCGCATTTTTTCATTCACATCAGTTTTTGTCCACTAAAATCTGTAGTAATCCCAATGTTATATACATAGATAAAAAGCAGAATGTATGCTGGTTTTATTTATGTTATTACTATTGTAATCGGTTGAACGCAGCAGTTGTTATGGCCGTTAGAAATCGTTGATGAAATCTCAACATCAAAATTTTAACCTCCTCGAAAAGGGTAAAAAATTATTATTATTTTTATTTTGATAAAATCTAACAAATAACGGTATTATTGTGCGTTAAATCGAGATCTGAGGTCAGCTGTCCATGAAAAAGAATTTCCAATGATTTACAGCAGATTTCCTTGGAATTTTGTCATCTGTTTAGAGTTTTTGAGCACATCAAAGCTGGGTGCTGTCTTGAGCATAACGAAAGTATTTTTATATCAATTAGCATATATGACTGCAATTAAAAGTGAAAGAATCATTTCTATATGTGGACTGGGTGCTGAGAAAAAAAATAAAACGTAAATTTTTTTTTTTTTTTTTTCTCGGCTCATAATGCTCATTGGCGGCTATAACTCTAGTTTTGCACTATTATAGGTCCCCACAAGCAAATCGACATTCAAATCTGTGAGTTACAACTCCAAACGTCCCCTTGTAAGTAAAATCATATCAATATTAGAAATATATCAATAAATTAAATATAAAAAAAAAATAATTTTTAGAAAAAAGAACACAAAATTGAGATTCAAACCTACATAAACAAACTTGAACTAAAAAATAAAAAATAATACTTTTTTGCTTCGAAACAAAAACCATAATGACAATCACACAAAATTATCATTTTATATAGCCTATTCACTATAAGTGTCGATAATTTTGTTGATTGTCATTTAATGGTTTTTGTTTCGAAGCAATTAAAGTATTATTTTTTATTTTTTAGTTCAAGTTTGTTTATGTAGGTTTAATCTTCTTAAGTCGGTTTTGTTTTTTTTCTAAAAATTATTTTTATTTTTTACTTTTTAGTGGTGAGTGTATTTTTGTTTATATAGTCAATTCTCATCTTCAAGCTACCCTGAAAAATAGCTCGACATACTGAACAAAGAATTATCGAGGTTACCATTCTACTTATCTGCATGTAAATGGGAAAATTGAACACAAAATTGTAGTTTAAATCATTATGTATTTTTTTATTAATGGGAATGTTGTTTGTACATACATATAAAATCATTGATACAGAAAATTAAATACTGGTACCTATTTATCATATAACTTTTAACTGAATTGCGCTTCTAGCAACAAACGCCCAACTTCTTTCTCCTTTCTTGCACTTAGCAAATCAATTTTAACTTTTCGTTAATTGAAAGAATTTTCAATAGCCACTGTAAAACCACTCGTGTGAATAACCAATGATAATTGACTGGTGTAACTATGAACTGAAAAGACAAACAATGACAGAAAACAGGAAAACAAATTACAAATGATAGTTCGAGTTATAAAGGTGATGACTTCTAAAAGTTCGTTTCATAGAGATGGTCTGTCCCAGAAGTCCTCTCTTTTGAACCCTATTTTCAGTTCTACTTATTTCGACACAATTTTTCACGTTCTTTGTCTGAAATCGTCTCATTGAAGTGTAATGCAGATTTTGTTCGACTTATTGAAGAATTTAGCTTATCGAAGTACAACACATCGAGAGTTGTGTAAATTATTTTTGTTAATAATTTAGATTTAGTTACCAATTTTAGATAATCATAATCATAAATATGTTTTAAATATAAGGTTATATAACAGTGATTTTTAATAACTGGTTTTTTGATTTTTTTCTTAAAAAGTGCGCCGCACAGTGGTGCAAAACGGCCCAAACTGGGTAAAAACTTCATATTTTCTAAACGGTTCGTGCTATAAGCTTGAAATTTTGGAATTATATATTTCATGAGGTGCTGAATTGAATGGAACCAGAATTAGTTTCCTCAGATGATAAGAAAGGGTCAATATGTAGAACAAAAAGTAAAAAAAAAATTAATAAAGCAAATTTGGGGTATATTTATATGCTGTATAAGCTGCTGAATAGAATAAAACTATAACCAGACCAATCTGATTATCAGCATTGAGCCATGTTTTCAGTTTAAAAATAATTAAAAAATAAAATAATTGAAAAAAAAAAAATCAAGTTTGTTATTATTTTATATGTTTTTTATGTGCTAAATTGAATGTAATGTACTATATTGCTCTTTTACAGACCCAAGATTCCTTGAATTAGGTGAAAATTCATTATTAAGTTATATTTGGAAATAAGAATCTTTTGCTTTTTAATATAATTTTTAAAATTAATAAAAGTATCATTTCTATATTCTGGACATTTTTACAATTAGCAAATATCAACAAAGAAGTTAGATCTTTATATTTTTCAATATTATACATAATGAATAATGATAAAAAAAAAAAAAATCATTTGAAAAATAATAAAAAAATTATCTTTCATTCGTTATTTTCCTATAAAACTAAAGAAATATAATATTTTGAATTCTTTTCATTTCTGGAACTTTTTTTTTTATAATCCGGTCTTAAATTACATATCATGGGATCAGAAGTCACCTATATATAATAAAACACGTTTTTAAAAACATTTTTTTATAATTTGATTTAAATCTCTGAATTTAGTTATAAATATAAAGCGATAATGATTCCATGGTTCCCGAATACTTATCCCATTGTGAAAAGAATGGAAATAAAAAATTGATAATCTTCATAAGACAACTAAGGTATACAATAATTTCAGTGATACAAATAATAACCCCATAAATTGGGATCATCCAAAATCCAAAACTTTTATTTTATTGAAGGCTATTTTTTTTAATCTATATTTTACTTATTCTCTCAAGAAGAGTGGTTGGTTTTTTTTTGTATAGGACCAAAAAATAATTTTAAAATGGATGAAGAAAAAGCAAAGGGTTATAAAAATTTTTTTGCTAAAAATTCAGTCTCATAAAAAATTATATTAACAGAATTTCAAAACCGTTTTATTTTTTCAACTCCAGAAAAGGGCAACTTCAAGGACGTGTACAGACCCTGGTAATGAAATAATCGAAAAATCAGTTCCACAAACTTATGCTATTTGTTTAGGTATACAAAAATAATGAAAAAACCAAAAACAAAAATCATAAGATTTTAGGGTTTTGAAATATTTTATTTTTTTTATAATTCATAAATATTCAATTAAGGTTATTTTCAACGTGATGTTCTATTTTTATTCCCTAATCCATGATACCTGTATCCTTACTTCCTTGCTCAATGTTTCATATGATGCTGATTTAGCTGTAATCAAATACCTACCCTTTCATATTTTTTTAAATTGAAATTATCTATTTATTGAAATTTACAACTTAAAAAAATATATGCGTCATGTAAAAGTGATAATGATTACAATAACATGTCAAAACTTGAAAAGAACTACTCATCAGTAGCACCTCAATAAAACGTTTAAAATAGAAGGTCTCCAGGCTTTTGAGAAGACTCAGAGGGTTAACGGGAATAGAATGGGAAGCAAGTTGAGAGATTAGTGGATTTGCGTGGTTATGGAGCTTGCTATGAAGTGATAGGTATCTGGTTTCAGCTAAATTAGCAACATATGGGACATTAAGATCTTTATGGATAAGTTTATTTGTATCAAAGTAAGGATCATTAAGGATTTTTCGAAGAATTTTGCATTGTAAAGATTAGATACCAGAAGAATTAAAGGGTTTAGTTGGGCCCCAAAGCTCAACTCCATATGTGCAAAAAGTTCTGATAACTGTCATGTAAATGAGTCTTTTGTAGTAAATCGAAAGATTTGAATGCTTCGCTAGTACATTTTGAAGAATTCGAAAACGACGAGCAATTTCTTGTCGTTTCAGTCTTGTATATGGATTCAAAGTTTAACGTTTGTCCAGTTGGGATCCTATATAGCGGATCTGTTCAACAGGGATTAGTGGGATATTCTTGAAGGATACTGTAGGACAGGAAGTCGTAGGTTTAAGACGATGGGTAAAGGTTATTTGATAAGAGTTTGGATTTATTTAAATTCTCCAATTTCGAGACCATTCCTTTCATATTAAACTCAATAACCACTGAAATCCACTAGTACCCTAACTTGCCTAACACTCAATTCCCGATACCCTATAAGGCGTCTGATAAGATGATGGCCTCGAGACCTTCAACTAAACAACTTATATTAATTATACTATTATACTATATTATACTACCAATGGGTGGTTGCTTTACACGTTATTTTCGTGTTACTGAATTAATTTTCCCACACATTTACAGGATACATATGTTCTATGCAGTAGAAAATATCTTAAAAAAGATAGAAAGAAAAAAAAATTAGTACACAAGGTTATGAATATAATTCAGGAAACATGTAATAAACCCCTCCTATTTACTTTCAACATTATATATTTATATTTATGTCGTAATTTATATTTTCAAATGGAGCTGAAATCGATAGCCAACTTTTCCCCTATGATAATCAAGAAGTGTCTTATGTTGATAAGGGAAAAAAATGTTACCCCGAGGGCCTATAAATTGCAGTCGTTTGGCCTAAACCTTATACCCTCCAGCTTACGGTTATCCGTAAACTTACTCTCCGAGATGGCAACCATTTTCTTTTCCGGACCAACTTAACACTAAACGTGATATGAATGCACATTTTTTTTTATCAACCGAAAACATCCAACATAAGACAACAGGTCTTGGTTATGGCTATTAAGGTTAATTAATGGGTAAAAAACTCACGTTGACTCCTTCTGGATCACTTCCTCCTGCCCTGAAATAAAAAATATAGTATTAATACAAGTGTGATATATATATATATATATATATATATATATATATATATATATATATATATTAATAATATACAAGAATAATAAATGTTGAATAAAGGAAACTGCTCGTCGTTTACGACTTCTCCAATTAATTACTAAATATTGATTAAAAGCCTTTAATTAGACATTCATAATTGAGTTTTGGCGCTTCATTAAATTCTACTTTCTCTCGTATAAAGTAGAATACAATCCGAAATCCTTTGTAAAATTATCAATCGTAAGGACCATTATCAACTCACAAATACAAAAACCCAAAATAAAATTATTTTTGTCTAAAAAGGAGTTTTTCCAACGGTAGAAATTCCTCCCACTTTAAAAACAGACTCATCTGCCCATGAAATTCAGCTCAAAAAGTAGTATACACAACACAATCTGCATTCAGAAGCTAACAGCTATGTTTAAAAATTTAGGTCTATGTTCATTATCATTGAATTTTAAAGATTAAATTGAAAATCTAATAAAATAAATCCTAAATACTAATAACAAATAGATAAATGTAATATCATAAGATCCTCTGATCTTGTGTCGCTTTATTGACAATTTTCCTTTATTTTCTATTAAACAATATTTTTTTTCTTTGCTTTTTATTCCAATGAAGAGTTCATTGTGTTTAAAATGCATATTTTTATCAAGGGATTGTCATAATGTTTAATTTACACAAGTAACTGATTTGTATGCCAAATGAGAACACCATGTTTTTTCGGTTTCATAAGTGAACTTCTCCATGAAATTGAAACAAAATCATTACGTTTAACATATTATTCGAAAGCTGATTAAATTTGCAAGAGAGATTTTGTAAGATATGACGTTTTATGGACAGTTTTTCTGAAAAACGGCGAGCGTTGAAGTAATATAAGACATTGTGACTCCCCCAAATAAGGTGAAGATCAAGCTGTTCTTTAGATACCAAGTTTGTAAAATTCAAGGTTAGAGGTACTCGGCTATTATAGAAAATTTAATGCTAAATCCGATAATGTGGTCAACATTTGAAAAACATTTAAACAAAATGGGAGATATTACAGCTTTTATGGAAAAAAAAAAACCTGATCCTCAAAAAAGTTTTTGATTTATCGTATATCTGCAACAGATTGGAATATAAAGGTGAGGTCTGCGGCATTTTGCTACATTTTTGATCTAGCTTCACCCAATTTTTTTTTTTTTTTTTTTTTTACACTAAGAGATACTCACCCTGTATATACATTTATATATTTTTGGTAGACTCTTCAATATTAAGATTTAAAAAGCTTGACATGACGGAGAAAAGCAAAAGATGGATCACTTCAAAAAGCAAGTGAGGCTGGTGATGAAATTTATTTTTGAGGTAAGGAATGGTAGATAAAAGGATTGGTGGAGCATTAACCTGGAAACAATTCATTATCCATGGAACAATCCATCCTTCAAATCACACAGTATTTTCTGATTCCCATTCGATTCTCGTTAACGCTTCAAGTCTTTTGAAAAGAACATGAACTATGGATCTTCTAGTACACTACTTATGTTACAATCCTACCGATAGATATGTTCTCTGCCATGTAAGTCCTACCATATCATTACAAACTTACTAAACGTACTAATATTGTTATATTGGGTGTGTATTATAAATTTATATTTATATTATAGGTGTATTGAAACTAAAAAAAATCGAAAATGGAACAAAGTTTTGCATCAAACAATAATAATTAACAAACAAAGATAGATTCAAAAGCACACATTACAAACTAATAGAAATCCTCAATAATCATTTCTAAAGTAAATATTATTTCAAACGTTCACACCTTACTCAACACGATACTAGTTGCAATATTTTGCGTATACATACAATTGTCTTTTATCTTAAAAGTCTTAAGTTATTCAGAGTTTTGGCATGGATATATCTTTTGGCTGGGGGTCCATAGTTATCTTGCATAACGTTTATTTTTTTTTTCACCCTCAAAATGTGTAACATTTTGATACGTTCTAACTCGGTTGGTGTTGCTCAGATCAAAAATTTGCAGACATAAACAAAACTATATGATGTATTGTTATCCCAGTCAGGGCGAAATTGAGTTTTGATTTTTTTGAACGAGCATATTTTGTATCATGTTTATTTTTCATGTTTTATACGTATTGTTGCAAATTTCAATAAACACATTCCTTTGGTTATTCTATATTTTGTGGTATTATTCAAGATGTAATGAGGTTTCATTATATTCCCATTTATTATGTATGCTGCGGTTATAGCTCAAACTGCGTGGGCCAACATGAGGGCAAAGAGTAATAATATGCCCTACAGCGACCACGTAAAATCAAACGTACGTTAATTTGCTAATTGAGTTTCCAATTTATGTTTGTTATTCAAAACTGACCATAAATAATTGAATGTAGTAATATTCACTATGAAATTGAATTTGCTGCCCTGTCAATCATAAGTTAATTAGGAACTGGACAATAATTCATCCAACTGAACCGGGTGTGGATGTAAGGAACAAGAACATCTGTGAAAGTAATTCAAATAAATAAAATATTTATGCATTAAAGTTTCTTGTTGACCCATTAGAGTTGTTGGAGGAATTGCTTACTTCTCGAAAGAAGTGAAGTATAAAAGTTTAGTGTGTATCAAACTAATACATTTTTAAATTAATAAGAATATTTGTTGTAAGGCGCAGTAGGGCTCCTGACAGCCCTTGACAAGAAATTTGAGAATTCTTGGTAGTAATAAGCATCCGTACAGAACGTAGGCCCTTACTTTATAATAATATTGGGAAACACTTATGCTCCAACAAAAAATGGCAAATCCCTTCACCATACCGTCTACTTCCAAGCTCAAACCACCAAGAAATAAGTAGACGTGTTGATGTCAGGCCTAGGAGAGGGACACTTTAAAAAGGGTCAAACAAATATTTTCAAGGTCTTGTCTTGTCTTCTTGTTCTTCTGAGCTCCTGTTTCCCATCTTATAACGATGTAGTACCAATCTAAGACCATGACTTCCACCAACGAAGCCGTTCCCAAACCATAGCATCTCTCTCGTTAAGATAAGTCTAGATTAAGTTTGTGTTTTTTTCTACTCAAGCTTTTCAATTTAGTTATGATGTCTATATATTATTGTTATTTTATATGTCAACCATTTGTTTGGAGATATATTGTTTTTGATTTAACAACAGTAACATTTATCACCAAGTAGCATGTCACTCATACAATTAATTCCTTTAGATTATTTTTATTTTATGATAAATATATATCTAAATTATTCGGCCCCACGCGAACCTCTGGAGAAGAACGTTATGATCAATTAATTACTCTAAATTTATTTATAACTAGTCAAAAAATTGAGTCCTGACTGCCATCCTCTTAGATATATCCTGATCTGGAACCGAATGAGAGGACAGGCATAGCAAGTTGCACCATTCCCTTTCTTCTCTACACAGACTCTGAGATAAATAAATCACGAGAAAATATATTGAAAAAGTGTTATTCCATTAGTCTTTAATCCTTTAATTCTTTTCACTATTACCTCTCAGTAATTATATATTAACAAATATGACTTCTATACAGCTTTCTTGATTAATTTATTTGTTTGGTACATAAATTGTAGTGAATTTGAATAATGTTTAGCAAAGATACAAGAATCGATCCCTGCAGGTATACCACCCTTATGGACTTAAAGAAAATGTATCCGAGCCTAGTCGAAAAGAGAAAAATCTGTTATTAAACATTGTCCTTTTCAGAAGCGAAAATATTTAATTTAAGTGATGAAATACTCAGGGGTGCAGTCAGGTAAATAAACACGTCAAGTTTTTAAATGAAAAACTTTATATTTGGCGGGCCGACGTTTCGGCCTGCCTTATCTGGATGAAGGCTTGACTAACAAAAGTTGTTAGCCTGACAACAATCACACTGATGAAGACCTGCAAGACAGGTCATTTAGTTTTCATTTAAAAACTTTATATTTGGCGATGTCAACAATGAAAAGATTTAATCAATTTTCAAAAAGAAGAAAATCATTCTAAATATTTGTTTCAAAAATCGTTTTAAATCCTGGCGTGTCTTAAAATAGCCTTCGGTGACTCTGGGAATATACTATAATGTTAGGAGTAGGTACCGCTGAGTCTGACATGTCAGTTTTCTTTCAAATCGTCATCACATCTGCTTTTTATCATGGGATAAGTGACAGTTGTGGATTTGAAGATTAAAAAAAAAACAATTATTAAATTGTTAAGGCGATTTTAAATTAGTTATATATGTAGAATGCATGAAAAAATAATTTATAAAATTATGTTCTAACGAAAAAATCAAAAAGTTTTAGTAAAGTTCGAGGTTTCGGCAACAATTTTATTTTATTTATTTATTATTATTATTATTATTATTACTATCCACTTGGCTTTGATGATTATTCTTTTGTATTTGTTGACTGAGAAACTAATGAAGATTCAGGCAGTTAAGGTATGCAGTCATAGATACACATCAGTTAAAAATAAATTTTAATTTTAAGTACCAACGTTTCGGCCTACAATGTAACCCTTCTTCAGGGTTCCTCGGCGCCCTAATATCCTGAAGAAGGTTTACATTGTAGGCCGAAACGTCGGAACTATAAATTAAAATATATTCTTAATAGCTGTGTGTCGATGACTGCATGCCCCAACAACTTGCATCTTCTTCACTTTATTTATGCTTTTAACCATTAAGAATTTTTATAACACCTATCAAGTATAAAACACTCAATAAACTATCACACTGTGTTTCTCTTTATAGCAATACCTCTAGCGAACTTATTCCTTTAACTATAATTACAATATGAAACGTAATCAAATATAAGCGAACTGCTGTTTTATTGTTATTATAACAGAGTTCCTAATATAAAAGCCAACACAGTACTGGCGGAGAGATATAAAAGGAGTATTAAAAGACACTTTTAGAGAACAGTGGCGAGGGACTTGATTACTTTCAGTCAGCGTAATGAAGAAGAAAGGGCTGAATATAAATCCAATTTACCTGCACAACACCTGCCCGATATTGCAGTAGTATTAAACTCCACTTAATACCTCCTAACGAACACATTTTATTTAATTATTTCATATAATAGTGATTACTGTCTTGACGTTATTTCTAATGCAGGTATTGGAAATTATATTAAGATAAAATAGTATGCGTCATCAGCATTAAATAAAATTTTAAACATGATATTGGCTCAAATATATATATATATATCAATTTATTGAAATTTACAACTATACAAATATGTACATCAAGCAAATGAGCTGATAACGATTACAATGACATGTCACAGCGTAAAAAGAACTACTCATCAGTAGCACTTCAATAAAATTTTACACAAGAAGATCTCTAGGCCATCTTGTTTTCAGACACCTCGGAGGGTTATCGGGAATGGATCGGGAAGCAAGTTGAAAAACTAATGGATTTGAGTGGTTATGGAGCTTACTATGAAAGGATAGGTATCTGGTCTGGGCTAACTCAGCAACATATAGAACATTAGGGTCTTTATGGATGAGCTTATTAATGACAAATATAAGGGGCATTTAGGATTTTTCGAAGGATTTTGGATTGTAAGGATTAGAAACAAGATGAATTAGATGGTTTAGTAGAGCCCCAAAGCTCAACTCCGTACGTCCAAATAGGTCTAATAACAGTCATGTAAATAAGGCTTGTGTAATGAATTGGGAGGTTTGATCGTTTGTCTAGTAAATGTTGAAGTAGTCTGTTTTTCGTACGTACTAGTAAGTAGTCCAATAGAAGTGGTAATTAAATCATCAATCCTAATTGTATTGGTCCTTCTATACCATCATGCGTACCTCAAGTAAAACATCAGACGTAGGGAAAAAAAAAAATTATTCTTTGACTATGTCTCTTAATGTTTTTATATAATTAGTGCTGGTGTGCTAAAACGCTTATTGAGCTTAAAATGCAAAATTAACCAAAACTTTCGTTCTGTTCTAAATTTTACCAAAATATCTACTGCACATTTGGTCGTAAATAAAACATTTTTTAATTCAAAATTAATCTAAACTAAGATAAATTCTCTACATTTTGAGCATAAAATAATCTGTGTATCTTAAACGGAGGCTAAGACTGAGATACTAGATTTAATATTTCCAATACTCAAAAACAATGTTTAGAGCATATTTTTAACACATCATCTTTATAGTTCAAGGATGTTTCATCAATAATAAAATCTACTTTCTTTTAATTAGTAATTAAAAAATCAATAATAAGTGCATAATAGTGAAGGTCAAAATTTTTGACCGATAGGCGGCGATCACCATTTGACATGAAAGGTTACAAAGGTTCAGTGTTATATATAGTTTGACATTAATAATAATTTTTTTATTATTATTTTCAATTAAATTGATATTAAAAAAGCTATATGGTGTGAAGTGTACCAAATTTAAACAATATTTTCATAGTTAAAGGTTTAGCAACAATAAAATTTTTAATTTATAATGTTGAGTTCCAGAAACGAGGTTTGCCTCTGTCACATACTTTTATGGTTAGTCGGAACTCGGAAGTCGAAAAACTCTGTAAGTCGCAGTGAAACCGATTTCCCGAACATGTTAATATGATGATTTGTATTCATTTACTCGAACCAAAAATAGTAAGTCAAATTTCCTGAGGCGGAAGGCTCTATGATTCGAAGTTACCCTATCATCGGTTATCCTCATTACTTTTTATTTTCAGAGACAAGACATTTAATGTGTTAATTGTTCTTTTTATTAGCCATGGCCACCAGGGGTAGAAACTGAAGCCTTTGCAGTTTTGCAACCAATGATTAAATTATGTAATTTATTGCATATGTATTTTATTATTATTTTTTTTTTATTAGTATCTAGGTTTCTTTTAATTTTCCTTAGAACGAATTTTTACACTTATACGCACACTCATCTCTTAGAGGTCGGATTAGCGAGGTTCTACTTTACTCCAGATATATGTCAACATCAGAAGTAGAAAATAAGCATTATTCTGCGACTATGTCCTTTCTTTATTAAAAATAAACACAATTTTTCCCAAGATTGTCGATGTATTTTTGACAAGTGTGGATAAATAAATAATGTTTAAATTTGAACAAGTTTCTGCAATTAAGTTTCTTTAAAAAGCAAATACATATTGTAATGCAAACTAACTTTAAAATCCCTAACTGTATCAACTAGCTTATTTGATAGAAGACTAAACCCTTCTCCCCACCCAGAGTAATCTTATTTAAATTCAAGTCGACAGGTTGGAACTCGATTGTTTGTGCCCCAGAGGGATATTACCTAGACCCTTCAAGCTTACATGTCCTTTGAAATGTCGATATTGCGCTTTGAAATTGAGTCTGGAGGCAAAGGATTTTGTTGTTTGGTTACTATATATGCGTGAATCCTACCCCCTTACATATTACTACACTTGAATTTGTATTTAACTTTAATATAGATACAAAAAACTTTGAATCATGATTAATACTGAAGTTAAGGCCAGAATTGTCGTAAAACTGTTTCATTAATTTTTATGTTTTTTTGATTTCATATAGAGTTTGATTCCACTCAACTGTATAAAATTTCTGAATATTAATTAAATATTGATCGCAGTAAATGATATATTATTAACTTAATTTGTCTTACACAACATCTCTAACAACGTATGTCTTTTGTTTATTTTATTATTGTTTTTAGTATCGTTACTTCATTTCTTTTTTGAAAACTATTATTAATATATATTAATTTATAATTGTGTAATAGTAAAAAATAATTAAACTAAATTTACGTATAATCTAAATTATCAATACCCTTCATTCTACCTATATTTACGATATACTTCTATTCAGATCTGCACTCAATTCAATACACAAGATTCCGTCTTTCTGACCTGTATACCCCATCCCATAGAATTTCAACATTCCAACGCTCCTTCCTCTTCCGCTCACCAATCCTCTGGAACTCTATTCCTCCTCACATCAAACAAACTAAATCCCTGAAAACATTCAAATACTTCTATATTCAATACCGCCTTCTCATCCAAGCTGACGCTTGCTAACAATCTACCTACTTAGTCAACAATTGTTATTGAATTGCTGGATTCAGACTCAAATTCAGTTCTTGCATAATTAAGATTCCATTTAATACAAATTTCATTTTCTATGAATATAACATTGGTTGAATATAAAATTTTTAAAACAGGATGAAAATAGGCTTCTGATCTTTGAAAGATTAATTTTGAGGAAGATTTTTGGTCCTGTTAAAGAGGGTGGAATTTGGAGAAGAAGAAGAAATGTCGAACTGGCTGGCCTGTATGGGGATGCAGACTTGGTAAAGTTTATCAAGATAGGACGACTTCGATGGGCCGGGCACGTCACACGCATGGATGACTCGGCGATACCCAGGAGGATACTGTCCGGAAAGTTGCATGGGCGAAGAAAAGTCGGCAGGCCAAAAGTGAGATGGGAGGATTCAGTGTCACTGGACGCACGGACTCTGCTGGGAGTCCGAAACTGGAGAGCTGCTGCAGCTGACAGGATTGACTGGCGAAAGCTTTTGGAGGAGGCCCAGTCTCGGTGACGGGATGTAGAGCCACCGATGTATGTATGTATAACATTGGTTACTTCTATTGTACATACAAATCTAATCGTTGTTCCAAAAGATTTTTTTTTTTCTTATTTCATTTTATTTTCTCTAATTTGTAGAATGTTACCTTATTTTATTTTCTGTATATTTAAATATCATCTATGTACATAGTGTCATTAGTGTATTATTGGTTTTATTTTATTTCATTATGTCTCTGACCAGATTTAATTTATTTATACCTGTACTTATCTGTTATTCTTAAGAGACTTCGTCCCAGAATAAACTTATTTTTCTATTCTATAACAAAAAATAGAGAAACTCCTAATATATACATAAAGAAAATACTAGTAAAACTCCCGTCAAAAGGATATGGATGTTCTAGCTTAGCAGTACTAAATCTCTTTACATTGGACCTTCCGAAATGTTCACCTATTTTGGCTAAATTTGTTTTTTAATGATTCTACTTTGAAAAGATAAAATATTGTACATGCTAAGATAAGATAGCATGATAGATGCTGAAACACATTTTTTTTTAAGTTAAAAAATGGTACTTTTTGGTACCATTGGTATTTTTTTTAAGGAAAAAATTAGCTCTAGAAAGTCATAATTTTTTGTTCAAAACATTTTTTTAAAAATAGTTAAATCATTGAGTAAATAAAACTAATAGATTTAAAAATAATGATAGACTCCTTTTCTCCACCGTATACCCTTAGTCCTTGACCCGACACCCCTTAAATTGCCCAAATTCCATAAAAACCTTTCTAATCATCAGTATAACTCAATTCGCAGTATAAAACGGCAATAGCTTCCAAGAGTCCTGGTAATACGATTTATGCTTTCTTGGCTGGTGGAAAATGAATACATAACCGCAGTGTTACCGTAAACGTTCTATATAGCAATGAGATATAAAAAAAAAGAAGATAAAATTGAGGTTAATGCTGATAATTTAAAAGAAAATCTATTCTAATTTAAACCAAATCGCGTACATTAGAACCCATTTCCTACAATTTAATCTAAAGTTGGTTTGAATTAGTTCAAACAGTTTGAATGTAATTGTAGGCTATTGTTAGAGTTACAATAACAGAAATGCCAAAATCTGCTAACAATATTGAGTTTCAGGATAAAACAAATTTATACCTTAAAAATTTAAACTCGAAACGTTAGGTTCGCTAAGCCTTTATTTATCATTTATATGTTATTATTATTGTTGTATATGATAGGAAATGTTTCGTAGAAGTTTTGGAATATATAACATACAGGGTGAGTATCTCTTAGTGTAAAAAAAAAATTGGGTTAAATTAGATCAAAAATGTAGCTAAATGCCGCAAATCTCATCTTTCTATTCCAATCCGTTGCTGATATACGATAAATCAAAGACTTTTTTGAGGAAATCACGTTTTTTCCCATAAAAACTGTAATATCTCCATTTTGTCTAAATATTTTTAAAAGTTTGGAACAAAGTACACGTAATCTTGAATTTACGTGTACTTACGTGTTCTTTAGGTATCTAAAGAACAGCTTGATCTTCACCTTATTTACTTCAACGCTCACCGTTTTTCGTAAAAACTATCCACAAAACGTCAAATCTCACAAAAACTTGCAAATTTAATCAGCTTTCGAATGATATGTTAAACGTAATGATTTTGTTTCAATTTCATGGTGATATTTACTTTTGAAACCGAAAAAAACATGGTGTTCTCATTTTGTATTATAACAATCCCTTAATGGAAATGTACATATTAAACACAAAAAACTCTTCATTGGAATAAAAAGCAAAAAAAAAATTATTGTTTAATAGAAAATAAAGGAAAACTGTCAATAAAGCGAAACCAGATCAGAGGATCTTATGTTATTACATTTATTTATTTATTATTATTATTTAGGATTTATTTTATTAGTTTTTCAATGTAAGGTTTAAAACTCAATGATAATGAACATAGACCTCAATTTTGCTATAAGCTTCTGAATGCAGATGATATTAAAGAATACCACTTTTTGCGGTGAATTTATGGCTAAATAAGTCTTATTTTTACAGGGAATTTCTACCATTCTATGGGGAGTATTGTTGGTATATTCATATTTGTATCGCTGTCGAATAGTGTTGAAAAATCATAGTTTGCCCAACAGATTGAATGATGAAATTACTAAGATTTGTTACAAAATATCCTACCCCAACTTCATCAGGATATTCCACCTAAAGTTTGGCAAAATATGATTTTCCAACACCATATAGCTCCTTCACATTATTCGAAAGCAATACAAATATAAACCAACGTTTTACATGGATGGGTAGAAATGCCATCCCCAGTAAAAACAGACTCATCTACCCATAAAATTCACTTCAAAAAGTAATATTCTTAGACACAATCTGCATTCAGAAGCTAACGGTAAAATTAAGGTCTATGTTCATTATCATTGAGTTTTAAACATTACATTGAAAAACTAATAAAATAAGTCCTAAATAATAATAATAAATAAATAAATGTAATAACATAAGATCCTCTGATCTGGTGTCGCTTTATTGACAGTTTTCCTTTATTTTCTATTAAACAATATTTTTTTTTTTTTTTTTTTGCTTTTTATTCCAATGAAGAGTTTTTTGTGTTTAATATGTACATTTCCATTAAGGGATTGTTATAATACAAAATGAGAACACCATGTTTTTTTCGGTTTCAAAAGTAAATATCACCATGAAATTGAAACAAAATCATTACGTTTAACATATCATTCGAAAGCTGATTCAATTTGCAAGTTTTTGTGAGATTTGACGTTTTGTGGATAGTTTTTACGAAAAACGGTGAGCGTTGAAGTAAATAAGACATTGTGACTTCCCCAAATAAGGTGAAGATCAAGCTGTTCTTTAGATACCTAAATAACACGTAAGTACACGTAAATTCAAGATTACGTGTACTTTGTTCTTATAGGAAATTTAATGCTTAATCCGAAAATGTTGCCAAAATTTGAAAAATATTTAGACTAAATGGAGATATTACAGTTTTTTATGGGAAAAAACGTGATTTCCTCAAAAAAGTCTTTGATTTATCGTATATCAGCAACGTATTGGAATAAAAAGATGAGATTTGCGGCATTTAGCTACATTTTTGATCTAGTTTAACCCAATTTTTTTTTACACAAAGTGATACTCACCCTGTATAAGTTTTATTATTATTTTATATTTGATAACGTAATCATTGACGTAAAATGTTTTTGTTGTAGATCCAGCCAATGGAAGAAGGTTGTATGTTAATGGGTTTCATAAATCCTATATCTACCCTAGCAGCAAGATCAGTGATAATAGATTATATGATAGTTTTTACTATTTATATGTATATTCTTTATTACATATTATTTTCCAACAATAAATTTAGCGCATTTAGGACAACACTTACTGTACTACATTTCTAGAAATACAGTAATATTTGTTTAAACTTTTTTTTTTTAACAGTCTTCTATTACACTGTAATAGAAATCATGTAAATAAATGTATAAAATGTAAATAATTTTTTTTTAATTTATTTATTTTTTATTGTATAATAGAAAACTGTTCAAAACAGAATTTAAACAAATATTACTAATATTTAAACTTAATGAGAAACAAATATTTTGACTTAAAATGTGTTTCTATTGTAAGCAGATTGAACACAGGGCTCTTTGAGACTTATCTTAGGAGATTGAATATTCAATGATCAGTCTTCTATCAAATCACCCTGTATGATATTTTTCCTTCCAATCCTTGACATTATGTTATATTTCTGGTTCCATTGTTTTAATCTCTACAAGCGAGGACGTCCTATTTTTGTAATATTTACTACAGTCCACCCTAGACCCAGTATATTGCAGTAGTTTTTGTAGGTGCTCTGTGAATTATACTATTCCCCATACTTCCTGTTTGGCTCGGCACTCCTACAAGTAAATATTCTTGCCAAGTCTTTTAATCATTGTGATGAAGTGACTTTTCATAATTTAAGAATAACTATTTGTCAGTCTTATACATTTACAGAGGAGTCTGAAATAGTTTTAATATTATTTGTAGGGGTATAAGCGGATAAGCGAATTAGTTCACTCCGGTGTAAACTAGGCTGGAATGGAGTAAAAAACGAACAAAAATATAAAGTTTGAGAATCCCTAAGACCCTGGCCCGGGAATAGTGGAGGACAAATTATATATTTTTAATCTAATTGATAAAGAAAATTTAATAAAAAATTAAAGATTGAAATTCTACAAACGTTTGCATTGCAGAATAAACAACAATTTGCACAATAACTCATGCTGAATCTACACTACTTGAAAGAATGGTCGCCGCCAGTCTTCAGTATTTCTCTTAGACAATAGGAAGAGGTGCCCATATTTACACCTGTGCCGATTTTTACATATTTTCTATAAAAATTAAATACTTCGGAGTGAAGTATTCATAACAATTAGATGTATAATTGTTTTGGAGGAATTTTGGCTGCAGAAAAATCTACAACAATTTGTATGACCTTAAGATAACAGAATTTAAGGTTTAATTTTACACAGATTTTCGCCCAATTTGCTATTTTCCTGTATCAAGGATTCTCTAGTTCTAAAACTGTTTTCGTCGCTCCACCCAAATGCACACACTACATGGAGTTAGGAAAGTTACACTCATCGTTATAAAAAATAATGGCATAGACTGCTAAGATACCTTATAATCCGTCAGTGTAAATTATTGTATTATTCTGTATGCTGTCTGGTGTTGGATTAAATACTCTTGACTCGAAATTACATTATACATTCTGCTGGCGCAGCGGATTCCTTGTTTTACAGGTTTTGTCTTTAGAATAATTAAATTTCAAAATTTGAATTCCTTGGAATCCTGCCTATAGTGACCAGGAGAAATAGAATATAAAATCATAGTTTTGGATTTTTATACTCCTAATTATTCAGATTTTTTGAGCGTTTCATCTAACATTAAAAAAAAAAAAAGTCCCATGAAAGATGAAAGTGTAAGAGAATAAGAGTAAGTAGTTTTAATATCGATTTCAACAATTTTCTTGAATATCTGGAATCTCCATATATCTCGTATTAATAAATAATTTAAATATTTCTGGAAAATTTGTGTTATTTAATTTTATATGCTAAGTACGTTAAACTAAGGAAGATAGATGTTATATTCTTGTCCAAGCTTAGCTTAAACAGAATTGTTAAGAATTTCTATTTGATTCAATTTGTAATACAATATTTGCCTTTCCAGTTATGATGAACAAAAGAACGTTGATTGTTTTGTTTTTTTTGTTGTGAATAACCATTACTAAATTTATTTAAGATCTAAAATTTCCCAAACACTCTAACATTTACTTCGCAAGCCTTATGAAGTTCCTAATAAATTACAAAAGACTTATTTACCTGACAGTAATTTGGACATACAATGCTGAGCTTTGGGGCTCCACCTTGTACTTCCTTCCTATTAATACATTTAAAATTAAATTATATTAAAATTTTCCTAACCTCAGGCTCAGTGAATTTTTGACAAAAGGGTGAGCATCCGGTCAGGGTAAGTTAAAATTTATTTCACATCCTACCCACGCAATGAATCTTGACTTTCTCACCCCGGTTAGCATAAGTTGGTGTGGGATAACCCGCCCTTCCTGACCTAGTTGGAGAGATAAGGACGTTAAGTCCTAATAAACAACAAACAATAACCTTATACCAAAATAAAATCTCCAACAAGTTTTAATAAATCTCCATTGCAAGCTTTATTTTCAAACTAGTTACTTAGGCTATAAACAATTGATTAATTATTAGTAAAAATAAATTGACGATTCACTTGATACGAATTTCACGTGTTCAAATTCAAAGTGTAGGAGCACCTTAATAGTTTGATTATCGAAATAAACCTATAAGAAACAAGTGCTAGGAAATGTAATGAATTAAGACCGGGCAGTAACTCCTAAAATTGCACATTTTAGGAGATACAGCACGAATTCGCGCATTATAAATTTTAAGTGGATGAAATCGCACTTTTTCATATTTCATTAAAATTATTGAAGATTTTTCATTTTTTCATCTTGAGAAACATTGTTTTGAAATTATTAACAATAATATTTACCGGTATAATATTCCAAGAAAGAAAAAAAGCCACGGTTTTTAGATATTTCTTCAATCAAGAAAAAGTATGACGTTTCCTCTGTATTAACATTCGTATAATAACTATTGGATTTTATTCCACCTTTCAATCTACTCTTTTATTTTTATTTTTCAGTAGAGTTTAGTTCGGTAAAAAAAGTACATGTTATAGAGAGAATGCCTAAAAATTAATATTTAGTTAAAATCATATCCAAAATTGAAATCAGATCGAAAAACATTTTTTTCCTCTTCTTGCAATAAATCAATTAGTTCCGATCGAAACTCTCAAGTGGATGCATCATTGCAATTCATGTAAGTACATTCTTCATATTTTCATGAGCAGCACACGATAGCATTTAACTGTTCACAATTTAAAATTATTTTAATAGGTGGGCACACGCAGTTAACAGCAGCAGAAAAATTGTTCGTCTACTTCCCTTACTGGTTTGGCAGTCTTGAAGACCTACATGGAAGAAACCACTTTCTTCTGATGAATTCTTACATTAGTGTCTTAAGAGTACATTAGTGGTACAATAAACTTATACAGTGTTTCATATGCATCATATTTTCTGAAGTTTTTATTGAAATGTAACACAAGGAATCAAATATATAGTTACTCACCTGAGGAGATCTAACAGATATCTGAAATATATCCATAGTGGAAGGGGAAGGGCAAGGTAGGTTAAATTTTTTGTAGTTTTACCTTGGGTTTTTTTTCCATGACTAATTGGAACTTTCCTTTCCTATTAGAAACAAATTTAAAATGGGGCTATAAGAATGAAATGACAAGATAAACATTTTCAATAGCATCATTTTAAATTGCGAAATCCCATTAATCTGATATATTTCAGATATCTGTTAGATCTCCTCAGGTGAATAAATAATTACAATAGAAGTGGCAATTGATTAGTTAATCCTTAAGTTAATTTAGGTTTTATAAATTAATTATAACATATACAGCTGGTGTTAGGGTCAGGGAAGATTATGATATTTTCAGAAATTGTACAATAGATGTGCAATGAGACGGAATTCAAATGTTGAAAGAGAGAGAGAGAGAGAGAGAGAGAGAGAGAGAGAGAGAGAGAGAGAGAGAGAGAGAGAGAGAGAGAGAGAGAGAGAGAGAGCTTAGCGGCTGAGAGGTGGAATAGAATCCTAAAAGGGTAGCCGAATAAATAAAGGATTCGCTAAATGGGGTAGCTTTGTGGAAGAGGATGATAAGGTTAGTATCGTCTATCTCCAGCCCAATCCCATATTACGGTAGACGGCTATGGAAAAAAAGAAGAAAAAGAAGGCAATGAGGTAGATTGATGGGTGATGAAAAGTGTCCAGGGACCACACGAAACTGCTTTAAATTTGTTTATTGTTTCAAAGTATGGTTCTCTAGGAATCTCGAAATTAAATCGTAATAAATTCTCTAGGCCCGAAGCATTCAATCTTTTGAGGATATATCTATCTATACTATTATATAAAAGGACAAGCCATTTTTCGGTTGTGATCACTAACCGCGAAAACTACTGAACCAATCTGTACCAAATTTTAACTACATCATCTTCATAGTTCAGGGAAGGTTTAACAATTATAAAAGTTGCAGATTTTTAATTTTAAAAAACGATAAATAAGTGGTGCGCAGTGAAGTGTTACAATCGACCGATAGGTGGCGAACACCATTCGAGAGAGGTTACAAAGGTACGGTATTATAAAGAGCTAAACATTTATGATAAAATTTACTTATAACCGATTATATTATTTAAAAAGCTATAAATATGTGGTACAACATGTAGTTCCGAGCACAGTTAAAAAATCGACCGATAAGTGGCTACCGCCATTCTGCAATAGATATTGCTCTGGTAAAACTATTGACATATACAACATCTCCATAGTTCTAGGAAGTTAACAATAATAAAGTTTGCTATAGTAATTTAACTGTACAGTCTTAAGACACAGAACGAGGTTTGCTAACTGTCATGTACTTATGTGGTTAGAAATTAACATCCAACCATATAAAATAAAATTATTTCGGCCAAATTAGGAATTATTGCCAAATCAAAATGTCCATCTTCCTTTTTGGTATTTTGTGTAAAAATATGATTCATGAGCCTCGCGGGTAAATTTATTTGCCTCTCCTTCCATATATAACCGTAAATTTTCAAAAAAATATCCTCAAACAAGTTAGTTGAGTTAGTAAAAATAAAAAACCTAGTTAGCATGACCTTTATTTTTGCCTGAGTTTTCGTTAGACTATAACCGTGATTCTAATTGTTCTACAGCTGATACAATAAATGCATGTTTAAAGTCTTCACGTATTTGTAATAATTTTGAACAACTTAAATTACAAAAAATATACGAGAGTTCTTCTTGCAGAAGGGGAATTAATTTGCTAAAAATTGGAAATGGAACAGAAGATATAACTGTAAATGAAGAAATAGGTAAGGTGGTGAGTATGGTCAATAATTTCGTTTTTGAAATTTATTCAGTACTTTTAGATTTATTAAATAAACCGTACCATTGATTGTTCAAAAGAGTTATAATTTCACTTGTTAATTATATATACATAAAAAAAAAACTATTATTTAAAATTATCAAAGTTCTTTACTTATCAGAGCGGGCGAAGCCGCGAAGGGTGTTGCTAGTCTATAAATATAGCTATTAATGCCATTACATTAAACTGTATATTTTAATGTAAATGGTTTATGGTGGTTGCATTAATTTCTTTCATTAATTGAATTAATAAACAATATATTTTTGGTGAGGTAAGCGATATAGGAGGTCGTTACTACGGCTGTAGGCTTTTACCGTCGTTACCTAGCAATGATCATATGGTAGTTAGCCCGACTTGCTAATTAGATAATAGGTGTGTGGTCAGAGGTTGGTGGTGTCGGCATCGGACATTTGGGTTCGCTAAGCCTTTTATTTATTTATATTTTATATTTGAATCATAATATGATTGTTTGATAGATAAACATATACTAACTTGATATATATGTAGTAATTTCGGTACCATTATCATTAAATTTAAATATTACCTAATTTAAGTACCTGTGTTCTAATTGAAAAAGAATTTATATAGACTTCAAGATATTTCCTCAAGACCTAAGAAATCATTTATTTTCCCTTACAGCAAATAATTTTACATTGAGGGGGCCTAAACCCATTTGAGTGGCCCATTAAGTTTAAAATATTCACCTCTAAGGAATTTTCATAGATGATATTACTCAGTAAATGTTTCATTACATAGGACCCCGCTTCTATTCGAGAGACATCGTAACTTCTCTTTAGGGTTTATAAAGTTTTACTTTAGCGTCAACCCTTAATCTAAGTACCTTCGTAAACCCTTTTCCACTTAGTCCTTTAGTGCAATCCTTAATCAAGAATTAGTTGTATCAATACATGATTAATTTAGTTGGCAAGGGGAAGATTATTTCTTGATTATTGATCCGTAAAAACATACTTATACAAGACATAACTACAACAAATATTCTCGACAACACATACCCAAAGCTAAAAAGGAGTTGGTTGAGAGATCTCCTAATAAAAAGAGCTGAAAATCTAAAATAAAGCGAGGAGGAAGTACCAATGGGTGCTGATATCCTTCATGCCTCACACTTCATTATATTACTCTCTTATAATCTGAACAATCGCTTATTATCGAAAAAAAAGTACTGTATCAATATTAGTCTATTCAATAAACATATTGTAGAGTTCATGAAATATGCGATAATTTTTGACATCTTAGTTAAGAGTAGTTAGAAGGTAAACATACGACATAAGACACCCCCCCCCCCGGGTGTGAGCTTACAGTGAGGCAGAAGGGGAAAACTTCAAATTTCTAGGTTTTTGGATTATATCTCGAAAAGGGTAAACTCTATAAAATTATGTTTCAATTAAATATTAAAGCAAATTAAAATTCCTAAAAAATTTATTCGATACATATTTGTCGAACTTCCAACAGTTTTCGAGATATACGTTATTTAAAATGAAAAAAAAAAAAATGACAATGAAAAATAAACCTTATTCTGAGGGACAGACTGTCCCCTAAGAATAATTAACGTGCACAATAAACGGTACAATTATCTGGCTGACATTAGTTACAAATCAGCACATCAGTATTACAAGTTAAATTATGAGAAAAAAAAGAAGAAGAGAGGAGAAAAAAGTCGATATGTTTCGAAAAAAAAAAAAATTTCGAGTCACTTTTTGTCAAACATTAGTCTCTAGTACCTTTCACAATCGTTTCTCGGGAAAAATGTCAGAAACAAAGTTGTACATTAAGTTTACTTTAATTTGATATATACGTTTCTGGCACTTGGAGAAAACGTTTGGCAAAAACTGAGGTAACATTTTTTTTTTTTCAAACATCGATTTTTAATAAATAATTTTATAGTTTTAATTTTGATTTGTAGCATATTTTTCTAGAGTTTACCGTTTTCGAGACATAATAATAAAAAAAAAAATGGGTATAATCACCCCTTCCCCCCACCGTCAGTCACCCCCCAGTTCATCTACTAACGGATCTATGAAATAAAGCATGATTGCATATTTCATGCACTCTACACCCCTCATTTCAGCACTTATAGACTGGACTATACATTAAAACCTTGTTTAGGGGCTCACGGGATGCTTTTATATACTGTGTGATAGTATTTAATTTTTTTTTTCTTCATTTCAGTCAATTATTCATTTTTTGTTTTTATTTATATGAAGGAGATGGTAGGAGAAGGAGTAGTCCTCGCATCAGGTGGAGAGATGTGGCTGAAAGAATGGTGCGGTGGGTGAAGAAGCGATTGACAGAGAGGAGAGGAGAAACCGAATGAGGGAGCAGTTTGGTTGAAGGAAACTTCGAATAGCGATAAAATCCATATAAACAAGAATATTAATTTATTTTATAATTTTATGTATTATAGTTAATTTCTTTTATCCTGTATAGTTTGATTTTTTTAAATATTGTACGGCAGATTTAAATATATGAATTGAATAAAACTCTTCTACCTCCCAAATTGTAAAGGGGCGAGACTGCTTGGTGGTTTAAGCACTTAACCCTTGGTTCCTTGACCCTAATTCACGTCCAGCTGAAGGTATAAAATTTATTTCCCGTTTTTTTCAGCCCTGGATGGTCTACAAGTGGGGAGACCCCCTGAACTACAGCCAGCCCCAAAGTGAATACTTTAGATTTAAATCTGGCAAAAAATCTTGAAGAAGTTTGCTTATAACTGATCCTTTCTTATTAATTCTTATTTTAGTTTAAAAAACATTTCATCACAATCTAAGGCTGAAGCCACTGACGCAATGGATAATAAAATCTAATCCATATTGGAAATTCACGTACTTTGATTATATAGTACGTGTTTCTAATATCAACATTCAGAAAAGCACGG
The DNA here is from genome assembly GCA_003667255.2 of Euschistus heros. Classification (NCBI taxonomy): domain Eukaryota; kingdom Metazoa; phylum Arthropoda; class Insecta; order Hemiptera; family Pentatomidae; genus Euschistus; species Euschistus heros. The sequence continues at coordinate 1,248,919 of RCWM02000144.1, forward strand.
TTAGTATTTTGAACAAAATTCAATTATTTCTGTTTTTCTAATAGGCTTTCTTATAATTGCTTAAGTTGTCTGTAATTTATTAATGCTAGTCCTGAATGACTGGGACATAGAAATCTCTCTCAGCCTCTGCTAAAGCGTTGGGATTACTTTGGGCCTGGCTTGCCCTCACATGAATGAAGGGACAAGTAAGCTTGGTTAAGAGTACCCCTGGGATGCTTCTATACTCTGTATACATAGTGTGACTGTACTTTATTTTTATTATTCTTTACATTATTTTCGAATTTATTTTATATTATCTACAATATTTTCTATCTTGTATAGTTAGAGGTTTTTTTTTTTTCCATTTTTTTTATTCATAAATTTTCTTTAAAATTTCCTTAAATATTTGTTTTATCTATTTTCATTGTAAATATTTTATACATGGGTTCATTTCTACCTGTATTACTCATTGACTTTGAAAGAGTAAGCTTGTAATATTCATTCAATGAAACAATTTGACTAAATGAAAAAAAAAAATATTCTAATGGTAATAAATAAAAAGTAATATTATTATTATTCGATATTATTTTTATTATTAAATGTCGATAAGACTTTTAATTTTGTTATAAACAGGCAGAACTCTACAAGACCTAATTAAAATTCTTCTCAAAGGCTTTTAAATTATTCGACAGAGACAAATGACCCGCATTTATTGAATATAAATCCCTTCCCGGTCCTGGTTATCATAATATAATTTTATTATAACCGTATCCTTTAAGGGTTCCTGATCGGAAAATGGGCCTATCGCTACTCGTCAGGAATACTAACTGCCTACTTGAATAAGAAAGGAATCCTCTAGTCGCTAAGGCTTTGGCCGTGGTATCATAGTCTCTATCATTGTATTTATACAGTATTTAAACATTAATTTCGTTTTTTTTTTTTTTTAGGAAATAATAATATAAAAGGTAAAAATAAATATAAATATAATACAATTTAATTACTTCTGCATTCAATAGCCTCAAGTATTAATTCTCAGCTTAAGTTTCTCTGAATTCAGGCACACTGCAGTTTAAAATTCATATAAAATCACGTTCTCCAATATATGTCTTATTTTTATTTATTTATTTTTTTTTTAACAAATGAACATTAAAGGTTCTACGACAAATATTGATACGTTTTACGATATTTTTCACTCTTTTTAATTAAATGTGCAACATAAAATAAATGCTTGAAAAAAATATTATTTTTATATTTCTGCTTTGACAAATTCAAGTGAAGAAGTACAACGATAATATATGACACAGACCAAATACAGACAGGTAGGTGCCTATGGCGTCACAAGGACAGAATTTTTATTAGTATAATATATTGTTAAATGCCATAAGTTATTAGAGATATAAAAATAGCATAATTCTGAAAGTTGGTTCAACTTCTAACAAAAAAAAAACTCAATAACATGTCAAACGTTTTTTTATTTTTTTGATAACGTTTTGAATTTTTTATAACGTATGACTTGAAAACAAATCCTTTAGCTGATTAGAAAAAAAATCATAAAAACATTTGTTGATGTACTATCGGTTTCCTTATATTTAAAAAAAAAAAAAAAAATTAATGAAGACCAAGGATAATCACAACCATGGTACTTAGTGGCAGCAGATATTTCTGAACACGTAAAATTTAATAATTAATAATCGAAAAAGAAACAGTTTCCGAAAGGTTTTTTGATCCGCTTATAGGGCACCGTTCCATAAAGATCGAACCTAGTTAAATAACCTTACATGGAGTAACATGTTATCTCTGTATGGACTTCTTTTTGGTGAAGAGGTAATGAAAATATCTGCCACTAACACGCAAGGTACGTAGATAGATACCACAGTATCTACACATTTTATTTTGTTTTTAAATCCATTTATTGAAATTTACAACTTTACAGAATATATACATCAAGTAACTCTGCTGATAAAGATTACAACAGCATGACAGAACCCGAAAAGAACTAGTCATCACTTCAATCAAAGTTCTACACTAGAAGTTCTCTGGGCCATCTTATTTTCAGACACCTCTGAGGATTTGAGTGATTATGGAACTTAATATGAAATGATAGGTATCTAGTAAGGGATAAATCATCAACGAAAGGAACATTAAGATCATTATGCATAAATTTATTGGTGACAAAGTAAGGAGCATTGATGATTTTTCGAAGGATTTTGGATTGTAAGGATTGGATGCAAGACGAATTGGATGGTTTAGTAGAGACACAAAGCTTAACTCCTTACGTCCAAATAGGTCTAATCCCAGTCATATAAATGAGTCTGTTCAACAGGGATTGGTGGTATATCGTTTTTATTACTGGAATATAGTTTACGGTTAAAGGTTATTTGGTGAGATTTGTTGGGATTTTTTTTTTGATTCTCCATTTTTAACACCATTCTTGAATGTTAATGATGATATGAGATTGGAGTGCATGGGAGGCAATGAAAGGATTATTGTGACACATGTGTCATATGATCATAATAGAACACGTGTCATCAGCGCATGTGGTAAGGACAGTGGTAGGATAAGTCGGGATGTATTTACAAATGACTTTTATTTCCTATAAGTGATAAAATTTGTGTTTTATGAATAAATTATCAGTCATGATTCAGAGACAAGCTTTCGTGCTGGATTAGTGTGATCTCTTAATTTACTCGTTTAAATCGAACAGTTCAACTATTGAGCATAAAACACCATCAACCCATGTTCCCACCACATCAATTTCTCCTTTCGCAAATTATTTTATGTATATGAAGATAAATGAATATCCCGTATCTCATTTTGTTCACTCACAATCAATCACATTCCCTCCCTCACGCACGCACACGGCTTTATCTCAAGTGCTACGGATAATGGCTTAAATTTTAGGGATTCTTCCACGCCGCAGCCCAGACCACAGATACTTTCATTACACTCTCCATTCAAAGGGTTGGAAGGAATTCTAAAATTAGAGCGAATTACAATTCCGCATCCCGCTATAGCTGAGGATATAATTGTTAATTCTTATATTCTTTTTTCAAGGGGAAAAAAAGAATGAGGTTAATACTGACAGACTTTATGAATATACTACTTAAGTTTAATTTATTTATTCTTGTAGATTATCTTTATTTTATTTTATTTTATTTTAGCGCATACATTTATTTAATTTGATCTTATGTTATTATAATTTCATTGTTCAACGATTATACTTACACAATGGTCTCTAACAATTCGAAGGACTTATAATTTCCTTCAATCTTCGATAAAACTAAAGGCCACTCAGGATTCAAAACAATTACTTCTGTACCTCCTAAAAGTCACCCTGATCTTTTTAGAATAATAACCTATAATATGCTATAAAATAGAAATCTCTTTTCCTTACTCACTTTCACCGTGGCAATTAATTCCTTCTAAATTTAATTTTACTCTTGTTCAATTATTAAAAAACAATTTATGTCAGACTTCGTCAATGTATTTGTTTAAAGAGGCAATTTCCAGTTATGTAAACACGCAACTTATATTTACTGACGGATCAAAAACTGATGAAGGTGTAGGCTGCTCAGTGACTATAGGGTCAGAAGTAATACGCTACTCATTACCATCTGTCTTTTCTTTTTTTTCTGCAGAACTGTATGCTATTAAACTAGCGCTGGAACACATAATAAGACTTGACATAACCTGAAAAGAATACTTAATTTGTTCTGACTCACTTTCGGCTCTCACAAGCATTAGCAACAAAAACCATAATCTTAAAAACTACATATCTGAAATGGCTACATTAATTGATTCAATTTTCAAATTCAAAATTATCAGCTTTATGTGGATTCCGGGACACTCAGGTATAGAAAGTAATGAACTAGCCGATTCAGCAGCCAAAGAAGCGTGTTCCCTCTTCCCATTACCCTCAATCCCTGTCCCTTTACCAGATTTTAAATAATTTTTGAAACATCAAATCAATATAGTTTGGCATGAAGGATGGCTTAGAACCGACAGCACTAGAAAACTTAAAAAAATAAGACCTACTCCAGAACCATAAAAGCAAGAAACACGACCAAGAAAAGAACAAGTCATCTTTACAAGACTAAGAATTAACCCACAATTACTTATTAGAAGATAAGCCACCCCCAAAATGCAACGAATGTAAGTTAAACCTGATAATAGAGCATATTCTCGTCTAATGCAAAAAATATCAAAAGGAAAGAAAGAATAATAGTCTGATTAATCAAGACATCTCTACATTACTTGAAAACAACTCGAATCTCCACAAAAACATTATTAACTTTTTGAAAGAAACGAATCTTTACAAGGTCTTATAGTATTCAACCTTAGTATGGTGCTTCTAACCAAATGTGGTGGTACATTGCACCAAAAATGTAAATAAATAAATAAAATTATACTATAGATATCACAGTCAAGTAAAATTTTATAAAATATTACTTTATATTGAAATTATTTTTATAGGCACTATTTTGTCTTTTGGTTGGAGGTCTATAGTTTTCTTGTTTAACTTTTTTTTTTTTAAGACAAACGACAAGAAACTGCTTGTCTTTTTCGACTTCTTTAACATTTACTAGACAAACGTTCAAACCCCCCAAATAATTAAAAGGCACTCATTTACAAGAAAATAATCAGACCTATTTGGACATACGGGCTGCACTAAGTCTACCAATTCATTTCGTATACCATCCCTTACAATTCCAAATTCTTCGAAAAATTCTAAATGTTCTTTATTATTGATTTTATATTAGGAAAGTAGAAGCAGCTAGGAGGTCAACTATATGATTTAGCCCAAACCACATACCTTTCCTTTTATAGCAAACTTCATAACCATTCATAGCAAAGCTTCATAAGAAACGTGACAAAATAGAATTTGTCATTAAACTTTTTACTCATACTAATATCCTACTCATAATTTTATCATAGCCAAGTTCTGATATTGAAGTATTAAAACGTAAGACCTAGAACCCTTTTGTTGAAGGGAATTAATCATAGATAATTAATTTCCCTCTTAAATAACAATTTTATTCTTAAAGTCTTTTTTTTTAAATATTTTTATTTGATTAATTACATGCTGCATCAATCAAGGGCAATGAGTAATATTGATGAAAGTGACTCATTCATTCAATATGTACACTGATATAAAATAATGTAAAAGAAATAAAGTAAGAAAATTTAAAATAAACAACCTTTAAAGATACAAGAAATAAAATAATATATACAAGAAATAAGATAAAATGTACAAGAAATAAAATAGAATATAATAAATGATAATATAAAAATAGGTAGTGATTGTTGAAACTAATAAATAAAATAAGAAATGAGGAAGAAAAGAAAGAACCATAACTATATACAATATTTATACTATATACAATATTTACAAACATTCCGAGGAACACCCCGATCCAAGCATGCCCCCCAATTTGAAAGGCAAGCCGAGCTCAGAGAGTTCCCTGCGCTGTTCTATCAGCTGCGTCAATGATAGAATCCAGTGGAGGCTGAGAGAGAGCGCTATGGCACAGTCGCACAGGGCTTGAGTTGAGAAGCTGCCATTGCCAGCACTCCAATAATATTTATTTACAATAAATCTCGGGGTCATTGCCGTTTTAATCTACGAGGTGGATTATAAGGATGCCTGGAACTGGATAATGAATGAGCAAGTGGATTGGGATGATTTTGATGGAATTTGGAGAATTAAAGGGGTATGAGGTCAAGAACAAAAGTTACATTGAGATCATTTATGTTTGAGTTTTTGTTGTTGGCATTGAGTTATGTTGGAGGCATAATATGGAGCATTTACAATAGTACGAAGGACTGTAGATTGGAAGGATTTAATGCTCTTCTTAAAGTCTAACAAAAAAAACTTTATTGATCATCTGAGAAATAGCGCCAAAAAAAAAAAAAAAAAACTATTAGAACTATAATCAGTTTTAAAGATTCCTGTTATTAAAAAAATAATAAAAAATAAAAAATAAATATATTACAAGAATCTGATGAGGTAGACAAAATAAATGAAATAAAAGTGTTTTTTAGCTAACTCACTTTTTTTTTAATTAACAACATGAATTATTCAGTATGAGGGCTGAATCCTCACATGATAAATTAGGGACTTTAAATTCTTTATATGAAAGAGACTAAATACAGCACTGCCATATCAAAAGATTATATAAGGTTAACAACCCAGCTCCAAGCTTCCAGGCAATCAAATAATATAGTCCCTAACCAATATAAATAATTATTAATTTATAATAGCAAAAAAACAACAACATATATTTAGGATTCGAAAAAGCATTTTTATTTCTTTTTTTTCTTTTTTTTTCAATTAGACCAAGAGTGGGTTTTTTTTGTTCTTTACCAGAAAGCCAAACAATAACGAAGGGCCCTGTTCTGTTTTTGCCCTCCCTCTACCCGGGCCAAGATGTGACATGGCCACCCACCATCATTATCTAATAACTTTTCATCGAACCGAGACCAAGGCCTTCTGACGATGAGGCAACCCCTACAGCATATCACCAATCATATGTTCTCATTAAGAACATCCGCGCTCCGCGCCCCCCCCCAACTCTTCCTGTTCCCAGGACCGAAAACGCGAGGACTTTTAGTATGTTTACTTTCTAACTACCCTGAACATTTTTCCGAAGAAAAACCTTGGATTACAGAAAACGCACTCTACACCCTATTTCAGGCCTCCATTGGCTGGACTACGTGGGAAGATATTTAATATAAAAAAAAGGTCAGTTTAAAGTGAAAAGAAAATCCGGGCTCACTCAATTAATTTATTTTAAAATATAAAATAATTTGTCAGATAACATTGCCTGGCCGGCATCCAGTTTTAGATTAATGTTGACTCGTAGTCGACTGAGCCAGTCCCAACATACCATAATGATTACAACAGAACTTAAAGAGTCTACTATTAATATAAGAAATTGATAAAAAAAAAACAAATTAGATTATTAGTACATAATAAACTAACTACATAAGTAACAATTATAATTACCTGCATTAAATTTTCATTATTAAATATTAGTTTGACTAGCGATACATTTAGAAAGAAAAGAACACATTTACTGTTGATAAGTATTAGTTAATGCCAGTGAATTTGATTTTTTTACAATCAAAAGATACAAAAAAAAAAAAAAAAAAAAAAAAAAAAAATTAAAAGCTAAATTTAATCATATTATTTTTGTATAATATTTTAATCACTTTATTACAAAACTTATAAAAATATGCTAAGTTTTTTAAGTGTTGCAAAAAATATGCTGACTAAAAGAGGGCTAGTCGTTTAGGCCTACTTCAGCATTTACTAGACAAACGTTCAAAGCTTTCAAATAATTACAAAACACACATTTGCATGACAGTAATTAGACTTATTTGAAGCTTTGATGCTCAGCTTGAATATCCAATCCTTATAATCTAAAATTCTTCCAACTTATTTACATGACTGTAATTAGACCTATTTGGACGTACGGAGTTGAGCTTTGGGGCTCTACTAAACCATCAAATTAATTTCGTATCCAATCCTTACAATCTAAAATCCTTAATGCTCATTACTTTGTCACCAATAAACTTATCCATAAGGGCCTTAATGTTCCACAGGTTGATAGGTTACCCCAAACTAGATACCTATCCTTTCATAGTAAGCTCCATAATCACTCAAATCCGCTAGTCTCTTAACTTGCTTCCCACTCCATTCCTGATAATCCTCCAAGGCGTCTGAAAAGAAGATAGCTTATAAACCTTCCAGTGTAGAACTACAGATGAGTAGTTCTTTTCCAGTTTTGACATGTTATTGTAATCGTTATCAACACATTTACTTGATGTATATACTTGTACAGTTATAAATTTCAACAAAATGATATAAAATAAAAAATCTGTTTAGAGAAAATAAAGGAACAACAAATAATTTTGTTTCAACGGAAAATCACAATAATTAGCGAGTTAATTAACGAAAAAGTTATCATTTTCCTCTGAGGGGAGATGTTTTAATAAGGAAGGGTTTTTGTAATCTTGTAGACCAGACAGCGGGGCGGATCCAGGGATCGGGGCGGTCGGAATTCAAATTCTTTGCACTGGGTGGAGAAAAGCTTTCATTAAATGTAGAATACTCAGGCCGCTAACTTTAATTATAATGCCACTTCCTCAGTTTGTAATTAAAGGTTATTTTTCAATTTCCTAATTTGACATTTCAGTACAGTTGTCCCCGAACTAAAAACCTGAAATTAAAATTAGGAAACTGAAGAATTGTGAGAAAACCATTGTTAAAATCGTGCTAGTCAAGGTTAAGACAAATTAAATTGATTTTTTTTTTCATCTAGTTCTACAACTAGACAGCGCTGGTAATCAGTTGCTCTAACTTCTATTATCTGAAACCTATCTTCTGTTGTCTATCATTATTTTATTATTATACTAAATTTACTTCTGCCAGACTCTTGGTAACCAATACTCTTCTTGTTAAGACAATTTGGAAAGAATTCTTTGTGGATTATTTAAACTTGAAAAAGTATCGCGAGCAAAATTTAACTTCCTACTGATATTTCTTTCATTATTATTATTATTATTATTATGTTTATTTGCAATATTCTTTTTCTCTTATGTAGTAACCCTGCAGAAGAGGCGTTTATTTTAAAAATTGTGCATACACTACGCAAAAAACATGTTATATGCATACTATGTTTTAAATTTAAATGGCTTTTCTTCAAATACAAATCATTTTTTTTAAGTATCAATAACTTATAAAAATAAAAATAAATAAAACTGAAATAAAATTATAAACTGGAAAAAACTTTTTAAAAAAATATATTAAAATAAATAAAAATAAAATAAAAAACATTTCGATTGCCAATAGGTTGAAAAACACTATTAAATCTTTACTTTTTTAATAAGTCTTAATGTAGTTTCAAAATATTTCAGTAATCCAGAACTTCATGCCTGTTTATTGACACTTATAAATCTATACAAAAGAAATAACTGACAAGGGGAGGACACAGTCTCTCACGGATCTTGTTGACAATTTAAATAGAGGTTGCTGGTCAAAAAATATTAAACACGCATTCTGGGTTCTGACTAATGGGCCCTAGAAGCCGAGAAAAAAAATAGTATTAAACTATTTTTTTTTTTTTTTTTTTTTTTTTTTAGTGCAAAGTTAATGAAAAATACAGCCTCTTCATAGATGTTTGTTTAGGTTAATAAATTACAATAAAAATTATTAGATCCTCAAGAAAACTACCTTCCTAGATTCTTTGACACAAAAAATTACGTTAGATTCTAATGCAGCATTCAAAAAAACCTCTAAATCCGAAATTTCATCCAAATAGATACATAACAACCGTAACCTTCAAAATTCGCCAAACCAATTTTCATTTTTTTTTTTTTTATAAATAGACCAAACCTTGAATTACGGTCGGACGTTTAAAAGTATTAATTTCATATTTCAATCCAAAATATAGGGTGATAATACGCTTAAAAATTATTTGGTTTCATCTTCCTATCTGGTTTCGAGCTCAAGAAAAAAAACAAAATTTTTCCGAAATACAAAGTTTCCAAATAGGTGTCCAACTTCCGTAATAGGTTTTCGGTCAACGAATTTAGCATTTATTTACATTAAAAGAAAGCCGAGGCTCTCATTTCTCCAGTGACACCAATCAAGTTGAAAGAAATAATCCATTTAAAAATTTACTTTTAAAGAAAGTGAAATTTTTTTTTTTGTTTTTATTGAAAAAACGTTTTTCAATTTTTTTGAATGTGATGAATTAGGATCTAACTTCATTTTTTGTGTTTAAAAATATTGATAAAGTTTGCTTGAAGATATTTTTTTTTTTTTTTTTTTTTTTTTTTTTTTTTTTTTTTTTTTTTTTTTTTCCCCTACCTTGCCTTTTCAGGCATACGGGGTTTTGACGGCAGCGGTTTCAACATGTACTCCGAAACATGTTAAAGAAAATAAAAGATAAATAGGAGTTATGCCTTAAAAAGAAATATTAACTAACTTTAATAAACACCTATGATGCGAATGTACGTTTTGTTAAATTTGCACTAAAAAATAAAACTTTTGATGTAAGAATCATGTCGATATAATTTTTAAAACTTCTCTCCCCCCTCTTCAAAGCTATCTTCTATCCTGAAAACCTACACATTCCGTTCAGGAGCATCTTCTTAACCAATTTGATCGTAATTTCGTAGATATATTGTATCATATTATACGTTATCATAGATGATTATTTATTTTTTATATTATTTCTTTTAATGTTTATTATTATTATTATTATTATTATTATTTTTACTCCTGTATAATTGCTGTTGTTTAGATTGTTAATACTTCTATTTTCTGATTTATCTAATTAACATTTTGTATAGTTTTTATTTATTTTGTTTTTAGAGGATTTTTTTCTTGTTTTTTTTAATTGTTAACCTTCTTCTTATGTAAAGTTTAATATTGTTGAGATTTCATTGTATGAATGAATTCTTTTTTTTATCCATATCACTCATTGCCCTTTAAGAGGCAGGTTGTAATATTTATTACAACATATTAAGGTTGTAATACATATACAGCATATTAAAAAAAAAAAATCATACTCATTTGGCAGTAGTTACCTTGCCTTTGAAAACATTTAGTATTTCTGGGAGTTTACCTTTAGAATCTCGCTTTCCTATTAAACTTTTCCTTTAGCTTGCCTGTCATCTCAAATTTCTTTTCGTTGATATTTTTTCCTGGATGATCTTTTATTTCCCTTTAAATACGTGTTATGTTCTTATTATTCTTTCCATTATACTCTGAGTTGTATAGAGTTCTGATTAAATTTTGTCGATGAAATGCCGTTCCACTTTTTTTTTCCTTTTTAACAAAGGCCTTGGGTTTATTTTTAATTTCCAGGACAATATTAAACCAACGGCAATATAATGTTCTGAAATTTCTTTAAAAAGCTTTTTACAATCTGCTTGCGTTTGACATTGTTCTGTTAATTAAGGAATAACATTTGACAAATTTAGTGGAAATTTATCTTCGCTTTAAATTATTAAAGTTTGTTTATAGAATTACTTTGTCTCTAAAAGACGGATTATTTTCATAATAAAATATATTTCCTCATCAAAATAATACTAAATTATTATACAAAATTAAATTTTTCTACAATTTCGACTGCATGATATTTTCAAATATGATTTATTTTCATTTGATTTTTTAGTAGTCCAAGCAACGAAGGCTTAAATTCCTGACGTAGGGAGGACACACTCAGTCTTTCATAGATCTTGTTGGCAATTTTATCGATGTTCCTGGTCAGGAAATAAGAAACAAACATTTTTCCGTTCCGACTAATGGGCCGTAGCAGCCGAGAAAAAAATAATTTTTTTTTTTACAAAATTACAAAGGTAAGCAGAGTAATACAAAGAACATGAGGGAATAGGCTGTCAGCAGGATTAAATAACTTATTATTTAGTTTTCCTTAATATAAATAAATTAAAAATCAGTAGATTTTAATATTGCTAAACCGTCTTAGAACTATGAAGATGACGTAGTTATTATTTAGTACAGATTGGTTCAGTAATATTCGCGGTTAGTGATCAAAAACGAAAAATGGCTTGTCCTTTTATAGAATAGTATAAATTATTATTGTAGTAAATTTTCCTATTGTAAATCTTTTAAGAACTATGAAGATGATGTAGTTAAAATTTGGTTCAGATAGGTTCATTAGTTTTACTAAAACGCTATTGTCGCTTGCCACATATTCGATTTTTAAATTTCACTGGAGTCCACACGTCACACCACATATTTATAGCTTTTTGGATAACAAATTAATTTAATTTAGTAATTTTATTATCAATTTTTAGCTATATTTAATACTGGATCATTGTAACCTCTCTTGAATGGCGCTCGCTTTACTACACACCACATATTTATCGCTTTTTAAACAGTAATTTAATAGAAAATATATAAATTTTATTATTGCTAAACCTTCCTTGAACTATGAAGATGATGTAGTTATATTTGGTACAGAATAGTTCTATAGTTTTCGCGATTAGTGATCACGAACGAAAATAGCTTGTCCTTATATATATATATATATATAACTTCATCATCCCCCGTCCAGCGCCCTCTCTCATAAGTGAAGATCTTAGATAATTTTAACTAATAATTGATTTTTTGTTTAGCGATAAAATCTTGTATTAAAGTGAACAATTGAAAGTTATATTTTTGAAGATATTTTCACGCATAGCAGCCATTATTAACTTGGTTAAATTTAGATTGATTTGGTGTTTGAAGATAACATAAAGCATAAGAAGACATCCAATTTTCAATTTTAATATATGAGTTGGTAATCCAGATGGACAGAGACTATTAAGAAACTGCATTATCAGAGCTTACAGCTAAAGGTTCAAAGTTCATATTTTTACATACAATATTAAACAGCTGAGGATCGGCATTTTGTTTTTTAATAATTTTCATTCGACAGAAATCAAATTTACATTATGTGTTCTTTTAAAAAAATCTATTTAATGGATGATATTTAAATTTAAAAAAAACAAAAATGTTATTTTTAAAAAAAATTTAAAAGATGTTACCTATGGTGATTTGTTTTAACAATTTTCAGCATTAATAACATTTTATTACATAATGTTTGTTCGGTGAAGTCGTACTTCAGAGCTTTAAGAAACCTATGCTTCTTCCCCTGGGTTATTCTCGGAGTTCCAAACAGCTATTTTTTTAAAAAAATTTTATTACTTTTTTCCATTCTTTTTGATTTAACTTTCATCAAAGTGAAATAATGTTGTAATTTAAATATATTAAATATTTAGTTATCGAAGTTTAACAACTTTATAGCTATTTAACAAAAGCATAAGAGATAATTACACACTTTGAAAGGCCGTGGAAACTTCTGATCAAGTTGGCCAGTGGCTTTTGTTTAAACTTTAGCTTACATTTGCTGTCTGGAACTATCTCAATTGTTTGGTTCTATGTCATTATATTTGGCAACTTTTGCAACAACTTTCGTAATTTTTTCACCCTCAAAATGTAACATTTGCACTAGCACTGTTTTGATTTGAAGGTATAAATTAATTAATTAGAGAATATTTTTGTGATCTATATTGCTTGGAATGGAAAAAGTTATGTTTTGCGAATATTGTTTAAGAGTTGGGTTTTTTAACACACTGTAGCTCTGTTGGTGTTGCTTAGATCGACAATTTGCCGAAAGTTTCCTTATCAAAAGCAGTTATCAGGAGCAGACTTATCCACTATATATTATTTTTCCCAGTCAGGGAGAAATTCAGTTTGTTGTTCTATGCAGTTGTAAATTTCTAAAAATAGATCACACACAAAAAACTTATTTACAATTGCGCTAGTATTTATTTATCGATAATGGCGTACATCTTGCAGATACATAGTGGGCGTATAACATCTGTTCATTGTCTCGTATATAATCTCAGCCTATAACATTACACTCTACAGAAGACTACAACAAACACTGAGCAAATTATTTGACCTATATTATGACTTCAAACATGAAATGCCTTCCTGTGAAGTGGTTATTCATTCTTTTTTTTATTTTGCTATGAAAATTCAGGCAAAGAAATTCCTGAGCTATCTTAAATGGGTACGCTATTATCTTCTTTTTCTTTATTTTTTTAAAAATAAAATTACATTAAAACAATTTGTATTTTTCGCTTATATATGAAAATAAATTAAATTAAAATCTAACCCGAAGAAATCAATAAAATTTTTCTGCCGAATAAATATTATTACCAAATTAAAATGTAGACCCTTTGCTTTTTGATATTGTGTGTAAAAATATGATTAAGGAGCCTTTAATTTCAAGCACTAATAATGTTATAATTATTATATCTAATTATACTTTTACGCCTTCTTCAAACACCTAATCAGTGCTGTTTTAATCAGGTTGAAAATGACTGATACGCGTGAAAATATTATTGAATAAATAATACACAATTGCATTATTCTATACAAGAATTTTATCTATAAAAAAAAAAACTTCAGTAATAAGTTAAAATTATCTAATTAATTTTATTTAGAGAGCAGGCGAAGCCGCGACGGGGGATGCTAGTTAAATATATTTTACACAATATAGAAAAGCAAAAGGTCGACATTTTAATTTGTAAATAATATTTATTCGGTAGGGATAACTTTATTGATTTCTTCTGGTTGGATTTTAATTTATGGCCATAATAGTTTATAATTATCTACTCAACTAATATGGGACCGGAGGAGGTACCGGATTACCTAAAATAGTGGAATAGTAAATATACAGAAAAAAATTCATTAAAACATTAACAATTATTGCATTATTAACAAATATTTAAAAATCATTAAAATGAAAAAATATATTTATGCAGATTAAATATATGACACTGGCCCTGTAACTCAGCATGAAAGTCTGATGATCTTTTGGATAATTTTCTGCTGAAAGCCAAACCTTCATTACTTTAAAAGAAAGTTTTGTTCAGTAGCAGGCTAGAGACACTTGATTCTCTCGAGTTGCTGATTAGTTCGTTAGCGTCTACTCTTGAATTTTAGACGCAAATGAGTATAGGAATTTTACAGCTGAAGGACCTGATGAAGGTTTTCTCCCTCAATATCCAGAAACGTTACCCCAACACTACTTTTAAATTTATCTAGCCTTCCATCGTTAGCCTGACCACCGTTTTTTTCATTGTTTTTATTGTTGACTCAAGCTTTTTCAATTACATTTTCTCCGGAATTCGGTATTTACCGCTCTCGTTCTAAATAAACCATTCAAACAAGCACTCGCCGGCAGCGACGCACAGTCGGAGGAATGACCAATCTAGAATGAAAAAAGCCTGACTTACTTAAATTGACATAGCAAGCCGTTTTACATAAACCAATGAGTTGGAAAAAGGTAAAATAAAACCACTTAAGTCATACAACCATTAGGAAAATACTATACAGTAGGCCTCCATTATTCGTGGTTTTGATGGGTGATTTTTTTTTGGTTTAATGACGTTTAATTTTTTACCATTTATTTTATAAGTACCATATTAATTTAATAAAAATAATATGTAAGATCGTTTCAAAAGATTACATAATAAGTAATTATTTATAGTTTAAAGAAAATAATGAATGGAAAAACACTGGCATCGTATGAATGAGATGCTTCTGGTGTACTAATCCAAATCATATTATGAAACGATAATGTTTTCAATTCCTTCTGTGACTCTTACTGGCCAGTTTGCCTGTCAAAGAAAACTATTTACTCAGTTGTGCATAAGTCTCCATTTAAATAGGAACTAACGTAATTTGGAAAAAAATAAATAAATACAAAATTTTAAAATGTGAAGTTTTAATGCTTGAACAAAAATTAACTAATATAAACCGCTGAATTACGAATTGTTGAGCAAATAGTTCTTTATATTAAAAGTTTTAAACAGAAAAATACAGATTATAGCAGAATTATCTTACTAAGGGCAATGATAACTGATATAAGAAAAGAAATAGTTAGCAAAAAACAAACTTAAATTACTGATTTTTTATCTTAAAAGAAAATTGAATACATACAATAAAAACATGCCCACATTCATTCATTCTTATGTATTTTTGTATATTATAATTTTATAAATGTATGTAAAACGTTTTTTCGTTATATAAGTGATTTTCTCAATCACCTTGATGAGGTAAAATCAATATAATGTAATTCGACTTTCCGGCCTCTTGCCATTTCGTTTTAATTTTCATACTGACCAATTTTAAATATGTCTTCTTCGCAGCTGGAGATGTTGGGATAAAATCCTCTAATTTAAATTGTTTCAATATAGTAATATATATATTAAATCTGTGCTCTTACAGTTTAGCCGAATACTTAATAACTCCCTCAGCGGAATTGAAAATACGTTTTCTGAAAAGCAAATGAAAGCAGATAAATGTTTCATTTTTATTTCATATACCTTCTAAGAAAACTCTACTACAGATTTCAAAGAGGTACATTGGGGTAGTTTTTCTTAATAGATCATTTTAGTTTAAAAAATGCTTTAGTTTACGACGGGTTTAAAAAGATTATATAATAGCTAAAAATTACTAAATAATTATTTGGAAAATGGCTCACTGGTATAACGATGGTCTATATTCACTAATTACAAAATAACAATACGATGATTCGCAAATCACAATTGAAAAAATGTATAGTGTAAACCAAATGTGGCCTACCGAGTTAGATACTATTTACATCGTAATTTTTACACATAAATCCACCTCCTAAAAACGAAAGAACCCCTACTAATGTTCTACAAAGATCTTCCTTTTATGCCTAAAACAATAGTTTCATTAATTTTTATTATGACTTTTTTCCTCCTTGGCCATTCGTTTCGCTGGAGGACATTCGAGGGTTCTCGCGTCAGGGCTGGACTATAGAAGGGACTGTCGAGATTGTACAGTACAAAAGGACGTTAAGCTAAACATACAATTAACAAAGAATCGTGTGTTATGGTGTGAAATAAAAGTATTTGGAAAATCGTCGGAATGGGACATGTTGTACCTTGAGGAACACCAGATTGTTTGATTTTCCAACATCTGCTGTATGCCGAATGGAAATAATACTGAAAATCAGAAGTACGACCAGAACCAGACTATCCGACATATAATAATTATAAAACAGAAGTTGAAGAAGGCTCAAAACGAAGAACGATTTATAAGGTGATTAGAGGCTACTTCATCCGTAAGGGACACGAAGCAGGTTCTGGAAAAAAAAAAAGACGATTTCGAGTTGTGTAGTCGTGATGATCCCTCGATTGGCGAAACGGAAACCAGTTTGTGATTAATAGTAATTTAAGGTGCTAAAGAGTATGAAATCTCCCAATAATAACCTATCATTTATAACAATAAAGAAAACTATTTATCGTCGGCTAATATGTGATATGTCGTATTTGCCAAATACCGAGTTACAAGAGGAGCAAAAAACTGTTTATATATAAAAAAAAAAAAGTTCTGAATACTTGGCATCAAAATTTTTAATTATTGTTTCTCTTTTTATTTTTTTATATCAATTTATTAACATTTACAACTGTGCAAATATATACATCTAGTAAATGTGTTGATAACGATTACAATAATATGTCAAAACTTGAAAAGAACTACTCATCAGTATCACTTCAATAAAAATTTACATTAGAAGATCTCTAGGCCATCTTCTATTCTGACGCATCGGATGATTATCAAGAATGAAGTGGGCAGCAAGTTGAAAAACTAATGGATTTGAGTGGTTATGGAGCTTACTATGAAAGAATAGGTATCTGGTGTGGGCTAACTCAGCAACATATGGAACATTATCATCATTATGAATAATTTTTTTTGTGACAAAGTAAGGAGCATTTAGGATTTTTCAAAGAATTTTGGATTGTAAGGATTGGATACGAGATGAATTGGATGGATTAGTAGAGCCCTAAAGCTCAACTCCGTACGTCCAAATAGATCTAATAACAGTCATGTAAATAAGTCTATTGTAATTAATTAGGATCTTTGAACGTTTGTCTAGTAAATGTTAAATTGGTCTGTAACGACAACAGTTTCTTGTGGCTTTAGTCTTGTATGTGGATTCCAAATCAGACGTTTGTCCAAGAGAGTATTAGATAGCGGATCTGTTCAACAGGGATTGTTGGAATATCATTGAAAGATACTGTAGAACAGGGTTTCTCTAATGAATACATGTCTTAACTTTTGTTTGTTGATTGTGAATATGCAGCCTTCTTCATTGATGCGGCTTTTTTTAAGTAGTGTTTCTAATACCTTTTTTATCAAAATTGGCGCTTACGAGGAATCACATCTTAGCCGTCTTTTAAAGAATCACACATTTGTCCCGACTGTTATACATTTACGCTTTTAAATACCTGGAGTACTACGACGCGGAGTTTCTTAGCGTTTTAGTCTTGTAGTTAACTCGGTTTAAAATAAACTTGACTTATCTACTTCTCCATGACAACAACAGATATCAGAAAAGCAGTTTGTATTGGAATGGTTCGACTCTAACATACAGTAGCCCTGCAATACCCAGATTGTAGGAGATCAAAAAGAAATTAGAAGTGAGATCTCCTTTCGTGATCCAAGGTTGATGTATCAAGATCAGGAAGAGGTGTTGCTTGCCTTACCCGTGGCTAACGTGCAATTATTTCTCAACCATTACGATCCCCTGATTGTCGATCCTTATTATGAAACGTGTGAATAAGTATATAAAATTCAAGGATTATTTTTTATTAAAAAACAAAACAATTTATAAGATTGCGAAATAATAAATCGTTTGAAGATAATCGGATAGAAGTATTTTTAAAACAACTTATAGTAATTTGTCTTTCCGTAGAACCAAGATCGCTGTCTACAAGAACACTTTGTATCATCTATACTGTTATATAAAAGGACAAGCCATTTTTGGTTTTTGATCACTAACAACGAAAACAACTAAACCAATTGTACTAAATTTTAACCGCAACAGCTTTATAGTTCCAGGAAGGTTTAGCTACAATAAAATACTGATTTTTAATTAATTTTTAATTTAAAATGCGATTATCGATAATAGATAGTAAAGTTTGAACATTTACCGATACGGGGAGAGCACCCTTCTACATGAGAGGTTACAAAGTAACAGTGTTATATTGAGCTTAAAATTAGTAATAAAAAAATAAAATTTATTTACATTAAATTAAATTATTAAAAAAGATTATTATTATTCACAATAAAATATATTTCGCTAGAATGCCCTAATTTAATACCACGCCTAAAAAATGCAAACCTTATACCCGATATAAAAACAATTCTAACTAATAAAGAGAACTTTACCATCTGGATCGGATTTAAACGGTTTAATGGATGTTAAACGATTTTATATAAAAAAAAAAACCTATCCAGATTTTTGTTTAAATAACCAGATAAACATTTCCAATAGCCCTATATCAAATTAGTTTCCAATAGGAACGGAAATATCCAATGAGCCATAAGGGAAATCCCGTAGTAAACCCCGAAAAATTTAACCTACCTGCCCCCATTCCCCTTTCCACGATGGATATATTTTAGATAACTGTTAGATTTCCTCAGGTGTGTACCAATGTCTGATTTATTTTCTTACATTAATCCATGTAACGTAGAGCTGATGTGTTGAAAAATTTTGTGTTATAGAACTGAAGATGAATTCATCATTCGAAACTAGTATTCCAATAAAACAATTCCAATAGAAGTGGAAATTGATTTATCAATTCTAATTGTATTGATCCTTCTCTGCCATCAAGCGTACCTCAAGTAGGCGAATTAGGTTTTGTATCCTGTATTTAAAAGAAATAAAATATTGTCATCTTATTTACCTCTACCTAAAGACAAAAGAGACCCTATCCAAAACAGCTGTGTATATCAAATGAAATCGTATGCCTGTGAAGCTAAATACACGGGAAAATGTGGACAATCAGTAAATTAAAGGATAAAAGAATATATTAGAGAATACAAAAATAAGACACATAATTCCAACTTCACTCTACATTTGAATGAAAATAACCATAAATTCAGCAAAAGCAACGGGAATAAATCTAATCTAGTTTAGGGGAATCTACCATGTCCTTATATTATACAGATCATGTTGAATGTGTTTCACATTATGAATATTAAAATATGCTGTATGGTTGTTTAGTTTAACTTTTGAAACTAGTCTAATCTAGTAGAAGCGGTAATTATCTTTAATTTTATTTCTTTTTCTGTTAATGTTTGTTTCAGTAAAATCATTATGTGATTCTTACATTCAACATGATCTGAGTAATATAAGAACATAGGTGCATCAATCAGACCCAGTGATTCTTATCATCTTTGACTCAGCAAATAATAACTAGAATAGAAAACAAATATAAACAACAAGGAGAGGGGGAGCATTTTCATTAAAATTATCCTATCCTTCAAACACCACTTTATTACCCACAATCCGAAGAAACCGGATTTGAACTTTATTAAGGCTAACCTTCACTCGACGTGATTTCTGCTTAAGTGGCCTGTTAGGAGTTGGCGTTCTCGTTGCAATGATCATTAAAGAATCTCCATGTAGTTATCCCAGGTTTATTTATTCAAATGTAATAGCAATAAATACCTTAATTAACATATTAACTGCATCTTCCTACATTTGATAGACAACTAAAGAAATACAATTTTCCATGAATACTAAAACTAAAATAAATAGAAGATTCTGCCAAATAACGGTATGTATTGTGATATGTAATCCTATCTTCAATTTTTTTTTTTTTTTAAGGTAATTTTCAGAACCTGAATAAAAAGTTTTCTATATATTCATTGGAATAGGTTTACCCCTCGGGCGATTCCCCCATTCTTTTCAAGTCCATTATTCTCAGTAATTCAGTTTCACACAATGGATCCTCAAACTTGTTTTAAAATAATGGGGCGTATCAAAAAAAAAATGACCGTGTCATCAAATTCCAGAGTTCAAAAGTCTGTAAATATTTTAATGTTATTTATTATTTACCAATACCGGATAATCCCTTTAGAGCATTCTCTAAACTCGTTTACTAACACTGGACATCTTCAAAAAAATCCTCAGTTCAGTTCTTTATTTCAAAAAAGAAACATGACAGTGTCCTACGAAATTTTCGTAATTTTAAGACATTACTTGAAAAAAAAATTTCACAGCCGTTTAATTAAAATTAATAAATATGAAGAAGAAGGTGTCCTTGAAGAACGCACTGCGCGGCATTGGTTTGAAAAATTTAGAAGTGGAGATAGGACGTTGGTAAGGAAAAAGGGCTCCGGGCGGCCATTAATGGATATTGATGAGGTTCTGAAGGAAGCTCTTGAGTCAAATCCGTCCATAAGTACTCGTGAACTTGCCAGGGAGTGTGGTGTGTCGAAAGATACAGTTAGTCGCCATCTTTTCTCCATGGGAAAATTGAAAAAGACCTGTAGACGGGTCCCTCACGAATTTACTCCTCAACAATCAGCTAACAGGCTAGACATTGGTGAAAATTTATTGTGAAACCCTTCTGATATGAGATTTTATCGGAGGATTGTTACCTATGTTGAAAAGTGGGTTTACTGGCGAAATCCAAATACCCATAACCAATGGCTAGATCGCGGTCAAACTGTTTTACCGGTTGCAGCAAGATGGTAATTTGAAAAAAAAATCCATGTTTTTTGTAATTTTGAAGGTGTGAATCACGAATTTGTTCCTGATGGATGCTATATGAATTCTGAACTCTACAGCAAACAACTGGAAAGATTGTACGCGAAGTTGTCAGAGCGTTATCCTGCTCTGATCAACCGAAAAGTTAAATTCCAACAAGATAATCCACACACTTCCCTCCCTCGTCCACACTTCCCGTCGAACCAAAGAAAAGTTTACAGAACTTCATGGGTTTGAACTCCTGCCTCATCCACCATATAGTCGAGACCTCGCACCTTCGGATTATTACTTGTTACGATCCATGGCCCATTTTCTTCAATGGAAAAAATTTGATAATTTTGCGGAATTTGAAAATGCTGTCCTTGAGTTCTTTGACAGCCATCCCAAGGAATGGTATCAGCGTGGCATCGAGCAATTGACTAGCAGATGGGTAATGACGGTAGATAACAATAGACTATACTTGGAGAATTAATTCTATTTCATATCAAAGAAATAATAAGACAAATATTTGTTTAAAAACCGGTCATTTTTTTTTATACACCCTATTATTAATTTCATGGTTCTTTCATTGAAATAAATATAAAAGAAAATTTACTATAAGCACTTTTGAAGGAGGTCGGTCAGAATTCCGCCGAATTCCTAAGAAAGGATTGAATTTGTTGTGCTGCATGTATTATCCTGTTTCTGAGGTCTTCTATTGTGGGTACAGGATTTTGATCAGATATAAAAGTTTTTATACGACCCCACACAGAATCTTTATGACTTGTTTAACGTATGAAGGACGTTAATTTTATATAATCTTAAAAATTAATACAACTCGAAAACGGCTAATTTACCCACAATAGAAGATCTCAGAAACAGGATAATATATGCAGCACAAGAAATTCAATCCTTTCTTAGGAATTCGGTGATAGTAAAATAAGAAGAGCACGTAAATACGTTACTTCATGAGATAATGTCAATAATGTACGTTTGAGTATCAATTGTAAAACAAAAAAAATTCAGATAAATCACCCAATTTTTTAAGTTTCATGACTTGTTTAACGTATGAATGACATATATTTTATAAAATCTTAAAAATTAATATAACTCGAAAACGGATAATTTTCGGACAGTAGTTCTTATAGTAAAATCGACTCAGATTAGCCTGTACTATCTCCCCCTACCGGTTCCGCATCTATTTTCTAGTCATTCTGTATATTAAAGTTTTCAAAAATGTAAGACAAGAAATGAAATATGCTGGTACTTACATAAGAACGCGAAACGGACTTCTGAAAGATATCAAGAGTGGATGGGGAGATAAAAAGGTTAAATTTTTCGTTGTTTTTTTTATATATGACTGGTTGGTTTTTTCGTTCCTATTGGAAACAAATTTAAAATGGGACGTTTGGAAATATTTATCTGGTCAGACTAAGTGTAAAAAGAGGAATAGGTCAGGTATACGTGTATAAGTTGTCCTTTAGGTTTTTCCTGACTTATTGTATTTTATTTTTTTCTGATTCTATGGAAACCATTTTAAAATAGGGCTATTAAAAATATTTATCGTCATTTAAAAAAAAATGCTGATTGGTATTAAACGATTTTATTATTTCTAATGATTCATATAAATATTCTACTTTAGGCTATTTTCTAACTAGTTTTCAAATAAAATAGTTCTAATAGAAGTGGCAATTAAATCACCAATACTAATTATCGAACCTCCTGTACTCTCATGGGAACCTCAAGTAAAAAAAAATATAATTTTCCTGAAATACAAAAAATTAAAATTAATGAAAGGTTCTGCTAGATAACTGTCTAAATGAATTTGTGTTGTGTTTTTTTTTACGCCATTTCATATACTCATTAGAAATTTTCTGAATCTGAATATTAAAAATGTTTCTAAATAATACCTGTAAGGAATTTAGCCCACGAGCTATTCGCCTGGCTCTTTTGAAGTCCTTTATTCTCAGTAATTCAGTTTCACATTATAGATCCTCAAACATCTTGTTTTAAAATACTAATTTAATTGATATTTTGACATAAATATAGAAGAAAATTAATAATAAACATTTTTAGGGGAGATGGGGCTGAATATAAAGGACTTAACAGGACTTAATATAAAGGACGAATCAGAAAGCGGACATGTTTAAATATTGATAGTAAAATAATCTCCAAAATCGCATTTGAATGAGAAACCGAGGGTAAGAGAAGAGGTAGGCCTCGGAATGAGGTGGAGAGATGTGGCTAAAAGTATACCGTCTGAGGGGGAAGATTGGTTAAAGGAAACTTCGAATGGTAAAGAAAATCCTTACAAAGGATAAAGAAAATAAACATGAATCAGTAACCTAAGTTCAAGGAATAAATAGGATAATTTTTTTACATTTGTTTTTGCTACACATATAGATAGATATATAGATAAATAGATATATAGAATGCAATATGCAAACTGTATTAGCTGAATAGCCGGTCCACATGCAGTTCGACAGCGTTCGATATCAGTGGAATTCAAGGACAGTATGGAACACATTGATTACATCTGGTCATATCCTACCCTCCACCCCTGGTCAGCCATATACTAACGAGTTTACTGACCACACTCAACATCGATTATCTATTAAATTTGCGGAATCTCAGTGAAATATTTTGGCCTATGACGTATAAAGTTAAAATAATTCGGATAGATTATTATAATATGCAACATAAATAAAGGATATACTGGGTTGTCCGGCAATGTATGTAGGATTTCATGTTTAAACCAAAACCTGATATTATTAAAGAGATAATTTATATCTTTGCCACAACCAAAACCTGATATTATTAAAGAGATAATTTATATCTTTGCCACAACCAAAACCTGATATTATTAAAGAGATAATTTATATCTTTGCCACAACCAAAACCTGATACATAACTTTTACTCTACATCGTAGTTTCGGCCCAAAAGTCCTATTAAATATGATCCCATTACCCAGATCTGATATCTTGGTTTCATCTTACAAGGAGACGTTTTGACTTGCATCTCACAGATTTCAATGGCGATTTTTACCTGGGCAGTAGGGACCTATAATAGTGCGAAACTATATGGGAAAAAATATATGAAAATCACGTTTTATTATTTTTTTTCAGCAAGATAGAGAAATAATTTTTTCACGTAAAATTGTAGTTTTGTACTAATTAATGCAGGATTTCGTAATTAAACCAAAACCTGATATTTTTATTAAAGAGATTATTTATCAGGTTTTGGTTGTGGTAAAGAGATAAAATATGATTCATGGGCCTTTAGTTGTTGTAAAAACTGATTATTCGCTAGGGTTTCTTAATAGTCAGTGACCATATGAATTACCAACTCATAAATTAAAATAAAAAATTGAATGTCTAATTATGCTTATACATAATCTTAAATCATCTAATCAGGGCAATTTCAACGAGGTTAAATTACTGCTATGCGCGAAAATATCATTGAAGAAATAATGCTCTATGGCATACTTCAGCAGATAAACAAATAAGACAATCAGGGATGCAGTTAAAGTAACACCACGTTTAAGAAGGAATTCTTTAATACGTGCCAATGTTCGAACGCAGGTCGAAACGTTGGCACGTATTAAAGTATTCCTTCTTAAACGTGATGTTACTTCGAGTGCATCCCTGATTATCTTCTTCTCCATCCACCATACCAGTCTACCACACTTTTATCATTATAAACAAATAAAACTTCAATTATTAGTTGAACTTATGTATGTTCTTTACTTATGAGACAGGGTGAAGCTGCGATGGGTTATGCTAGTAGATTATATACAGGGTTATTTTCTCCTAGGGTAAAAGAAAAAAAAAAAACGT
Organism: Euschistus heros; assembly: GCA_003667255.2. Lineage (NCBI taxonomy): Eukaryota > Metazoa > Arthropoda > Insecta > Hemiptera > Pentatomidae > Euschistus > Euschistus heros. Next base: position 1,273,836 of record RCWM02000144.1, read on the forward strand.
TGAGTGAAATGAGCAAAATTAAGGAAAAATGCCCCGTTGACCACATAAATCTGATAAAGAACTCCATCAATTGATTTGAGTCATTTTTTAAATTTAATATTAAATATTTTTATAACAGTTTATTGCGTTGTGAAAGAAAAATAAATGTAATAAATTGTGATTTTTTTTTCTTGATATGCACATCTAGTAATTCACCATTTTCAGTGATTATGGAATTATCAACTTAGTACTGTACTTATATTCATTCTGGCTTCCGGTTATTTGAGATTCACTAATTCTCTGAACACAAGAGTACCGTCTCAATCGACCCATCCTGATATTTGATACAGTCTCCCTCTACAAAGAACTGTTCTAGTTCCGTATTTGTTCTGGTTCTCCAAACATCTCCAACTTTAACAATACAGAATACTTGGTATAAATATTTTCAATAACGTACACGTACTGGATGGATATTTCATAATTCGGTCCACGTATCCGTGAAAATTTATCCTTTTATCCGTTATTCAAATACTTTCCTTACTGTCAACTCTGAACTTGTTTCCCATTAGATTCCTGATTTTAACCCTATGCCTCATAAAATAAGGTGGGCGTAGGATGTACTAAAAAAGGTCACTCTTTATAGTGTTAGCTACCATCGGTAAATTCTTTAAAGGTTTTTGTCATGTAATGAGAGGTTCAATCGTGTTATTTTTTATTCGTATATTGTTACACAAATGTATAATTTCAGTAAATATAAATATAAGCGTGTTGTTTAAAAACATACATTATTTTTATATACCTTGTTTAATCCGCAAGTTTATAGTATTCGATTACTAAATTTTTAATCTGTCAGAAACGGTAAGCAGTGTTCTATCTTCAAAGTCCCGTATGAGGATTTTAAATTAGATACTTCTACAAAAGGGATAAAATTAAAAACAAGAACGAAGATTTGCAAAATTATTTAACCCTAGCCTCTTTCCCCTTCCCTCAACTGAATCACACATAAATGTAATGAATTTAAGGGAGTGAACTCTTTCCCTCTACCCCTCCCCCCACTATACTCATACATACATAAACAATGAATGAACACCGTTTTTTGACAAGCTATAATCTACTGTTATCCTCCTAATCTACAAAAACATGAGTACATATAAAACTGGATCCTGTGTTATGTAAATCAGGAGGAAACTAACCGCGTTTTCCTTTCTTTTATTTTTTTCTGTATTTTGCAATGCTAATTTAGTGACCATTTTCGTTTAGAGTTTGATAAACATTCGAATTTATATATGATGCGAAGTTAACATATATTAACTCATACCTTATACGCATTTCACTTCCAATGCTATAATTTATTTCCACTCTTCTACTATTTTTGAGTGAGTGTCATATCTATATATCTTTATTTTAAAATTATCCACATATCTACATTATGTACGATCAATGTCTTAATCAAAAGAAATGTATTCTTCATGAAAATCCAGCCTTTTCTAATTCGAACACGTGTAGAGTCCTCAACGAGTCTGTTATCCTTGAAAAAACAAAAACAAAACAATATTTATTCAGACAAGGGGAAGCTAAAGCTGATGATTAACAGATTTGTGCAAAACATTTGACCAAGAAAGAAATCATGACAGGTTATTACTAGAGATCAGTAAAAAAAATAAATAAAAATAAAAAAACATTTTAAAACGACATTAAAATTTTATATTTCAGATCACAGACTACTTCAACATTTACTAGACAAACTTTCTAAGCTCCCAATTAATTACAAAAGACTCATATACATGACTGTGATTAGACCTATTTGGGCTTACGGAGTTGAGCTCTGGGGCTTCACTAAACCATCCAATTCATCTCGTATTCAATCCAATATCCTCCGGAAAATCATCAATGCTCCTTAATTCGCGACCAATAAACTTATTCATAAAGATCTTAATGTTTCATATGTTGCTGAGTTAGCCCAAAACACATAGCAATCCTTTCATAGTAAGCTCCATAACCACTCAAAATTATTAGTTTCTCAACTTGCTTCCCACTCCATTCCTAATAATCCTCCGAGGCTTCTGAAACGAAGATTGCCTAGAGACCTTTTAGGGTAGAATTTTTAATGAAGTGCTACTAGTCAGTAGTTCTTCACAAGTTATTTACATGCTATTGTACTCACCATCAACACATTTACTTGATGTATATTATTTTGTACAGTTGTAAGTATCAATAAATGAAAAAAAAAAAAAAAAAAAAAAAAAAAAAAAAAATCCACAGAAAGGTTTTAATATATATAATAATAATAAATTTTGTTAAGCTGAAGAGTTACCTAATTAAAATTATAATCGTAAAAAAACAAGAATTTTTTTTTTTTACATATATGCAATAAGTAATTCTGCGGCCTAATGATTAAAATCACATGTCCATAAATACAATTGTAAAAAACTACCCATTAATAATTCTTAAATTAATGCTCTGCAATAGAAGATCCTGAGGCCTCCTTCTTTTCACACGCCTCGGAGGGTTAGATTCAGAAGCAAGTTGGGAGGCTAATGAATTCGAGTGATAACCAGTCATAGGTATCTTGTTAAGGCCAAATCTGCAGCACATGGAACATTTACATTGTTATGGCTAAGTTTATTTTTGATATAATAAAGAGAATTGAGGATACTACGAAATATTTTGGTTTTTAAGGATTAGATACGAAAAGAATTTGAAGGTTTTGTGAAGCCCAAAGCTCAACTCCGCATGTCCAAATGAATCTTATTGCTATCGTGTAAAAAGTCTCTTTGTAATTTACTGGAAGCCTTAATAAAAAAGCAAAGATATCAAAAATATAAGAAAAGAAAGGTAGTAAAGAATTATTTCCAAAGAGTTTTAGATACACTTCCATGAATTAGTAATACAAGCGTGCGGTGTTAGAGCGCCTAGTGGTCTCTAATCTCTAAAAATCTATCATATGAATAAAGTTTACTAATGTCCTTAGACTCATCAGACAGTCCTCTATTAAATAAGTATACGCATTTGAAGAAGTGAGAATCATAAAGAGGTAGAAGTTGACAAGTGAAGTGCTGAGAATGAATCAAAGAATTAAAACGTATTGATAAGTGATTATTCGGAAACTATAGGTGCATTACAGTTAAAAATGAAGTCTTTTGGAGTTTGTTTCATGAAAAAAATTTAAAAGATAGAATGTTGGTAAGTACGTGATGTTTTTTTTTAAAATAATAGGACACAATTCAATTTGTACAAAGGAACAGATTTTGGCTATTAATAGTTTAGTCATATAGAGTGTAAGCAATGACTATGAGTTATGTTTATTTTGCAGTTTAAAACTTTCAGTTTCATCTATTCATATCAAATTTTAAGAGAAGTCTACTATTTACGTGCCGGGGAAATGATATTATAAACTTTAATTATCCCAAAGGCTCAGAATACAACACAGGAATCCTCTCCACTGGCAGAATACATAATTTAATTTAGAGGAACACTGGACAGCATGCCCAACGATTCAATAAATTTTAGGGCCAAATCAAAGCCAGATACCTTAGCAAGGTATTGTGTCAATAACAATATTAACTCGCGATGCGTAGAAGCTATATTTCTCTTGTGTGTATAACACAGAAAATTAGGTCGTCTCTTCAGTGATTTACTAATTTACATCGAATTGCAACAAAATCATCCATGCATGTTAATATTAAATGGGTCTTGGCAGGAACATTCACATGAAAGTGCATTAAACCATTTTTGAATTTAGGGGAAAAAATAATAGATAAAGCAGCAAAATAAGGTCTAATACTATGTACTTGAATGCGAAAGAAGGCATCCCATAAAGGCAAAAAATAAAAAATGGATTTCAGGCAAATGAAAGTTTAGGCAAAGTGACAAAGCAATTTCCGTGACAAACGTAATTTAATATCGTCATCCCAGCATTATCTTGTTCTAAGTCGATTTTTAGGGTATATAGAGTTATATACACCAAAAATTCAGAAAATAAATTCATGTTCTATATCAATTTAAATAGCAGTATTATCTTAGTCCATAATCAAGTATTCAGTAAATAAATTTTCTATAACCTAAGTTTTGTGTCTACTTTAAAGAATTATCCTGTTCTGTTAATAGCTTGAGCAATTATAGTTCTATAGACCGTTCATTTTGTCCTATATCCATAAAATAAACCAGAAACAACTCCAAAGTCAAGGAAAGAGATAAAATAAATAACATACTTACACTTTATTTACATTTGCTTATTTTTTTTACTTCTTTATTACTTTTTTTGTAATAATAAAATTTATATAAAATTAAAGAGCTTTTATTACAATACACTGTCCCAATTATTAAAAAGAAATTATTGAAAAGAAATTAGTTCAAAGGGATATAAAACAATTTATTGATCAAAAAATGTTGTATATCCGGTATTTCTTTAAAGGTTATGCAAAAATAGCCATTTTTGTTCTATAAGAAAATGAATAAAACCGTTATAGTTTTAAACCAATGCAATCAAGATGTAAGTTTGATAAAGTAAAATATTATCTAATATACTGGGGATATTTAACTGCAAATGCATTTACATATTATCCCAAAATAAAAAATTACTTTAAGAAATAAGCATCAAATCTCATTTCCAAAAACAAGGATTTTCATATATAAAATGAAAAAAAAAAAAAAAAAAATTATTTCTTCAGAAACTTTTAATCAAAAAATATCAAGACAGAAAATAGTTAAATGTAAATTTTAATCATTAAGAACGTGGTCAAATGCACAGAGAATATATTGGAAAACACGTCTAGAATTGTAATAAATATATATGTCCCTGATAAGAAAATAAGAAGCTGGTCAAAACATACTATTTTTACTAATCTTTCTCTCTCTTTTTTTTTTTTTTTTTTTTTTTTATGAACTTCTTACTAGATTCTTTAACATCATCTCTACAATTTAGTTCCTTGCATCTTTAGTATCATCAGTTTTGGCTAAAACTTTCCAAGAAGGTGATGAATTGCCCACTGCTTCTACCTGCCACAAAGCTACCAAAGGTTTCTAAGTACGTCAAAGGTATCGTAAATAGTTAAAAGCAACATGTTCACGAACTTACATGAAAACAGAGAAGTTCTAAACTGATCCTCACCTTCCGAATTACAAAGTAAAGAGAAGGTTTTGAGTCTGATTGACAGCAACAGTGAAAATCATTAATTACTGACAAAGAGCAAACAAGTTTAATATAATAGGAGGCTTATCAGCGTAGCGTTACATAATAAACATTACACTTTTTCGGGATAAAATCAGTTTATATTAAACGTAAATATGCGTTATTTTATTTTTCTCTCGTTTGTGATAAAATTGTGATTGTAATCAATAATGACTGAAAATATCTGTTTACCAGGAATAGGTTTTGTCATTTGAGCTCGAAGAAGAACCCTAGCTTAGAAGAAGTAATGTTGAAGTATCATTAAAGAAAAACTGATTAAAAAGCTCCAATTCGTTTATATTTTAAAAAGTTTCCTCTTCTACTTCTGTATTGCACAAAAAAAATGTACGAATTATCTTTAATGCATCAAAAACGCCAAATATGAAACGAAATTCGAATTATAAACGTGACATAGAACTTCCGGAAACATTTTGTAGGGGTTCGACAAAATTTAATAAAATCCTGTCTTCAGAATTGATTACATGGTTTTAATTCAACTGTACACAGAATTTATTTTTGTAAATACAAATGTAATTTATTTTTGACACAATATTATCTAGTAATAATAAAAATTTCGTTCGCAAAAATGTGTTGGTACCTTTGATCGGGGTGTTATAAAAGGTTAATCGGAGAGTTACAACGAGTAAACGTTCATTCAAAAATGAAAGAATGAATTCGCAATGGGTCTAGTTAAAAAACGGGAGCGTTATATTATAGTTTTTAATGTACATATATAAAAAAAATTGTAAACTACAACATATAATTAGTTTACTAATTATATAACAAACCAAAAATTACATTTATTTAAAATCAAAAGTTATGGACCATTCATCTCGCTCTATCGCTGGCACATGTAAATTATAGCACACCTGAAGCAAATCCCTTGTGCTATTCTCTCAGCGTAAGACTTGTAAAGCCATAGGAGAAAAACAGATATGCCGCTAAGCCTCAAGCACTCTCAAACAATCTAACGCTAAGACCCCGTTCTCAGATTTTAAAATAGATCACTGAAAGTCAATACCGCCTCAATCTCCCAGGAGGGTTACGAGGATAAGTGAAACTGGATCAGGTCGAGGGAAAGCCAAAGGATTTTATGGTTTATAAGAACATTTCTCTTTATATCAGTTGTAGCCATATCTAGTGGACTAATGGTTGTATAACCACGAAGTATGTCATGAAATCATTTTGGTATTCCTTTGCAAAGATAAACAAGCCACACTTTTAACAGTTACTTTTCGGTAACCTGTAACTGTTTCACCGGCGCGAATTCTACCGGTAGGTATTCGAAATGAAAAATTTCCCTTCTTTTAGCACTAGATTCTCGGCTTCTGTTCTAGATGCAACTAGAAATCACACTACATACTTTTGTAAATTGTACTGCAAGTTTTCAAATTTTATTTGATTCTATGAATTTTTTATTATAGTATTAAATAGACATGATATTCTAAATAATAGAATGACAACAGTAAAAAGGCTGAGAAACCATAAATAAATGGCAAGGTGTGAAAATGATTTAATTAGAAATCAAAAATATTAAGTTATTAATAGTCGAATAATATAATAAAAATAATATTTAAAGTATATTATTTATATGAATAAATGTAGTAAATTGTGTGGCTACATAGTATATGAGCATAAGGTATTTATTTTATGTTTAAAAGTGGTATAGAATAATAAATGAACATTCTTGCTCATTTAAGTTGCTTTTGCTAAAAAGGCGAAGAGCGGTGGGGGAATTTTAAAAGGCTGGAAAACATCGGTACAAAGTTAGTATGTGGTGATAAAGGGAAAATTGAGTTCGAATTTCGAATGTATACGATATTTATCCACATAAATAATATACTTCATATATTATTTATGTAATATTATTCGACTATTAATACAATTAATATTATTAGTTTTTAATTAAATCATTCTTACTCCTTGCAATTTATTTATGACTTCTTAGGCTTTTCACTATTGTCATTTTATCATAAATTGTTGTCTGTATAATTTACAGTATGTTTATAAAAAATAATGAATTTAACCCTTATAGTATATAAAGTGCATAGTGTAGCATATCTGCAAGATTATATTTATACTTATGGCAGCGAACTCTCTTTGCGCTTTCTGGAACCAAATCTTGTTGTAGAGATGCTACACCATCCCTCTAGGCATGAGAGGACTTTGCATGCCCTAACTGGACCAGGCATGTCTCTCATTGTCACTTTATCTGCAATTAATCTGCAAGTCTTAAGTTGTGGAGACTCCTCATTCCTTCCAGTAAAGTGTTTTTTTTTTTGTTTTTTATAACATCCATTGTGTTTTTGTTTTATCAAATAAAATTTCTGTGGCTTTTCCCAAGATAAGTAGTTTGTAAAATATCAATGAGGATAAAATTCTTGTTTTTTATTATCGAGACAAATCACTTTTTAGTTTTGTGCAACATAACGTATATTATTAATTAAAATGGTTCGTAGGTGAAAAATATTTTTTTCATTATTTTTCTATTAATAACCTGACCAAAACATATTTTAAAAAAAATTATTAGAATGAAAAAGAAAAAATCATGCACTAAAGGGTTAAACACTTTTATAAATTTCTTATCTGGCCATGTTTTTCTCTACCTATAGAATATCATTTCTGTTTAATATTACAACAACCATTTCATATTTGTTGGATAAAATAAAATTTTAAACATTGAAGTACAATTTAGAAGAGCATGTAGTATGATTTCTGTTTAAAATATAATCTGAGGAGCTCGTACTGAAAGAAGTGAAATTTAGAAGTCTTCATTTCGAATGTCTACCGCTAGAATGCACGCCGGTTAAACAGTAACTGGTTACTGAAAAGTAACAGTTAAAAGGAGCAAGTCACCTCTAATAATACCAAAAATCTTGTTCTCTCATTCAAAGTTAGTAAGTTATGTTTACCTACAATATGTCATACCTTATCAAAATATAATCCTGGCTAATAATTTTCATTTCTTGTATGATGGGTTGAATATGAATTGTATAAAAAAAAATTAAAGATATACAGCAATGATATTCTTTCCTCAAATTCAGTTTTAAAACTCGTTAATGATGTAATAAATATTTGTTTAATTTAGTAAGCGAAAACTGTATTTAAACAATTAAGTATTCTAAAGCAGCTATACTATTCTTTAATAATTAAGTTCCGATTTCAAGAAATTACAGGTTGGGCCATCCCGTGATTCAGCTATTATATTTTTTAAGCAAATAGTTTATAACGGTTTTGGCTTCTTTAGATGGAGCTAAAATATTATAATATTTAAATAGAAGCTTTCCCGTTTCGCTCTTAAGACAACTATACACACAATTTAGAAACTGCCTGAGATTGGTCTAAGTGGATTGTATTGTAACTAGTTGCCAGTTGCTCTATCTAGTGGCCACTGATTAGAGTAAACTGTTGTTTCATTAAACAACCGGACCAAAGTGAAAATCTGTGTAGTCGATCAAGGTGAGACTGAGTGACAATAGATATCAGACTGTTTCAGATTGCAATATTATTAGTGGCAATTAAACGTCCGAAAACCAATTAAAAAAAAAAAATATCTTTTTCTTCTGTTCTTTAACTACTACCGTAAACGGGAGCTTACTTTAAACAAACGTACTTTCAAAAATCCTTCTTTCGGGCTCAATTTACAAGCTAGCATCCTCCAGTTTGTTCTATACATTTAAGGATTAAACGCAGAATGTGCTGCGATCCCGTTAAAGGCACATGTTAGCCGTCCTTGACCAATGTAAGCCTTTTAATAGCATGTGGCAGCAGTATTGATGTAAAATTCCCGGGAATTTAAAATTGAGGAAATATTCCCTGGGAATTTTGCCGGCGATATTCTCAAAATTCATTAATTCCCGGGAATTTATGATTAATAAGCATAAATTGATAGCTCAAAAAGCTTTAAATTAATAGGTAAAATCAGTAATTATATGGTTAAATCAAACTCAAAAACTGAAATATATTTTTTTTTTTTTTTTTTTTTTATTCTTTTATTAATAGAAATTTACAACTGTATTTAAAAAACACATCAAGTAAATATGCGGTATATATGAGACAGAATGACTTGAATTAAACTTGTAGAGGAACTACCCATTGGTAGTACTCTAATGAATATTTACAAAAGAAGATCACGGGGCCATCTTCTTTTCAGACGCCTCGGAGGATTGCCAGGTATGGAATGGGAAGCAAGTTGTGCAACAAGTGGATTTGGATGAGCAGTGAGTTTATTATGAAAGGAAAGGTATCTGGTTCGTGCCAATTCAGCAACATATGGGATATTAAGGTCGTTGTGGATCAATTCATTTGTGACAAAGTAAGGAGCATCTAGGATTTTTCGAAGGATTTTGGATTGGAGTGATTGGATGCGGGATGAATTCGATGGTTTGGTGGATCCCCATAACTCTATACCGTAAGTCCAAATAGGTCTGATAATCGTCATATAGATGGGTTTTTTGTAGTATATCGGGAGATTTGAACGTTTGTCAAGTAGGTGTTGTAGTAGTCGAAATCGACGTGCAGCTTCTTGTCTTTTCAATCTTGTATGAGGGTTCCAGGTAAGTCTCTTGTCCAGATAAAATACAAGGTATCTTATCTGTTCTACATTATTTAACGGTACTCCATAAGGAGGACAGGATGAGGTAGGTTTTCGACGTAGGGTAAAGGTTATTTGCTGGGATTTGCTGGGATTTATCTTAACTCTCCAGTTATGACACCATTCTTCAATGGAATTAATATGTGACTGGAGTGTCTGGGATGCAGCAAATGGATCATCATTGACTGATAACACGCTTGTGTCATCAGCATAGGTTGTGAGAATAGTATCAGGATGGGTTGGGATATCAGCTGTATACACTGTATAAAGGATGGGACCCAGGATACTACCTTGAGGAATACCAGCGGTCTGGGGAAAGGTGGGTGAGTATGTAGAATTGTGGTTAATTTTAAATATTCTATCAGAAAGATAGGATCGGAGGATGAGGAAATATGTAGAAGGAAGGAATTGGCGAAGTTTATAAAGCAGACCTGGGTGCCATACTCGGTCAAAAGCCTGTTCAACGTCAAGAAAGACACCCGTGCAATACATCTTGCGCTCCAGTGCAGATAAGATAACGTCCACCACACGATGGCATTGTTGGATAGTGGAATGAGACTGGCGAAATCCAAACTGGTGATCAGGAATAATGTGATTGGAATCAAGGATGGGATAAAGGCGTTTCAAAAGGAGCTTTTCAAGGATTTTGCCCATGATAGGTAGGAGAGAAATAGGTCGGTACGAGGAAGGATTTTCGGGCGGTTTTTTAGGTTTTGGGATCATTTTTATTATTGATGATTTCCAGGAATCGGGAAAATATGTTGTACGGAGGACAGCATTATAAATGTAAGTTAGGAATAATACTGCTTTCCTTGGAAGGTATTTGAGGATTCTTGAAGTGTCCAGGAGCTTTGTTGGAGGGCAATTTACGAATGATGGCTATTATTTCTGAAGGGTGGAAGGCTTTAGGAGGAATGGTCATTTGGAAAGGAATGGCCAGTTCTGCTTCAATAAATTCTACATGGTTAGGATTTAGGATATCTGGATGAGGTTTAAAAATATTGTGTAAGTGTTCACCAAATACCTGCGATTTCTCTAAATCAGATTTGGTCCAGGTTTGAGCTGGAGTAAGGAGAGGATGATTGAAGGTTTTGAATTTTAACAGTCTTTTGGTAGTGTTCCATAATGATTTATCGGAAACAGTTAGTTGTTCAGTTTGTTTTTGTAAATTTTCATATTTTAGTTTTTTAAGTTCTGATTTAAGTCTGTTAGTCAATTTATTATAATATGTTTTGTCAGTTGGATATCGAGTTCTATGCCATTTGGCCCTAGCGCGACGTTTCTCTACTAATAAAATGCGAATATTCTGTGGTAAGGTACTTTTTGAAGTTTTAAATCTATTTTGTGTAGTGTTTTCTGTTATGCAGGTTTGTATTGAATTTGTAAGATGTTCTATTGCATTATCTATTTGTTTACATGTTTTTAGTGGAGTTTTTTTAGTCAATTTGGTTTTTTAAAGCCGAACGGAATTTGTCCCAGTCTACTCGTCCAGTTATTAAGGATGGAGGAGAAGGTTTGATAATAGGAGTAGAATGTAATGTAAGCAAAACTGGGCTATGATCTGAGGAAAGGTCATCTAAGGAATCTATTGTAGTTTGGGAAGTAGGAATTTGAGAGGTGACAAATATGTCGAGAATATCTGGGCGTTTTCTTAGGGATGTAGGCCAATAGGTAGGACTGTTGGGTGAAAGGATGGGGTAATTGTTTAAGGATGATACACGGGAAAGTATACTACCTCGGGAATTGGATGTTCTGCAGCCCCATCGCTGGTGTTTAGCGTTGTAATCCCCACTTGCAATGAAGCGCCGCCCAAAGGATTGGAATAAGGATTGCAGAATATTTTGGGAAAGGCTATTTCCTGGAGGACAATATACAGCTGAAATAGTAAGGTTAAATGGAAGGGTGGATAGGATTAGTGAAGTAGACTGAATGTGTCAGTTGGAGAGGAAGGAATCAAGGTGTGGGTTAGTGATCTATGGATAAGAATGCAAGTACCACCGTGGGCTGTTTTGTCGGGGTGGTCAGTTCTGTAAGTGATATAGTCTTTGATGTGGAAATAAGAGGTAGGCGTCAGGTGGGTCTCGGTAATTAGGGCAATGTGAATGTTATTGTCGTGTAAGAACACGTCTAGTTCATTTCTGTGATTGAGCAAACCATTTGCGTTCCATAAAAAAACTGCCAAGGAGTTTTGGATCATCGAGGAACAATGGACGTGATTTCTGACAGGGCTCTTGTGAGAAGGGTGACTAAGGGTCTGATAGTTTCTTGGAGTTCACGGAGGAAGGATGAAAGAATCGATGAGATATTACCAAGACGTTGAGAGGAAGTAGGATAGGGTTCTGATATTTGAAACGGATGATTATACTGTCTTGAAGACGGTGCCTGGAATGGGATTTGGCTTGGATATTGTTGAGGAGATATGGTTTGCCCATGTGTTTGTACTGGAGGTTTGATCTGTTGGTTCACTTGTTGTGGTGTCTGTTGACTAGTTGGTGGGGAAGGATTGACTATTTTGGGAAGTCGGGATGGAAAGGATGTTTGAGGCGCCTGATTTTGTGACCGTCGATTTCTTCGTTCGACCGTCGTGAATTCATTAGTTGGTAGAGTCTGAGATGACCCTGCTGCTGAGGTTGATGGCTGAGGTTCTGCGAGTTGAACGGCTGAATGGCTGGGTTGTTGATATTGAGGCTGTTGTGCTTTGGATGTTGTAGGAAGTGAAGGGAAGTCTTTGTGAGAGCTATTGATGACTGGGATGCTTTGATTCTGGGAGGATGATCCTACAGTTACGGATGTATGAGGAACTGAATTTCTATTTGTTGCTGAGTTGGTGCTTCTTTGCTTTTGCCTAAGTTTGTATACCTGGCAACCTTTATAATTAGCGGGATGGCTCTCACCACAGAGGACACACAAGGCTGGTGTTTCGCGTGTTTTTAAGCATGATTCAGTTAAATGTGGTCCTGCACATTTAACACACCTTGGTTGCCGATTGCAATAGGTCTTTGTGTGGCCCAGGTTTTGGCATCTGGTACACTGAACAATTTCTTTTTTGAGTCGAGGTACTTCAAATTTTACGACGGAATATACCAATCTTTTGATATTAAAAATCTCAGTATTGTTCTCTGCCGGCTCCAGATCCACAAAGAACAATGGGAGTTTGTGCTTGTCAATACGGTGAAGGACATTGGCGACGTGCCTGACAGAATGACCTAACTCCTCTAGGTCTCTTTTGATGGCGTTGGGAGGAACAGATTGATGAAGTCCACGCAGTACTACTCTGTAGGCCTTCTCTTCTTTTAACTGATAACAATGAAATTCTATATTATTATTTTTCAAATGCGCTATCAGTGATTTGTAAGTTTCTTTTGTTTCTGTATTTATTTTGATGTCTTCATATCTGGAGAAGCATTGGAAATTGGTTTGACCGATTAACTCAGATATATTTTGACAAAATTGTAAGTAATTTTCTACGCCGGTGACGTAGATTGGAGGTGGTTTGAAATCCATGGGAGGTTTTAGTTGTTGAGGTGCTGAGCTGTCAGTTGGCATATTTGTTAGTGGTTGGAATCTATTGTTTGTTTCTATGGGTGTGACTGCAGAGAATATAGTCTTACTGCGGGTTTGTGGTGGTGTGGTGGATACATTCGGCTTCTTATCTTTTTGTTTTTTCTTTTTTTTTTTTTTTTGTCGGGGGAGTTCCCAGTAGGCTCAAGAGCAGTATTCCTTTGTCTTTTAGACAAAGTTCTAGTCTTGAGAAACTTGGAGTCCGATTCACTGAAGTCAGAACATGGCATTTCCTCATCAGAATCAAAACACGACGATTTTTTCAAATTCCATGATGAAATTAATTTTTTTAATTATTTTTAACAATTATAGGAAATAAAATAGAGAAAGACAAAAAAAAAAAAAAAAAAAAAAAAAATACATATATAAATATTTATATATACGTAAAATAAATTAAAAAAAAAAATGCCCCACCTCTATGAGCTACGAACTGGGCTTCGTAAGAATAGCGGTCAAGCGCCTAGTTTACTACGCCACCAGTGATGATGTGACAGGTAGGCTAATGTAAGTAATAGCCTAGCTTCAGACGTGAGCAGGTCGAGACTGCCTCGCCACGCTGTGCCCAACTATCTAGTCTAACACTAACAGACCACCTTCATATATTAGTTTCTAGGAACTCACCTAGCCGGAAAACTTCACAAATTGTTATAGTTTGTAGATACACAATATACACAAAGTCTCGAGCTGATACGTGAGCTAATACCACAAGAATCAAGAGAGTAAACACGGAGCTGTTTTAGTTGGCTGCATAGCAGTAGCGGCCATGTTCCTCACTCGAAATATATTTTAAAATAAAATTATAACTAAATAAAATTCCTGGGAATTAATAATTTTAAAAGTGAACTCGCTCAAATTAATAGGTCAATGCGGTAATTGTGCGATAAAATAAAAAACAACCACTCTTACATCAGAAATAAACAAGAATGAAAATTTTTTTCTAGGTCTCCTAGTCTCTATCACGCCCAATAGGCTTAGGTTTTTGGATCTGGACTTAACCTTCTCGTTATAAATAAATACATTTTTTTGTTTTTAATGTTTTAAAGATCGAAGAATTGAGTAAAAATTATATTAAGCTTTAATTATCCTCTTGTTTATTAAAATTATAATGTGCTAAATAGTGTGGCAATATTAACATTTATTGGCCTAGCAATTAAAAATTGTAAAGTTGAAAAAAAAAACATATAGAAACAGGGAATTAATAAAAATGGGAAGTTTTTGGATATTTTAGACCAAGGATGTTTGAATATGAGTACCAAGAAGAAATTGCTTGTTAAAACATGCTGGGTTTTTTAAATGCTTGCGTTTTTAAAAATGGTTTAGGGATCGAAATCCATTTAGTAGGATATAGTTTATACCGGAAATTAATGCATGGAATGATAATTCTTGGAATTAAATATATGAACTTAATTAGTTAACCTATTTTTAAGGTTCTTTAACTGCTGGTAAGTGTTAATACATTAAAAATCTAGAAAGTTTCATATTCCCAATTTTTGGTAATCTTCCCGAACTAAAGAAATATTCCAGGTAATATTCCCATTTTATAAGTTCCCTTCCATAGGGAATATTCCCGGCCCTCATCACTCGGCAGCAAGATTGTTTCAGATGAGTAATACATTGATCACCAATCTATTCAGCAACATTTTCTTTTTTGTTTCATGTCTCTAACTTATTTCATTAATTTTTATATTTTTTATGACACAAAAAAAGGCAACTTGGAAGGACTCCTTTGAACAAACGTTATTGGCACCTTTTAGAAGACGGTGTTATATTTTGTGTGAAATATAAATAGAATTTGTTTACGGAAACAGTATACATTACTGAAACGGTTTAAATTTCAAGGATTTGCATATTTTATAGTGTCATTCTGAATAAACAAAGACATTTTTCTGAAAAAACTTTAATGAAGAACCTAGAAACTCCGTCAGAATTTATTAGCCGAGAAGTTCTTGTTTTCGCCATTGGAGCATTTAAGATTATCCTCAATTTCCTTTTAAAACATGAAAAGTAATCTAGAAATAGCTTGTGAAAAGAAAACAGATTGTCCAGAGAGAGATCTCAAGAGGGGAAGGAGGGTGCTTAGAATTATAAATGGCCCCTTTACTCAAACAAGAGTACTCTCAACAATGGAATAAATATTGTCCTGTTTTTTTTTTCTTTTAGTCCATTTTTCATTTCCAAAGGACTTCATCACTAAAAGAAACCTGATGAGCTAACAGCTGAAGAATTAAGGTAAGTTGTTGCTACTACTTCAAGTAAACGAGAACTGTAAAGATAATCCTTACAAATGTTCTTTGCTTTGTAGCTCTTTCGGTAGCCTTGACTAAGATATATTATTTAATCATTTATAATGGAAATCGGTAAAAAATAAAAAAGGCCCTTTTTTACAACTTTTCTTATCTCTCTCTATCTCTCTGTATATATATATATATATATATATATATATATATATATATATATATATATATATATATATATATATATGAAAACCTGAATTATTACTACAAACGATGAAAACTTCAGTATTTTGATAAGGATGTACTGTTTCTAGGCCAACGGTTGTGAAAGGAGGAGATTTGGCAGAAATCACGTTTAACTTCCAGATTTCTTCCTCTTAAGAGAACCCACGTTTTAGAGGCTGGGTGCGCCTCAAAGTCGATCTACAGCCGAATCAGCAGAAAATAAATTTTCTGCTCCAAGGTGGGCTCGAACTCGAACTTGAGCTTGGTAGCCTTACTCTTTGAGGTACCGCGCCTCCTTCTTATTCATATATTATATTATGTAATGTCAATATATAAGTTTTTGATCTTCGAATCACCAGGTTGCAAAGAGGAATTTTTACTTATCGAGGGAAATTATTTGATACGACAAAAATATTATATTTTGCAAATAATAACGACCCACATTTTGTCCATAGATATCAACAGGGCTTTAAATTCAGCCGCTAACCCAATCTACAGGGATATTAACAGTTTTAACATTGGAAAACCAAAAAAATATTTAACATTTAAAGTTGGCTTACATAAAGTGAGAATTGTCAGTCAATTAAGAGTTTCTAGCCCAGCAGTCATCAAGCTGTATCTGAAGAACACGACAATGTCACTTGAAGGAAACAAAAATTGTACTTTCTGTGAGCATTTTGTGGAGGACTGTGTGAGTCACCTGCTACTACACTGCCCTAAATTCAATGAGCCCAGAAAAACCTACTTGCAGACCTTTATCACGGACACCAATGACATTGACAATGTTGAAAATATTTTTAATATTCCTGATATAGAAAAAATAAACATTATTTATAATTATATCAGTAAAATATCTATAAAAATGAAAACCCGTATTTAAAATTTTTATATGTATTCATACAAATTTGTATTAACTTACCAGTTCATTAATGGACTTAAATAGTTAACCGAGAGAACTCCTTATATTTATTTTTTCTATAATTTATTATTAGATTAATTCATGTATTTGTATTTAAAAATTGTATTTTAATTTCATATTCTTTCCCATTTTGTAAATACATTTAAAATTCTCTGAGGATATACCTGACTCACATTTGTACGAGAATTGTCTTTTATAAATAAAATTATTATTTAACTATCTATCTATCTATCTATATAAATTTAAAAATTCATACTAAAATTAAATGAATTGAGAATGAACTGTACAAAATAATACACATCAAGTAAATGTGTTCATAATGAATACAATGGCATGTAAATAACTTGTGAAGAACTACTCAATAATAGCACTTCAATAAAGATCTATACTAAAAGGTCTCTAGGCCATCTTCTTTTCAGACGCCTCGGAGGATTATCGGGAATGGAGTAAGAAGCAAATTGAGAGACTAGTGGATTAGTCTAGTTATGGAATTTACTATGAAAGGATAGGTATCTGGTTTGGGCTAAATCAGCAATATATAGTGTATTAAGATCTTTATGGGTTAGTTTATTGGTGACAAAGCAAGGAGCATTGAGGATTTTTCAAAGGGTTTTGGATTGTAAGGATTAGATACGGGAAGAATTAGGAGGTTTAGTTGAGCCCCAAAGATCAACTCCATATGTGCAAATAGGTCTTATAACTGTCATGTAAATAAGTTTTTTGTAGCAAATCGGAAGGTTTGAACGTTTGTCTATCAAATGTTGAAGTGAATTGAGAAAATTAAAATAATTTTAACTTCTAAAATGTTTTATTCACTAAACTGCCATAACACTCCTAAAAAACTAAATGCGTGCTAAGGTTTATAAGTTTTCGGCCTTAAAAAGAAGTAAATGAGAAAGAAAAAACTGGTGTTATTGTACTTCGATCCTCTAAGTAATACGAATTTATTAAAGTTGATCATTGCCAAGTATTATATGTTTTATGTAAATTGAATTGTAATTGTATTACAAATTAGAGGAATTTTCAAACTGCTTCCTTCTGAAAAGTTCTCAAGCAAAAGTCGAATTCCTTACATCTCTCTTCCTTCTGCGAACAGTGTTATAATTATTTAAACTCAAGACAAATTTCACACGAAAATCTCCTTACTGGTTCTTATTTGGGAAGGAAACAAATACCAAGAATAAATTGTATATTTATAGCTGTTGATTTAAAGATGTCTTTTAATTAATGCGACCTAACAGATCAAACGCGAAACAGATTCCAATAAATCGCTGTTATTGTATAATAGAAAATTATATAATTTAATTAAAATGCTAAATAAATACAGGGAGTTCAATATTGGATGGCCATCCCCTTTTTTTCTCACAGTTTTTGAAATTTTGAAAGCAAAATCTTAGGGTCTTAACCGTGTCAAATAAAGTTTCTTTTCAGGTTATAGTCTTCGCTCCAACCTTCTCCAGTTCTTCTCCAGCGACCCTAACTCTTAAATTCCCAATGGGATATGGTATTTTTTACGATGGATTTCGATAGAAAATGAAATCATTTTAAAAAATAAACAGTCTAAAGCTGGGATTGCAGAACTAAAATAAACTTTGAACAAAAATATGAAATTAAGGCCTTCCCGTGACTGGTACGACGAGCGGCGAAAACAGGTCGACTTCGAAGGTTTTCCCCGAGAGGCTCAAATCGTCGACAAGCCCGTGATGAAACTAATATTATTTATGTTCTGGCTACGGTGGAAGCGTATCCTCATCGGAGGATTCGAGACATAGCCAGAGATACCAACTTAATGACAGAACCTTAGCCTCAGACTATCAGCATCTTAGGGAGTTAGAGCATGATGAAGTTAAATGCGGTGCGGCCTCATACGGTGTTGTTTTAGTATGGCCCATACCGTTCCAGTGGTTAAGAACATCCCTGGCTAAGTCTCAAATATTTGACTCAGTAAGGACCCTGAGTTTTTTGTTTCAAAATTTCAAAAAATGTGGAAAAAAAAACGGGGTGACCATCAAATATTGAATACCCTGTATATCGCTGCTATCGATCCCAAACATCCAATAAAAATGCTTGTTTGGTGATGTTTCAGGAAGCATAAACATAACCTTTTTTATGTTTTTTTTTATTTCTAATATAACTAGCAACCCTGCTCGTGGCTTCGCTTGCTCTCTTAACTAAAGAACATAGATAATTTTAACTATTAAT
Organism: Euschistus heros; assembly: GCA_003667255.2. NCBI lineage: Eukaryota > Metazoa > Arthropoda > Insecta > Hemiptera > Pentatomidae > Euschistus > Euschistus heros. The sequence continues at coordinate 1,292,720 of RCWM02000144.1, forward strand.
TGAAGTTTTATTTGCTTATCGATAAAAATCTTATATTGAAGTATCCAGACCTCGTTTCTGCCACTCAACATCGAACATTTAAATTTTCATAATTGCTAAACCTTCCTAGAACTATGAAGATGTAGTAAAAATTTAGTAGAGATAGATTCAATAGTTTTACCATTGCAAGCTCTGTTGCTGAATTCCGCTATTATCGTTCGATTTTTAAACTTCACTGGGATCCATACATGTCCTTTTTTAAGACAATTTAATCAAACTAAGCAAATTTTATTATCAATTTCTAACTCTATAACACCTTATCTTTATAACCTCTCTTGAATAGGGCTCGCCACCTATCGGTCAATTTTCCAACTTCACTGCGCAACACATATTTATCGCTTTTTTAACATTAATTTAATTGGGAATATCTTAATATTTAATTATAATTAACATAATTCCATATGTTGCTCCAATCCATAGTGTGTATTTATATTGAATGTAAAGATTCAAAACTTAATTCCCTTGATTTTTCTTTATGATATAAACTTTTCTAGGAGGTAGGTGGAGAGGTATAAAAATGTCTTTTAAATCATGAAGCTCAGTTGTTATACACATTTTATACCTGTTTTAGGTTTCTCATAAAATTATGTTAACATTTACATAGTTGTATTATTATTCATGCATGACTAGACGGGATTACCCGAGAACTGGAGCATTGATAAGGAGTTATTGATCAGTAACTTGATAACAAGGACACATAATTGGAAAATGTTCTCTGGTGTAGTAAGTTAGCCTCCAATAGCTGTACAGCAATGAGGTCACGAGGAAACTACTAAAACAACTAAAACCAAATTTTAACCACTAATTCGTTATTAAAAAAGCGAAAATAAGAGAAAAACAGAGAAGTTTAAAAATTGACCGATAGTTGGCGATCGCCATTCTACAAGAGAGCTTACAAAGGTACGGTGCTATAGAGAGTGTATAAAATAAACTACCAAACCTATCTGCACCAAATTTTAACTACATTATCTTCATAGTTCTAGGAACGGTTGGCTAAAATAAAATTTATATTTATAAAAGTTTTAATGTACAATGTTGAGTGGCAGAAACAAACTTTGCCACTCTGCCATACACTTTTATGGTTAGAAATTAAAATCCAGCTAGATGAAATTAATAAAATATTTTTTCTCAAATAAAAATTATTACCAAATCAAAATGTCGATTCATTAAGTTGTTTGCATTGATAATGCGATTGAATTAATAATCCGCAAGAGTTTCTTAATAGTTTCTGTCCTTCTGGATTACCAACTCATACATTAACATATAAAATGTATGTCCAATTATGATTTTACTTCAACTTCAAACACTTAATCAGTACAATTTTAACCAGATTAAAAATTACTGCTATGCGTGAAGATGTTTACCGATAAACAAACAGAACGGGGTCACCTGTGGTGTAGTGGTTAGCATAGCAACCTACTAAACCCAAGATCGCGGGTTTACAGCCCGGAAGATGACTTTAGGATTTTTTAAAGGGAGTAAAAAATCCTTAGCTATGTCGTCCTTCGGAAGGGGCGTAAAATGGGGGTCCCGAGCCTGTGCGATGTCAGGTACTTGTTAAAGATCCCTAATCTAATTATACCTGAATAGGCAAAATTTAAGACTCCCACCGTAGCATCGTCCGATTAGCCATAGCAGCATAAAGTGACGTTAAACGAAATAAACAAACAAACCAACAGAACATCGATCATTAGTTAAATTATTTAAGTTCTTTACTTATGAGAGAGGACGTGACGGGGATGCAAGTCCTTTATAATTTCAGTACGAATATACGCAAGAGATGAAGAGAAAGAGATCAAGAAACAAGCACCTCTAAATAGAATATGATTTATGTCTAAGTGGTTAGACATAACTATGTTTATTTTATGATATCCCATTAACCCCAGTTGAACCGATCCGCTATCTAGGACTCCATCTGAAGCAACGACTTACTTAGAACTCACATACAAGACTAAAACGACAAGAAACTTCTGGCCGATATAGACTACTTCAACATTTATAGCACAAATTAATTACAAAATACTTATATACTTGACAGTTATTAGACCCATTTGGACATACGGAATGGAGCATTGAGGCTCTACTAAACCTACCAATTATTTTCGTTTCCAATCCTAACAATTTAAAATCCATCTTGAAATCCTCAATGCTCCTTATTATGACCACAAATATACTTATCCATAACGATCTAAATGTCTCATACTTTTCAGATTTGACCAAACAAGACGCCTATGTTTCTATGACGAAGTATATACCTACTCGAATCCACTAGTTACCCAACTTGCATCTTATGTCCCAATAACCCTCCGAGGCGTCTGAAAAAATGGTTTCTAAAGTAGTATATTTATTAAAGTATTACTAAATAGATAGTTCTTTACATGTTTTTAGCGCGTCCTTATAATCATTTTACCGTGCAATGACTTATTGTATATATTTTATACAGCTGTAAATATCAATAAAGCATACTGACAAAAAAAAAATAGTAAATGTCAAAAACTGTTCTAGCCCAACTAATGTCAAACGGTTGAGTATAGAATAACTGAAAAAAACAGTGATATTATAAAGAGGATATTTCAATATTCACGGAGTCACTTTCACAGCTGTGGCCCTTTGCCCTCCGGTTTTGTTCAATAAATAAAACCCTTTTATGTAACAAAAGTCGTGATACTTTTTGTAAATTTTGTATATTTAATATTTCTAGGTATATAAAAGGGCATATAAAAAAAATGACCGTTTTATCAAATTCCAGAGTTCAAAAGTCTGTAAATATCGTAATGCTATTTATTATTTACCAATACTTAATAATCCCTTTAGAGCATTCTCTAAGCTTGGTTACTAACACTGGACTTCTTAAAAAAAAAGCCTCAGTTCAGTTATTTATTTTAAATAAGAAACATGATCGTGTCCTATAAAATTCTCGTAATTTTAAGACATTGCTGAAAAAAAAAAAAATTCAAAACCGCTGAAGCAACTCGTGTAATTATTAAATATGAAGAGGAAGGTGTCCTTGAAGAGCGCACTGCGCCGCGTTGGTTTTAGAAGTGGAGATACGACGTTGGAAAGAAAGAAGGGCTCCGGGCGGCCATTAATGGATATTGATGAGGTTCTGAAGGAAGCTGCTGAGTCAAATCCGTCGACAAGTACTCGCGAACTTGCCAGGGAGTGTGGTGTGTTGAAAGATACTGTTAGCCGCCATCTTCTCTCCATGGGGAAGGTTAAAAAGACCTGCTCATATACACACTTCCCGTCGAACCTAAGAAAAGTTTACAGAAGTTCATGGGTTTGAACTCCTGCCTCATCCACCATACAGTCTAGAAATAGTCTTTAAACAAAGGTTTTTAATAGTTTAAAAATGACTATTAATTAATGAACAACTAGTGCTGTAAAAATAATCTAAATACTAATACAAAGTGGTCAGCAAAAAAATTAAATATATATTTAAAAACATAATCACTCAATACACTCATTCACTTCGTAGCTACTTATTAGTTTAGAATTTATGAGATGGTAGTTAGAACAACTATTTATCAGAGTATAATTTATAGCAGCACTTCTCGTTGATTTTTCTATATTAACAGCTACGGCATACAATACGTACAATATACATAGGCATACAATATACTTTTTGTAAATTATCTTTTTTCAATATTTTCAGTTTTCTTAAACAGCAGTAGTCATCCGTGAAGTACAGAATATAACTAACTATATTAACAAGCAATGGTCACTTCAGAGACGTAAAGTCAAACATGACCACTACTAGGAAAGAATGTAGTAGTTAAGTTTTAAAATGATATATTTAAATGAAGAAAATTCTAAGTTTTTTTTTTTTTTAGCAGAAAGAACATTTGTAACATTGTGAAGTCCTATACTGGCCTGGGTGGGAAGGTGAAGACTCATTTCGTGGGTCCGCCACGAAATAAATTTTAACCCGCCCAGGTGGGGTTCAAACCCAAGACCTTCTGGTTACGAGCGCGCTGAGACCCTCAGAGAACTCACTCGGCCATTGAGACCCCTACCTTTTTATAAACCTGTTATGGCCAGTTCAAAAATATCTTTAATTAAAATCAAATAAAATCAAGTCCGACATAATGGAACTTGTATGGAAGCTTTAATTCTAATGAAAAGTTACATAAAAACTAAATACCAATGAAGTGATTTCACAATAATTCCTTAAGAATCCTCACTTTTTCTTTAATTTATTGTAATCATCTATTTTTATGTTCCTTTGCTTAAATTTGTAAAGATACAATTAAATTAGTTTGTAACATAAATGGAAAGGTCTTCTCTTTAATATTCTTTTGTTCAATTTCGTGTCTTTCTTTATAAGTATTAAGAACGACGCAGTTAGTTAATGAAAAACGTTTAAACTGTGATCTGTATATATATATATTTTTTTCCCTAGTGAATTTAATATTTCCGGTAGCTTCTACTCCACTTTCATTCTTCGGCCTGCCTCGGGAATGGTCGGTGTTGAAGAGCCTTACGACGAGGGGAAGAGGGGAGGAAGGGCGAAGAAGACCTCATTACCGTTGCGAGGTAATGACTTCACGGGGGCTTTGGAAAATGGTTTCCATAAGATTACAACAAGATGTGTGCCGCCTACCAACGTCTTCGGGGAAGACACTAAAGACCTCCACGACAACCAGTTATCTCCCTCTGGGTACATGGTACTGATAGCGTGTGTTAAATAGAACCTCAGCCATGAGAATCTAAGTCATTCCAAAATATATATTTATTAATTGAAATTTACAACTGTATAACAAAATATATCTGGTATTTTTATTTAATTAAGGAACTGTTATATAATAGAATGTGTTAAGGAAGACCTAAAAGAAGAAACTTATGACTCCTCTTTTCCGTGGGGTAAGAATGATTGTAGGATGAGATAGCAGTCCAGTAAAATAAGGTTCAAAAAGGCCGTTTTCAATTTAAAAAAAAAACTATTTCCGAACGCGTCAGGATGTAGTGCTTATAAATGTTTCTTATAATTTGTTTTGAAGAAAGAAAAAGAATACATATGCTCAATATAGGGTTTGATATATTATTTTTGGATCGCAAAAGCTGCAGCAATTTTTAATATAAATTACAGATGTAGGCGTAACGTAAATTGTAGAAGTGAAATAGATATTTCATTTCAAGTTGTTCTAATTGTGTATAAGGGCTCGAAAACGAGCATTAACAAACTAGTTCTCCAAGGCTCGTAAGTTCTAGCCTAATTCAGATCCATATCTTCCTGGTAATGACACTGTTTAGAGGGTTTACCCATTTTGGATATGCGCCATCTTTGAAGTCGATACTTCAATTAAACTAGAAATATTATAATTACATAATTAAATATTTCATTATTATGTTAGAAATATTAGTCTGGAGTAGGAAATATATATCTCCAAGAATCAGACGTTTAGCTAGTGAAGCAATTTCTAGTGTTTGAATGGAGGTGTCAATATTTTAGTTTAAGGAGTGCTGATATAGTTAACAAAACTTGCTCTCTTGCTAAAAATTATATAAAAATTTACTTGTACCATTCGGGATCAATATTATTTATAAAGGTATCATAAAACTATCGTACAATCTGAAAACACTGAACTTGACTTTACTTCAAAGAACGATGATAGGAATCGACTTTGCATAATCGATTATTGACATAGTGTACTCAAGAATGAATGTAATAGAAAATCGACTTTTGGAATCCACTCATCCCTAGTTAGGACTAACTAATGCTTTTGAGATTTTCATTAGCTCTAACAATTATGATTACACCTCTGAAAGGTTTGATCCGTTGATGTATTAAAAATAGATATCTTCAAGTAATGACCACTATATTTTTAATAATTAACCGGAAAAAACCCCCAGTCCTCAAAATCTAAGTTAAAGAAATATAGGTCAATTATATTAAAGACAGGGTAGCGCAGTAAGTAAGGCACCTACAAATTCTCCGGCCGGAGTTCAAGTCTGGGTGTGGGAGGAAAATTTATTTACTTTTATTTTAGCAGTGCCACGCCCCCCCCCCTCCCAGTTATATCGTACATCCTTGGGACATACTGTTTTTATTATGACAAAAAATTTTAAGGGCACAGTTACACTAATCAAGCAAATTACCACTACCTTTGCACCACACTTTAACAAAAAAAACTAGATGGAAAAGAAGGAGTATGAGAGATCTCTCGTAACCTATTTCAATAGATCAATGGCAGGAAAGAGTTATTGCTTGCTATTGTTCTTCCTCATGCCTGAGGTCATTTTTCATTTGATGTATTTTTGTATCCTGCGTTCCGCTACTCTGTCAATTTGTATGTTTGACATGTAGAGACAAACATATAAGAAAAAAAAAGAATAGTCAGGACCAACATGAAAAATCTTTTCATTTTAAAGCAACGTGCACATTGAACAAACTATATGTTTTTTTTAATGTATTTTTTGAAATAACTAGCAGATCATTTCGAATAGTGAGGTCTTTTTTTCTGTATATGTCATATCGATCTAAGAATTGAAAGAATTAGATTTCAAAAACTCAATTGGTGTTATCGAGGACGTATAAAACCGAGACAATAACACAATTTAAACAGACTATAAAGCAAAGAGAAAGGTAGTATTCATGCAAATTTGGACTAAGAGGCATTGACACCATGACATTAATGACATATGCAAATGGGCCCCGCCAGCTGACAACTGACTTATGACTGTATCATTCAGTGCTTCTATAAACTTCACAGGCACTAATCTAGACTGATCTTTATTCCTCAATGTCAAGTTGTAATAAAATTTTTTATAATTGAGTGTTTTGTAATATTTAAGGTAAAACCGAATAAAATAGCTTATTTTCCTGGTATATGCGCCTTATTAAGCAAAAAAACTTCACCAAATTTTTACAACGCAGATAATAAAAATCCTGCTTTAACTGAGTTAAATCTTTTTAAAACTAATTTATCTTATCCACTTCTTCACAACAGCCACCGATATAATGGATAGTAATCTACGAGTTGCGGTGTATACTCGTTTACTATTACATAACCAATTTTTACCAGACTATAACTACATCATCTTCATAGTCCAAGGAGCGTTTAGAAATAATGAAATTTACATATTTTCTATTATATTGGTACTAAAAAGCGATAAATATTTTCAGTGAAGCTTGAAAATTGACCGAAAGGTGGCGGGTGCCATTTAAGAGAGGTTATAAATGTACAGACAGTCTTATATAGAACAAAAATTGATAATCAATTTATTTATATATAATATAAATTGTTTAAAAAAAATATTATTATTTAGTGTAACGTTTCGATGCCAGAGATGTTTAATAATTACATCTGTATAAAAGTTTAACTACATTATCTTCATAGTTCTAATAAGGTTTATAATAGTATAGTTAACTATAATAATAATTTAAACATACAGTTTCAAATGGCAGAGATTTACGTCACAGTGACAAACTTTTATAGTTACAATTTAAAATCCAACCAGATAAAATCAATAAAATTATTTTTGTCGAACCGAAAATTATTATCCTATCAAAATATCGATTTCTTATTTCTTGATATTTTGTGTAAAAATGGGCGGTCTAATCTTAGTTTTGGCTGGAGGTTTTAAAGAAGAAATTTAAAAAATTTGAAATTTGTTCTGATGTTTCAGGTTTATTAAATAAATCGTACCATTGGTTGTATAAAAGAGCATTAATTTTACCTACAAATACTATGGCAGAGGAAATAAATAACATTATTATTGAAAAAGTAAATTGTGGCAGACGAGAATATCTATATTGATAGGGTTGTAAGCACTGATAATGCAATGAATTATCTTGCAGAGTTTCTTCTTAAAAAGTCTCTGTCCATCTGAATTACCAACTCATTGATTAGAACTAATAATTGAATATCCAATTATGCTTTTACGTAAATTCCTATCACCTAATCATTGCAATAGTACCGTGTTAAAAGTTACAGCTTTGCGTGAAAATATCTTGAAATATTGTAAGAAAATAATTCTCGACTGCATGATACAGTACAAAATTTTTATCGTTAAAAAATATAACTTCAATTATTAGTCATATAACAGCGGGCGAAGCCGCGACTGGGGTTGCTAGTATTTAATATTATTTTTTGTTTGTTTTTTCTTAGTTAATTTTATTGTTTTTTATTTATTTATTTTTATTTTAATTCATTATAATTTTTATTTTTGTATATAATTTTTATTTATTTTTTTTAATAATATTTGATAAATGGAATCATAACCATCTTGCAATAAATAGAAGCTGTTTAAGAAAATAAAATAAAAATTTCAAAAGAGGAGGTAATAATAACTTACATAGAGTTATTGACTCCACCACTTAATAGAGAACATTATCTTTTATTGGCGAAATAACCCACTTCGTTCCACAAGAATAAAGCACTTTTTAACACGACAGCCTCAACATAATTCACACATTTTGCTGATATTAAGTTTTGAGAAATAAGACTTGGCTTACCTCCTTATTTCTAATAGTCCTGAAACAACGTAGTTCCCTAAGATATAAAAGATATCTATATATATATATTTTTTTTCAATTTATTTTTATGTTTCCAGATAAAAAACGTTGCTATATTAAAAAAATAAATAAAAAATACACTAAATTTCCCACAAATTAACGCTGTTAAGATTTTCTTTTTTAATTAACCACTTAGACAGAAGATAGAGCGTTATAGAACAGTAATTTGGTAATCGAACTGGGAAAAAAATAAAATACAACAAAAGAATATGATAATTTTTCATTTTTTCGGCTTTATGTGAAAAAAGTGCGTATTAAAATGATAAACAGATTACAGAAAAATATGTTTTCTATAAGTTGTTTTGTCAAATTTTTTTTTTTTTTTATCTAATCAACTATATAGGCGATAGTGCACATTTAAGTTGGATAGGAGGAATTTTATTCAGCGGCTTTAACTTTTAATATCTTTGACTATAGTTTATAATAACTATAGTTCAAAAAAAATTAAAATAAATAATAACTAACATAAATTTCCAGTGTTATTTCTTTTTTAAAGCGTCTAGCACATCCGATTGCAACGTATTGGCAATAAATTTGTTATCTGACGAAATAATCTATGCGAAACAACTTGTAGGAAATGTTATGTATACTTTCGTTTATTGTTTGTTATTTGAATTTTTACTTTTTAAATGTAAGCAAAAGCAATTTATAAATATAAAGAATATATAAAATTTACACACTGTTTTAATCGTATTGTATTTTGTTTTGGAACGATCAAGCTTTCTAAAGGGGAAAAGTTGGAATTTAGATTTATCATTCCAAAAAAAAAACATAATATAATAATAATATAACAATGTATATAATAATAAAAAGGGCCGACCATTCAATGGGTTACGACTAGGAAATTAAACGTTGTTCAAGGCTGCAATTTCTAAGCTTTTTAAACATTTTTTTTTTTAGAACTCTCGATTTTTTTTATGTTCAAATCCAATTTAAGACAAATTTTAAATTCAAATCCAGACCCAACAAGAAACAAAAGAATTAATTGAAAAAACTTTTATTTTTTTTTCCTTCATTCAATCATTCTTTTCCTATAGAAATTGGACAATAAACCTCATACAGCTCACCATTTGAACAAATATTCCTCCCTTTTTTTTATTTTATTATTTTTTTTTTATATATGAATTATCACCAAAGAAAAAATTAAGTTATATATAGTTTTTCAGTGAGAAATGTGTTAAAATGCTATAATCAGTGGAGTATTTTTTGTTATTATAATTAAGAGCTGCTTAGTGTCACTATGTGATTTAAACAGGGTTAGAAAAATAGATTGACCGACAGATTACTAACTTATTCTATACAGAGTGAAAAAATTCGAGATTTTTCAGTAAATCCGCCACAGAATATGTCTCAACTCACCTTCGCCGGGTGAGAACCACAGGAATATGTTTAGTACTTATACATCATATAAGTATATACATCAAGTAAATATATACATCAAGTGTTGATAGTGATTACAATAACATGTCAAAACTTGAAAAGAACTACTCTTCAGAAGCACTTCAATAAAAACTCTACACTAGGAGGTCTCTGGGCTATCTTCTTTTCAGCCGTCAGAAGGATTATGGAAGCATATTGAGAGACTAGTAAATTAGTGTGGTTATGGAGTTTACTATGAAAGGATATGTATCTGGTTTGTCTAAATCAGCAACATATGGAACTTTAAGATCTTTATGGGTAAGTTTATTTGTAACAAAGTTAGGACCATTAAGGATCTTTCGAAGGACTTTGCATTGTAAGGATTGGATACGGGAAAAATTAGAAGGTTTAGTTGAGCCCACAGCTCAATTCCATATGTGCAAGTAGGTCTGATAACTGTCATGTAAATGAGTCTTTTCTAGAAACTCAGAAGGTTTGAACGTTTATCTAGCGAATCTTGAAGAAGTTGAAAACGACGAGCAGTTTTCTGTCGTTTTAGTCTTGTATGTGGATTCCACGTATAGCGTCCATTTGGAGCTCTGGGTAGCGGATCTGTTTAACAGGGATCAATGGGATATTAGTATAGGATATTGTAGGACAGGAAATTGTAGGTTTACGACGAAGGGTAAAGATTATTTTATGGGATTTGCTTGGATTTTTTTTAATTCTCCAATTTCGACAACATTGTTGGAGGTTGATGACATGATATTGGAGTGTTTGTGAGGCAATGAAGGAATCAGATTAGTACTCGAAGAAGTATTAAAAATATATATATTCTAATTTCAAAAAAAAATTTTAAAAATATCTACCATAATCACAGGGGTGTGCACGAAGGAAGGATGTCTAATGAACTGGTACCCCATGAAGCCACCAACTAAATCGAAATGTACGAATAATCTGATAAATAAAAACTAAAATAATATAAGATGAAAAGCCAAAAATTGGATTCAAAAACTATAAATGTCGCGGAACGATGAATAGAAGCGGCGCGCCGATGGAGTTAAAGCCACATAACGTTGAACACTTCCATAACTAGGGTTATTGTTATTGAGCAAGCATATTAACTGTCAGGCTATTATCTATGATTACACCAAAGTATATAAAAGATTCTACCCATTTTGAAATGCATTTCACTTCACTATTCGTTTTAGTGTGTGATTATTTACTTTGGGGGACCCGCATGCAACCCCTAATGAAAGGGCTGCGCATGCAATAACTATAGTACAACAGTGAGTTGATGTCACAAATGCAGAAATAAATTTTTTCTAGGCACAACTTCACAGTGTGAGAGAACACTATTTCCAAAAAAAAAAAAAATAGTACATTCTCAACTATCCTTAAGCTACCACTGAATGCTTCTTGTCTCTTTTCCTAGAATATTCTTCGGCTTAGGCCTTCCTGTTAATAAAAAGAGCACTCAAAGTCCATTACCAACGTCCATTGGAGGAGATTCGTGGTTTCTATAAGTCTGAGAGCTTTCTTCAATGCCATCGGTCCAGTGAATACTGGCCATGGTTCTGGGAACTTCGTCGTATTTTAGTAGATTCGTGTAAACAGGAAATTCCACTTGTTTATCTTTTGCTGCAAAAGTGTATGAAGTCCTTAACCTTAAGTCTCTAGACAAAATTTCTTTCGCTAAATAGGATATCTATTCAGTTTCATGAGTTTTATGTTTTGAAGCACCCTGTCTTTTTAGGTGCTTGTCTTTCCACTTGGTTTGGCGTCTTAGAGTATCTTCTGATATCCATTCTTATTAGACGGCCAAACCATTTTTGTCTCTGAATTCTGATTTTCGACGAGATATTAAGTTCTTTTTATTTATTATACAGATCCTTATTTTTCCTTATATTCCATCTTGATATAATGTGCCCAGAATATTCTTCAGTATTTTTCGCTTAAACCGGTCCAGTAGATCGGTCGTGTTTCTATTCATGGTTCAGGTTTTGCCGGCATCAGTGTCTTATATATTCTGAATTCTTATATTAAGTAACTTAAAGTGGTTGGTAGCTGAAGGTGGATATAAATATATATATATATATATATATATATATATATATATATATATATATATATATATATATACATATATATTGTGTGTCTGTGTGTGTGTATACCGTTCTTATAATCATACCCTACAGTGACTGGTTACAATAAAATTATATAAGTTCCAAAACATAAAGTTAGCTACAATATAAATATATAACAACATACTTTAGAGTAATTAAGTACTTATAATCATAAAATATTGAGGATTAGGAAACTACTTACAATGTTGCTGGTGGATATGACTACTGAATTATAACAATTCTAGTAAACAATTGACCTGTAGAATTTAGAAAAAATAATTAAAGTTTGGGAGGGATTTTCCAAATCTGGTGGTATTTCCAGAATCATGTACAAAAAGAAATTTCCATATTTCGGTCTAATACGTATATATATATATATATATATATATATATATATATATATATATATTTTTTTTTTTTTTTTTTTTTTTATTTTTTTTTTTTTTTTGGTTAGCTCTACAGACCTTGGAGATCCTTGGCCTTCACCTTTTCTTTGGGCTATCGCTTCTACTTTGCCAGTAGTTCTCTTCTGGTATCCTTGTAAAATGACGGGGTCGTTACCGTTTTTTAGAGACAGATTTGGTGATGCTGGTTCAAGGTTCCTCAATAGGGAGGATTTTACAGGATAGGGTAATTAGTCCTATGCCAAACCCCCAACCTGGAGGACCAGGAGCTATGTCAGGCACAGGGGTCGCTCACCTCCCTGTGACTCTCAGGGTGAGGGCAGTGTACGCCGTATTAGTCAGGAATCTATGTCTTACCTGAGGGAGTCACTCATCCAAGTGCTGACCACGCTCGACAGTGCTTAACTTCAATTATCTATTGCACATGTATTAGTACACTCGGCTACCCCAAAATATATATAAATATACAATTTAATACATTCAGACTAATAATATACATAATACAGATCATTTTTCCGTTCATACCTTACAACTTACAACGAAATACGGAAATCCCGTTTTGTACCAGCACCTGACAATATCAGCAGTATTGGAAAATTCCTTCCAAACTTTAATTTTGTTTCGAAATTCCCCAGGTGAGTAGTGCACTAGAATTGTTATAATTTACTAGTAGATACCAATAACATATCCACCAGTAACATTGTAAGTAATTTTCTACTCCTCCATATTTTGGAACTATAAGTATTTAATTATTCTATGCATGCTGTTATATATTTATATTGTAGCTAACTTTATGTTTTGAAATGATTTGTATAACATATAATTTTATTGTAACCTGTTTTTTCACTGTAGGGCATGATTATGAGAACAATTTAGTCTCGAAACGTCGCCAAAATAGTTGTTTTTATTTATTAATTGAACCTCAAGAACCTTACTAAACATTTAATGGTAACAGTCAAAAAATGTATCCATAAATATACATATAAGTTATCTTCAATTTAAAAGTAAAGACTTTTTTAAAAAAGAAGTTTATTCAATAAAAGTTACAATATCAGAAAGAAGAGTGGCGTGGAGACGGCTCTGGATGTACTGAGAGAGAATTACAAAATTTCTTGAGGTTTATAAAGGGTTACAATGGCTTCTTCTAGGAAGCTTTATGCTAACATTACAGTTCACAGGAGAGCAAGTTCCCACGAGGGGTTTCTAAGAAATAGATTACAATGGTTAGGAGTCAAAGCTTAAAATTAAAAATATCTAAGGAAAAATATATAGTGTAACTCCTCCCCACCTAGATACGAATTTCACTGCTTTGGGTGAAATGAGTTACAATTCTAGTTTTGTAAAAATAATAAATAAAAGTTACAAAGGTTAATATAAAGATGATAATACAAATAAAAATTATCCACAAAATAATTATGTGTAGAGTGTTAGAGTTATAGGTATGTTTTGTTGATACAAGATGTGAAAGATGTGAGGTTTGTAATTCATGAAATTTTAAATTTTTAATTTCTAATGTAGTGTTTAAAAGCTGTGAGGCTTGAATATTTAAAGTTTGTTTATCAAACAATGTTAGAGAACCATGAGTTTGACTGGATGAAAATACAGTTTTATTATGATACAAAATTGAATTAAAGTTTGTTTTAACTAAATAAATTCCTGTCATATGATAGTTTACTGTTTCTTTTTCTTGTTGAACTTGAAGGTCATCCGGGTTGTAAAATGCTATGAGAATGTAGCGTGTTCCTGGGATTTCTTCGATGTGGTTTTCTTCTTGATGTAGACGTGTGTAAAGACAATTTACACTGGATGATTTTTGTAAAATATCTTGAATACATAAGTCATCGTGGTGAGATAAGTCAGCTGTATGACAGTGGTGAATGCTGTTTCTTTTGATACATTGATGATTAAGAAATTTAAAGTTGTTATTAATATTTAAGAGATATTTGAACTTTGGAATTACTGTTATGATTTCATCCTTTACAATAGATGGGATGGGGTATAGATTATACAAACTAAAAACAGTTTCTTCGAAAATTGGAATTGATATAGTATAAATAATTTCATTTTCATGCAAAGCACATTGTACAGATATTGTGCGTTCTATATCTAGGATAAATTTAAATTGAAATGGATAAAGAAATTTGTTATTGTAATGTGGAGCTATCTTTTCTAATTCTTGAAACAATGTTTTTGTATTCATTATAGATGGATGTAGAATATTTAGTTTACAAAAGGTTAAAGAAGTTTCTATATCAGAAATGGTAGTAGAAATTAAAGAGAAAATAAGTTGGATGTGATCTAATAATTTTTTAATTGTTAACAAGGTAACTACGGTCCCTATATCATTAATTTTTCGTGCAATATGCAGCGTATTCTCTTGTATGGTTTTAATAGTATTATTAAATTGACTAATTAAATCACTGTTTATCGAATATTGGTTATGTAAATTAAATTAAATTATTATTAAATTATTATTATTAAATTAAAATTAAGTTATAAAAATTAAAGTCTAATCATTTAATTATACTATTTTATTGTATAAAATATTTTCCATAATTAGGCTTATAATGCCATCTCTTAAACTAGTAAGAGTTCATATTCCCTGAACTCGTTATGTTGTTTATCAACAATAATTATTCTTTTTATCATTCTTTTTTTTTTTTTTTTTTTATTATCGTTATATAGTTTGGGCATTTTATCTGCCATCTTTTCACATCAATATAAGTCGTATCCAGCGACCTTATTGTGTATATTAAATTGTTATTTATATTAAATTATTTCTTATGCTTTTTATTTTAAAGAAAAATAAAATTATTTTAAAGCAAAAAAAAATTATTTACTAATATTAAAAAAATTAGTTTTAAATAAACATAATTATTATAGCTTGTAATTATAGCTTGTCTTAAGCGAAAGAATGTGTCCGGTGCGAGTGCTTTATCTCAGTTCTAAGAATGCTGACTCGGTCCAGCTCTTTCATCTGGGGGTCTACCAACATGGTACGTTTGTCTTTTCTTCAGCGGTCTCTTTATATTTTTTAAATGAATTTTTTCTCGCGTGTTATAATGTTTTTTATCAATTACAGCGGTTTTACTATGTTTAATTATTTTTTTAATCTTTTCCTTTTTAAATTTATTTTTTAATTTTGATTGTTTTTGCCTATTAGCTACAAATACTGTTTCCGGGATTTCGTTTGGCAATTCTTCGCGATTTTTATTCATCCTGGTTATATATTTTTCTTTTGCTACCTGATTCCTATGATTTATTTGTTCATGCAAAATTTTTACTCTTTCTTTATGTTTTGCAACATAATCATTTATGATTTGATTATTGAGATCTATTGCAACGGGCGAGTCTATATCTAAATGTCCAGATATTATTTCGATTGGCTTTAGTTGTGTGATGGAATGAATAGTGTTGTTATACGCGAGTACGGCATATTTAATTTTTTTTTTTTCCATTGCGTCTTTTTTGAATTCGTCTCTATTATTTAATAACCGTAAATGTTCTATTAATGTGCTATGAAATCTTTCAATGGTTCCGTTTGATTGAGGTGATTGAGTAGCTGTATAATGTAGTTGGATTCTGTGTAATTTTAATAAATCGGATAATAATGAGTTTCTAAATTCTAAACCGCTATCTGTTATTATTTGTTTTGGTAACCCGTGATGAGAAAAATGAGAAATTAATTTATTAACGACTTCAGTTGCTTGACCATTTTTTAATTTATAAACTTGCGCAAATTTTGAAAAGGAGTCGATTAGAGTTAAATATTTTTTGTTTTCTAGTGTGATTGTATCCATGTGAACTATTTCAAATGGTTTAGATGGTGTTTGAGTAACGTTATATTGGAGTTTTAAAGGATTCCGATCATATTTTGATACCGTACAAATTTCGCAATTATTAATTTGAATTCGAATTAAGTTTTTCATATTAGGCCAATAATACAATCTTTTTATTCGATTAAATGTTTCCTCCGAACCGCGGTGGTTTGTTTTGCCAATGTGGTAATCATTTATTAAACTATTTTGTTCATCAGGATCTTGAATATCGATTAATCTACTTGTAGTTTTTACAAAATTTAATTCCGAATGTTTAAAATATTTTACCATGGTTTCATAAAATTGGGTATAAAAATCAGTTTCAAAGAATAAATAATATTTAACTTTTGGTTCAACGAATTCTTTAATTAATTTTATTATATCTTGTTCGAAATTTTCCTTTGATATCTGAGCGATAATTCTGTTTTTAGTATTATTAAAACAGTTTTTCGATTTTGGGTTTCGCGGGATTAATATCAACTAAATTTAAAATAATCTGATTTTTTCCTAAATTTACTGGAGAGTCTGCTATTGGTATTTCGATTATTGTATTTCCTAAAGTATTAGAGTGAACGGAATTTGTTTCAGATTCTTCTGTTATATTATCTAAATTTTCATTTTCATCAAAATTTACGATAAGAGATGCATTTTCCGATGTTTCATTTTCGCGGTAAAATTGTTCTATTAAATCATTAATAATAGTATCAGGGTCTTCAGATTCTGTTAAATTAATTTCTACTCGCGATAGTGCGTCAGCGACTTTGTTTTCATGACCTTTCTTATATTTTATTTCAAAATTAAATTCTTCGAGTTTTAGTTTCCAACGATATAATTTTGAGTTTGGATCTTTTAATGATTGTAACCACTGAAGTGGTTTGTGATCCGTTTGAATGATAAATTTTCTGCCATAAAGATATGGTCGGAAATATTTGGTAGCCCAAACAATAGCTAGAAGTTCGCGTTCAATAGTGGACAGTTTTGATTCACTTTCGTTTAAAGTACGGCTCGCGTAAGCTATCGGAAGATCTCGTCCTCCGTGCGTCTGTGACAATACAGCGCCCAAGGCTACGTTTGATGCATCTGTCGTTAAACAAAATGTTTTGTTGAAGTCCGGATATTGCAGGATGGGATTATTAATCAAAATATTTTTACTGGTTTCAAAACTATCTAAATAATTTTTATCCGCGATGTTAATTTTCGATCCTTTTTTTAAACATTGGGTCAAAGGTTTTGTGAGGTGTGCAAAATTTGGAATAAAACGGCGATAATATCCTAGTAGTCCAAGGAAAGCTTTAATTTGTTTAGTAGTCTTCGGTATGGGATAATTTTTTATAGCAAGGATTTTATTAGGGTTTGGTTTTACTCCGTTTGATGTGACGAGATGTCCTAAATATTCTATTTCCTTTTTTAGAAATTCGGTTTTATCGGGCTGAATTTTTAAGTTAGATTCTCTTAGTTTTTTAAAAACTTGCTTTAAAATTGATAAATGCTCCTGAAGGGACGTACTGTAAATTATTATATCATCTAAATAGGCAACACAATTTGGAACGTCCATGAGTATGTTGTTAATCACTCTCATAAATGTTGGTGGACTATTTTTTAATCCAAAAGGTAACCTTAGGAACTCGTAATGACCGTTTACGGTTGAGAATGCTGTTTTAGGGATACTCTCTTCATCCAATAAAATTTGATGAAACGAACTTGTTAGGTCGATTGTTGAAAAGTAACTGCTTTTGCCTAATTTATCCAGCAGTTCGGTTATATGCGGAATAGGATACTTATCATCGACCGTTTCCTCATTTAATTTCCTATAATCAATTACTATTCTCCACTTTTGTATTCCCGATTGGTCTATTTTTTTTGGAACTACCCAAATTGGACTATTGTAAGGTGAAAAAGAAGGGCGAATGATTTGTTGCTCTAGCATTTCGTCAATTTGTCTTTTCACTTCGTTTTGAAATATTTGAGGATATCGGTAATTTTTAGTATAGACTGGGATCTCGTCTTTAGTTAGGATTTTATGTTTGATTTGCGTATTTGCAGTTAGTGGAGTACCTTTTAAATAAAATAGATCAGAATATTGTTTTATTAAATTTTGAATTCTTTTTTTTCTTCTTCGTTTAAATGGTCCGTGCGAATAAGATTTTTGACTTCATTGAAATCTGATTCTTTTGTTTTAATTAAATTTATATTATGAGATTCGTTATTTTTAAAAATTCTGATTGGTTTCACAAGGATTGGGGTTTTAATAGTTAATCTAAATGACCGATCCGAATTATTTTTTACCGTACATATAGCTTCGTTATTTTTAATTGAAATTAAACCTTCATGAATTTTAAGGCAATTATTGAAATCGGTATGAGGAATGATTCCTTCTCCATTTGAGATATTTTTGATTGGAATTTTGATTACGGTTTCAGAATCGTTGTTTAAGATGTAAGTATATTCAGATTGAGGGGGTCTGTTGTCATAATGAATTGTTAAATTGCCAAAAGGTGTGATTAGTATATCATTTACTAAATCAATTTTCGCACCTAATAATTTAAGACTGTCTGTTCCAAACAATAAATCGAATTTAGGATGGAAGTCAAAAATGCCAAATTTCAGGGGAGTTTTGGTGTTGGGAAATAATTTAGATGAATCTACATTAGCGTTAAAATTTTGTATAGAAGAACCGTGCGCGCTAGTAAGTTTAAATGGTTCGTGAGTAATGTTATTAAAAAAATATTTATTTGCTACAAGGACGGATACAAGCGATTTTGTGCACGCAGTGTCTATTAGAATTTTTAAGTTTGACTTTGGTGGAATTATATATGGAAGAGCACTAAAACGGGTTAAATTAAATAGGTCTATTACGTCCATGGTTCCTGTGCTAGGCTGGGATCTAAAAAATTACTTTGATCACTATCCAGATTATTTTGATCAGTGTATTGTTGATTTTCTTGATGATCGTCTGGAAATGATACAGTGGGATAGTCGGGTGGTTGAGCATTTGGTAATTCAGTAATTTGGGATTCACTTACGGACTGTTCCGAGTTTAGATTATGAAGTTCTTCAATTTCTAGGTTTGGGTTTTTCCGAACTGGGGTATTGAGAAAAGATTTAAATTTTACACTTTGATCAGGTTGTCTCTGATATTGGGAATTACTTCTATAATTACTATTGACACTCATAGGGGTTGACTGATTAGGTTGTTGGGGTCTATATTGATGATATTGGTGTGGTATATATTGATTAGGTTGTTGGGGTCTATATTGATTAGGTTGTTGGGGTCTATACTGATTAGGTTGTTGGGGTCTATACTGATTTGAGATTACATTTTTAGCAGGTTGAATTGCTTTGTACTGGTTTACTGGGAAATAGTTTATAAATTGTTGGCGATTTTTGTGTATTGGTTTGTTATGGTTTTGGGTGTGGGCGATAAGTGTCGATGACAAATTGAAAATCGTTCGTTAGCATGTTTATTGCCTGATTTAGGTCTATCGGATTTTTGGTTCTCATGAAAGAGCCAAGCGGTTCTTTCAGTCCTTTTAACAAAACTCTTAGTGCTAATTTTTCGATATATTTCGTGAGGACTAACGCCTCCATCGGCATTTCGCTCCTTAAATAACTAATTTGCAACTGTAATGTTTTTTGTATTTTATTATAAAATTCGAAAGGGGTTTCGTTGCCTTGTTTCATTCCCGCCATTTCAATATTTAGAGTGTACGCGTCGCGTTTGTCGGCGTACCCTTGTTTTAACGCATTTTTAATATCGTCCCAGGTATTGATATATTTACTATTAACCATGTCGGCGGCAGCTCCTTTAATTTTAGCACGAATTGATCCTATTAAATAATCGTTTTGGAAATCGGCAGTATTTTCGTGATTATAAAATTTGTTTATTAATTTATCAGAAATTTCTAGAAATCGCGTTAGTGACATAGGGTCACCATGGAAATCAGGTATCATCTCTAGATACTCTTTCTTTAATGTGGGAGGTGCCATTTTTATAAAATATTTAATATAACAAACAAAAAATAAAATGAGATAGTATGCAATGAAATTAAAATAATATGAAATGAAAATTAAATTTATCCTTAATATACAGTAACTTAATATTTAACTTAATATTAAATAAAAAAAATTATATTTTAAATAACAAAATATTTCTTTATAGTTATAGTAATGAAATCATAACCTTTTCTTTAAAAATAGAATAGATTTTATTCAAAATTATTAAATTGAAAAAAAAAAAAAAAGTTTAATATTGAGATAATATCTCTTAAATAAAAAAAAATCACTTACACTAAGATGACTTCGATAGTCAGATCCATGCCAGTTTAACGTCTCGTCTTCCTCTGAATGGACTCGTCAGCAAACAGTTGATACTGATCCTTGATATGCCCTCAAGTTTGACGATGTCCTACCGACTGCGCCAGTTATCTTCAATTTAAAAGTAAAGACTTTTTTAAAAAAGAAGTTTATTCAATAAAAGTTACAATATCAGAAAGAAGAGTGGCGTGGAGACTGCGCCAGTTATCTTCAATTTAAAAGTAAAGACTTTTTTAAAAAAGAAGTTTATTCAATAAAAGTTACAATATCAGAAAGAAGAGTGGCGTGGAGACGGCTCTGGATGTACTGAGAGAGAATTACAAAATTTCTTGAGGTTTATAAAGGGTTACAATGGCTTCTTCTAGGAAGCTTTATGCTAACATTACAGTTCACAGGAGAGCAAGTTCCCACGAGGGGTTTCTAAGAAATAGATTACAATGGTTAGGAGTCAAAGCTTAAAATTAAAAATATCTAAGGAAAAATATATAGTGTAACTTATATATATATATATATATATATATATATATATATATATATATATATATATATATATATATATATATATATATAGCTTGCAAATATTACCTTTATATATATGCCAGTATATTAGCGTTTTAGCCGTTTTTCGACTTTACCATCCATAATCCGTATTTTTATTATTTAGTATTTACATTACAATATTAATAAAAATTTTAAGTACAAACTGCTTTGCATCGTATATTCGTTAAATAAATTTAAACTTTGTGCTATAAGGGTCAAGGCAGCTGGCAGTAGGAGAAGCGGTAGCTGCAGAGACCGCTAACAAGTGGTTTGCCAACCGGTTCCGAGATACTTCTTCATTAATTCTATAAAAGAATGGGCTATATCCTACATCATACTAGTCTCAGCTGAATATAATCCCCCTGAATATATAATAAGATCAAGTCAGAAAAAAAAGAAAAAAACCATCTCCATTGTATGTGATAATATGTAGACAATGCTACTAATTAACGAGTTCTCTATTAATCTTCAAAGCAGTATTAAAAATCCTAAGTTGTGAAAAACTAATTAATGAGACCTTAACATATCTATTGCGATATATATATATATATATATATATATATATATATATATATATATATATATATATATATATATATATATATATAAATGGTATTTCTATCTTAGTTACAGGATTTTGGAAAAATGTCAAAACTTCCCTACAGAAAAGTGAACAATTCTGACTTATCGACTTCTTCAAGAGAGTCTAGAATTAAGAAAAATCGTTCTGAAATATAATAAAAAATAACTGAACATAATAGGGAAAAAGCATATGATTCTTATACCATCTAAAATCCCGAAATCACTAACTTATAGTCTAGTCAATCTAAAACAAGAAGAAATAATGTCCCTCCAAATTCCGGTTCCGCTGGTGGGGGGGGGGGCACTTTAAACGCTTAATTTTTAAGTTTTTCGCTTATAACTTTAAAACGGTGCGTTGCATTAAAAAACCTTTTCAGTACAAAATGAAAGCTTATTTAATTTTCTACTAATTTGATCGTAAACATTTTCACGAAAAACTGGACCGTTTTCGTGCTACCGGCTCCGGAAAAATAGTAATTTTCAAAAAATGGTTTCTCTCACGTTTTTGGGATATTTTTGCTTTCTAGATCTTCTCTCGTTTATTTTAGGGGAAAATAATCAAGATAAAACTTCTACAGAATTAAATTTCATACAAGAATATAATATATTGAACACGTCACAACTTACTTCATTTTTAAGATTTCAACAAAAATTCTTTTTTCACAATTAAATTTCCTTTCAACGGAAACATAGTTGAAATTTATACAACAGCTAAATTAAACTCAGGTCATAAGCCTTAGCGGCAAATGATGTAATCGGGGGCGTTTTCAACACTGACGCACACAAACACTTCAAGCATTTCCCCGCGGAAACAGGTATAACTCCGAAACTATTAGTTTGATCCATAACTTTTTTTCTCATCTGAAAGCTGGTTAAATTTAATATTAGGCCACATATATGAAATTTTGATCAAGTGGGTAAAATACCCATGCCAGAACGCTGAAAATGTTGTAAAAATGTATATAACCTAACTTGTAGAAAATTGAATAAGCTTTCATTTTGTACTGAAAAGCTTTCTTAATACAACGCACCGTTTTCGAGTTATAAGTGAAAATCTTAAAAATGGAGCATTTAAAGCTTCCCTCCCCCCAGAGGTACCGGAATTTGGAGTGACTTTATTTATTTTTGTTCAGGGGACCGTTCCCTATACATCCCTGAAAAAAATTGAAACTAGTATTTTTAATTCCTCTGATTTTCCTATTTTGACTCGACTATTAGAAGAGGGTCTGGATGACCAGATGCGTTGGGTTGAAGGTTTCATTGCTCTCTGTACAGAAAGTAGTGGGTTCGAATTCACCCTTGTATAAAACTTATTTTGAGGCGGAACAACGGAATGAATCTAGACATTTCCACCCTTGGAAGAATAGGTTGAGAACCTGCAGGATAACCAGTCCTTCCTGCCTTAGTTGGAGTACATAAGGACGTTATGCCTCCAAAAAATTAAACTCCTCTGACTGTCCATACCTTTCTTACACCTTATAAAGTATAGCCTATTTAAAAACAGGAAATGGAAATGGTATTAAAAAAACAAAATCAATTTAGCAGACTATTCCGATTGTGAAAAATATTTAAAAGAATAATGCGTTTAATTACAGTTAAAACAAGACAATTTCTTAAGACTGATCAACTCATACTGATAAGAAAGGAAGAAAAAACAAGACAGGAGCGCTCAAGCCGTATAAAGTAAATTTGCATAAAACGGAAGTAACTGTATAATTAAGTGTAAACCTTCATATATTAAAAGTAAAAGGTAGAGAATCAGTGAATGTTATTAAAACAATTTAAGTAATGAGTGAGATAAGCGGTGACTAAAAAAAAAGGAAAAAAATAAATAAATAAAAAAAATGGCAACACTGCTTTTTCTTATTTCGGTAGTGTTTTGCTACTAACGGGCTGAATTTACCTTGTCCCTGGCATTGAAATTAAAACAAAAATGCTGACTAGGATTCTAAAATGTATTTACATATGATTAGTAATAATATTCACGATCCCAATCAACAGATGCTGCATAAATATCGATGTCTATCCGCATGTAGCATAATATAAGTTTATTTTATTATAAATTTCAAACTCTATATAAAACCGTACCTTTTAAACTTCCAATGTAGAATGGCGCTCGATACTTATCGGTCAATTTTTAAACTTCCCGGTTGTTCACATAGTATCGCTTTTTTAATAACAAACCAACTGAAAATCAGTGGATTTTATAATAGCTAAACCTTCCTTGAACTACAATGATAATGTAGTTAGATTTTGTTATAGATGGTGGTAAGTGATCTCTATCGAAAAATGACTTTCCCTTTGATATAATAGTATAAATCGACAAACCATTGGTTTAAATATATAAAATATACGTTAATGTTATATATATATACTATTTATAACATGTCATATACTTCTATAGTAAAGAACGTAAAGTAAGTTATATTTTTTATTATTAATATAAATTTATAATAATACCCGTAATTTAAGCTGGATTTATTTTCATCACGTTGCCAACTTGTGATCATTATGAACCCGTGGAGGCATGACGGCGAGGATCTCATCAATAATTCATTAATAGATCACAAAGTATAATTTGTGGGAAACAGAGGCAATATGGAAAATAGTTTGAAAAGTTAAACGATAAACCTTGAAAATTGCTCTCAATAGCAGCGGGATAAACATGTCTAATCAGTTCCGTTTAAAAAAAAAAAATCAATGTTAATGTTTCAAATGGTTTTATGGCAAGTATTTACATTTCTGAAAACGGTAAATAATAATTAGCCCAAATCAAATATTTTAGCTTTTCACTCCGGAAAGGTAGATTCAAATCATTAATGATTTCAGATCATACAGTGCATACCAGATTTATAGGACAAAAAACTTCTCGTCGTTTACTCCAACATTTGCTAGACAAGCTATTTAAGCTCCGAATAAATTACAAAAGACTTATTCAGATGACAGTTATTAGATCAAATTGAATATACGGATTTGAACTTAATGGCTCTACTAAACCTTCCAGTTCTTCTCGCATCTAATCCTTACAATCCAAAATCCTTTATAAAATCATCAATGTTCTATATGTTGCTGATTTGGCCCAAACCACATTACCTATCCTTTTATAGTAAACTCCATACCTACTCGAATCCAAAATTCTCCTAACTTGTCTCAGACTCGACTCCTGACAATCCTCCGAGGCGCCTGAAATGATGATGGCCGAAAGATCTTCTAATGTAGAGCATTTATTGAAGTGCTTCTAGTGAGTAAAGTCATCTCCGAAACTAATTATTATGTTAGAAAATAACGAAAGCCGACGAAGGCCATTTCCTTAGATTTGAAGGACGTAAACTTAAGGGAATATTTGTTCATTTACATAATTATGTCGTATGGAGGATACGAACCAACACAGAGCTAAGGTAATTTAACAGACGTTCGGATATTGTAAAGGTATTCAAGGTGGATCGGCTACGATGAGCAGGCCATGCTACAAGGACTAGACCAGATACCTCGGAAAATCCATGACGGAAAGATACTTGCAACCAGAAGAGGAGACCCCGGTTACGTTGGATAGATGGTGCGTCCATCGACGCGAGATCCATCCAAGGCGTTCAAAACTGAAGTGCAGCAGCAGCCAACAGATATTACTAGCAGACCAAATTGCGGAAGGCCTTGACTCTCCAAGAGTTGTAGAGCCACAGAAGAAGAAGAAGACGACTTGTAACTAAGTAGTTTTTTACATGATATTATCATGTTATTGTAATCGTTTTACAAATGGATACAGTTGTAAATATCTATAAATAGTTTAAAAAAATAAAAGATCTTTGGTAGAGTATTGAAATTGGAATCCCTAGTGACTAGGAGCCGCGATAGCTCAGTGGATAAAGTTCTTGAACGTCAATCTCCCGAGCCAGATAGCAGGATCAATTTAATGCAGATAAATCATTTTCAGTTAATTCGACCATGGATCGATTTCGAGGTTGGGATACCCTCCTGGGACTCAACCAGCCTCTAAAAATGTAGGTACCGTTAATTGGGAAAAAACAGGTGGTTGAGCGTGTATTCTGGCCACATCTCCTCCTTTCACAACCGTTGGCTCAGTAACATACTTATCTAAGTACTGAACCCAGACCCTTCATGGGTTGCAGTGGTGCAGATTTTTTTTAATCCCTAGTGACGAGTAGTACCTGATCATGACACAGCAATAGTATCATCAACACAAAACCATATAATTATTTTTTTACAATCATACCTTTTATCTTTAGGTTTAGTATCTTTTCTGTCATAAGGTTTTGTTTTTTCTAGTCCTGATGAAGGCTTGCAGTGTAAGCCGAAAACGTCGGCACAATAATTGACATATTTTTATTTTAATATATACTACCGCACACACAACCATCTTCTTTCATATTTTTTTTATTCACTCTCTTGTATGTTAAAGTTAGATTATTACCAAACCTTATTTTTTTACACTGAACATCTTTCACCCTTATACTATCATTCATGTGATATCATAATTTTTGTCCTAACGAAATTCGCTGAAGTGGAAGAAGTCACCCAGTTACCTCACCCTCGTTCCAGCACTGACGTTGATCTCATTAACGCTCCTTCTGCTAGATTGCACGATTATTGATTGATGTATACAAAAAAAGATGCATTGTTTAACAGAAAGCTAAAATTAACGTTGGGGTCCGCCCATGAAATTCTAAGCACAAATATAAATATGTGACTTCTTACTCCTTCGAACCCAGAAATTTCTACCAACTCCGAATCTATTCGCGACAATCATTTGAGAATTATGAAAAAAAATATGGCTTTGGGACCTTCTAATGTTGAACTTCAATTTAGGAGCTAACTATAGGCAAGTAAATCATTGACATGTCATTACCTACACTTTTCTTCACATTTACTTGATTCATTTGTTTTCTATACTTTTCTTTGTTATGCTTGATTGATCTTTACTGTTGTATACATTATATGCAATGGGTATATGTGTGAGAAAATTATTGTTATGACATGTCAACAAGAGTTTGTTAAGAATTACCGATTAGTAACAATTCAATAAATGTTCTACACTAGAAAGGCTTATCGAGTGAAAAGCAAGTTGGAAGACTAGTGGATTCGACTGGTTATGGAGCTTGTCATGGAAGGATAAGGGCCAAATCTCCAAATGTAACATTTAGGTCTCTATGGATAAGTTTATTTGTGACACAAAAAGGTGCATTGGGGATTTTACGAAGAGTTTGGATTATAAGGATTGGATATGAGAAGAATCTGAAAGTTTAGTGGAGCCCCATAGCTCAATTCCGTATGTTTAACTAATTATTGTCATGTTACGTCTTTTGCAGTTCAATGGGTACCATGAACATTGGTATAGTAAATGTACGATTAGTCGAAAAACACGAGCAGTTTCTTGTCGTTTATGTCTTCCACTTTTAATTTAAATAAATGGATTTTTTTAAAATTAAGATTCCCTTTTGATATTCACAACAGAATCATTTTAACTAGCCAGTAAATTTACTTTTTGTTTTTAATTATTACTATTATTGGTTTCAGCGCTAGATTCTCCTAATTTGGCTTTATTCCAGTCGCTTCAGGTCCTTTTCGACGTTGCCCGGTCATCTCAGACTTGATCTTCTAAATTTCTTTCCTCCTGGCCAGCAATTCGTCATCTATTTTTTAGTAGTTTACCATCCCGCATCCTTTGCACGTGGTCAATACACATTGGCTACCATCTTCCCACTTTGGCCGTAGAAACAATATTTAGCTCTCCAAACAGCTGTTTTATTATTCTTTAATTCTCTCGAGTCAGAATCCATTGCTAACTCCCATATGTCACCATCGGACTCACTACTGTTTTGTAAACAGCGATCTTCGAAGATCGAGACAATCGGGATTTTAGGATTTTATTAAGAACAAAAAAGGCCTACATTGCCAACCTCGATTATGAGTTTCATCTCCAATTTCAAAGCATTTCAAAAAGAACCCTTTTCGAATACTGTAAGTAAAAATAGGTTTAAAACAAATGTTAAATTAAAAAAAAAAAAAGGAAAAACATTTATTTTTAATTTTTAGCCATTTATTGAGACTGACAATTGTATACAATAAAAAAAATACATGAAGCAAATGTGAAGGTCTTTATGAATAAATTTATTTGTAAAATAATAAGGAGCATTGAAGATTTTTCGAAGGAATTTATATTGTAAAGACTGGAAACAAGACGAAGTTAATTGTTTAGTAGAGCCCCGAAGTTCAACTCCCTACGTCCATATAGGTCTAATTACTGTCATAAAAATGAGTCTCTTGTAACTAAGCGGAAGGTTTTAAAATCTGTCTAGTAAATGTTGAAGAAGGCGAAAACGACGGGAAGTCTCTTGTCGTTTTAGTCTCCTATAAATATCAAATATCAAAGAGATCTGTTTTTGATAAATAAATTATGATTTTGTAAATTATTCCGCCTCTCGGCTTTGTTAATTCTATTACGTCATAAGGATCTGAGCTTCTTCTGTTTCATTAAGATTTGTTTCTTCGCTTTAATTCACTCATCGCCACTTCTAATTTTCCAAAATTGAATTCTAGCACGCTTTTGAATTTCCAGCAAAAGAGAAATATTATTACGTGATGCTTAAATGTATTCTTTTTAACTAAGCAGTTTTGTTTGTGTGTTTTTTTTCTTTTTTTCTTTTTTGTCTATTCACAAGTTATTGGATTCCTCAATGTTTTAAAATTGTCTCTCAAATGGATAAATAACAATAAATTTACACATTCAAAGCCATCCAACTGTTGAATCCAACATAATTCTGTTTTTATTTCTATTTTTTCGGGCATTCCATTTTCTTAAATAAAAAAACAAAATAAAGTTTAAGAACAATTAAGAAAATATAATAAAGGTTTAAAAATTACAAAATTAAGATAAATACTCACCAGAAACGGAAAAAAACCGTCTGAAACGAGCACAGCACTTAAAGAGGTACAGGACTGTTGTGAACTTTGAAAAATGCGACTAAATCATTGAAAGTCTCCACAAATTACCTTCACCTTAAGATGTTAAACGTGCCTTCCCTTTTATATTGACAACTTTCAAATTCCACAAACGGTACGATTATAATTACAATACCAACGATTTACTTTCGATAGGAGAATAAATTGGAACCCACATAGCAAGAAGAAATGTAGTTCATTTCATATGAAATAGATATATTTAATATTCAGAAAACATATATATTATTTTTTATTTATTTTATAGAACAAACTAAAATAGAAAAAATATTTTACTCTGTAGCGAAATCCCTTAAGAATAACAAATAAGTACAGAAATAAATGCAGTTGCATAACCCAGATATCTTGCCTTAAGTTAATTGGTTGACTTTTACTTCATTTTTCTAAAAATTACTACAAACGAAGCGCCTCGAACATTGCCGATGTCACCCGAATTACAACAGGAGCAATGATCGGCCAGCGACCAGTCGGCCTAACTTAAAAATTACCCATCCTTATTTTATCGACAAACCTTAAAAATGAGTCAGAAATTTAATATAAATAAGATACAAAATAAATTGTCGAAAAGGTGTCTTTTTAGGCATCCAAGGTGGCAAAATTTGTATATATTCAAGTTTAACTTTAACAATTAACTCTAGCTAACTTTAATATTTAATATCGATTCCCCCACCCCCATTTTGAAGTGAATAGTTTAACGAGGAGAGGACACACTCAATCTCTCACAGATCAAGCTGGCAATTTTTGGGGAGGTTCCTGGTCAAAATATATTAGACACATACTTTGCCGTTCCGACTAATGGGCCCTAGAAGCAAAGAATTTTCACCTCGAGCTTAAGAATGATATCGACATGATTCTTGCACCACAATATTTTATTTTTGAGTTCAGATTTATGGAAAAATACAGCCGCTTCATAGATTTTGGTTTAGGTTACTTAAATTCTAAAAAAAAAAATATTAGATCTTGAAGCAAACTACCTTCATAGATTTTTTACACAAAAAGCAACGTCAGATTCTAATCCAGCACTATGAAAAACATTGAAGAACTTTTATTCAATAAAAATAAATATCATTTTTTCACCCTCTTCAAGGGGGATGAAATTTTTAAACCGATTATAGGTAACTTTTCTTTAACTCACCATTACTTTGTTACACTCCACACAACTTCAACATGATTGGTATCTCTGAAAAAAACAACATATGTCTGAAAAGGCTAGGGTAGAGAAAAAGAAAAAATAATTATAAAAAAAGTATCCCTGAAAAGAAGACCATTAGATGTCAGATTTTTATATAGCTCTTAAAAAAAGGAAAAAAACAAAAACAATTTAAATACAAAATTTTATCCAAATGGAAAAATAAAAAATCGTAACCTTCAAACTTTGCCTGACCTGGCAAGCAATTTTTTTTTTTAATTGGCAAAAATTAATTACGGTTAGACACTTAAACGTTTCAATTTCAAATTGTTACCCTAAATATAGAGTGGCAATACGCTTGAAACGTATTTGGTTTCATCTTCCTATCTGGTTTCAAACTCAAATTAACAATTTAAATTTTCTTTTATAGAAAAATAATACAAAATTTTCCAGCTTTTCAAATAAATTTTTGTTCATCGAATCTTGCATTTATAGATTCAAAAGAAAGCTAAGGCTTTCTTTTTTCCAGCAATACCAACCAAGTTTAATTTGCGTGTAGTGTTACAGGAATTTAAAGGAATGTTACCAACAATCGTTTTAAAAATTTCAACCCCCTTGAAGCTGGTTATTTTATTTATATATATATATATATATATATATATATATATATATATATATATATATATATATATATATATATATATATATATATACATATATTTAATAAACGTTTTTCAATATTATTAAGGGTGCTGAATAAGAATTTGTCGTCATTTTTTGTGTACAAAATTTATAAGGGCAGTTTGCTTGAAGATCTAATCATTTTTATAGAATTTAATTAACCTCAACCAAAATCTATGAAGCGGCTGTATTTTTCCTAAATTCTGAACTCAAAAATAAAACATTGTAGTGCCAGAATCATGTCGATATCATTCTCAAACTCAAAGAAAAAATTCTTGGTTATTAGGGCCCATTAGTCAGAATTGCAAAATATATGTGAAATATGTCTTCATCAGGAACCTCCGAAAGAATTGCCAACAAGATCAATGAGAGACTGAGTGTGCCCTCCCTTTTTTAGTTTAACCCTCCAGTAGTCGCAACCCTAGGACTAAAGGTGTGGTTCCGCATGGAGCAGCCAGCCGCAGCAGCTCCGTCTGCCAGACGCAGCGGCTGGAAGCTGAGCACTGCTTCAGTTGGTTTCAATAGAAGTGTTGCAAGAGGGAGCAGCTGCGGCTGCAGCCAGAAATTTGAAAAGCTGGCTGCTGCGTTCGGACTGCTCTAGGGACCAGTCCAGACGCGCTCCTTCGCGTCTGTAGTATGCAAACCTACATCACAAAAGTTTCTTGTACCATTTTAGACTTCTTTTTTTTTTTTTTTTTTTTTTTAATGTCATACCGATCTATATGGTATTTTTGAAAAACAATGCTTAAAATACATTACAGAACACAATTCTAGGGTTTTGGTATATTTAATGTACAATTTTACTATTTTTTTTCAGACGATGTATAAAGTTCCAGTTTTTTACTGTAAATATTTTATTGACAGCCCTATTTTCGTTAAATAATTTTTATTATCTAAGATAATAAAAGTGTAAGTTATCAATAATCTTACATGATAAAATTGATTTAACGAAAACAGGGTTGTCAATAAAATATTCACTGATGCTACTCAAAATATCAACTGGAACTTCATAGATCGTCTGAAAAAAATAAAATAAAATTGGGGTTCCAACGAGTTTTCTTAACTCTCTTTCTATATTTTGTAAAATCATCACCAGAAAACGAACTGATGAACTTCCAGCAGCCGCGTTTGAAAGCTACATGCGAAACCACACCTTAACACCAATAGTCGCAACGATCTAACAGATCACCTCACGAAATTCAATCGTTTTACTGATGATTTCATCACTTTTATTTTTCTTATTTACTTAATTTGATTTTTAAAGGAATGTACATAATAATACACATTAATAAAATAAATAATAAAAAGTATTTTTATCTATTATAACAACCTTTAACTATTTTTCTGTTATCACAACTTTTTAACTGTAATTTACTCCACTAATTTTATTTATATAGCTTTGACAAGCAACTTTTGAATGTTCGAAACATAAATACATTTAACATTGTTCACAAACATATTTAGTCATCCTTCGTTTTTCACAACGTCGTGTTTCATTAGAGCCTCGTCCTTTATGACTTGCTTCTGGTGGAGCATTCTCTTTTCTATAATACAAGGAACATAAACAAACTATAAATGAATTACGAGTAATGCATTCCTCATCAATAGATACATCATCTTTGGGTTCAGTATCTGAATGCTCAATTCTTTCTTCAACAACGTCTGTTTCACTTTCAGAATCTGTCTCACTTTCATCAAAATTTTCTACATCAATATAATTCTTCGTATTACATAAAATGATTTTACGAAACATTTCAATATTGTCTGGGTTTTCTAAATAGAAGGTGCGCTTACGATTCATAATGTAATAATGGTAAAATAAAATCTGACGCGGCAGTAGTCGCATTGAGCCTAATAGATCTAACAACAGCGGAATAAAAACTAAATAACTAAAAATTTGGAGAGAATATTGAGAATTTGACGTTACTAATGCATTCTAGGAATGTTAGTTAAAAGGTACTGAGTCACTTATCTCATTATAAAAATCCTACTCGGAATACTGCGCAAAAAATACCTTGGGTCGTTTGTGACTACTGGAGGGTTAATTTTCAATGAAGATGAAGATGAAATGTTTTGGTTTTTCATAAATTATATAAAATTTTATGTATTTTTTTTTATAAAGTATACTCCGTTATGAATATTGTGTAAAATGGGTAAAGTTTATTTAAAGGGTGAAATTACTTTTTGTCTCAATTTTCGCGATTTCGGAGAAACTGAACTAATAATCGTAGAAACATAATGTTAGTAAAAAAGTTATAGGCAAGAAACATTAATAAGCTAAAAAAGTTACATTTTTTTTTTTTTTTATATTTACCATGAGTGTTTGAACATCCAGTTCCAGCGAATCGTTAGCTGTAAACTTTATTTCCCTATTTACAGGAAGCCATTATTCTCAAGGATAACATATTTGCATGAGTATAGGTATATAATCCTCCCCTACCTGATATTATTATCAGAAAAAAAAATTAAAAAATAGGGGATAAGAAAGAAAAAATATTCCAAATTGGGCCGTATTTTCCTGAAAAATGCCTATTCAAAAAATATAAGAAGAAGTTTTAAAAAAACTTTTGAAGATGTATTCAAATAAGTAAAATTGTTCGATTGTTGCAATGATAAACAAATATAATTAAAAAAAATTATATATTTTATATATAAAATTGTACTCGGACTGTTAATGTCGTAACATCAACATTATTAAAATTAAAAAAAAAAAACATCTCAAGGATTAAAAAAGGATTTTTTATATGAATATCTCTTTCGGATGGGGTTCTTTACTTTGTATAAATTTTAAAAAAGTTTTTTTTTCACCCACAAAAATGTAACATTTTAACAAACTCTGTTGGGGTTGCCTAGGTTGAAATTATGCCGACAGTTTCCTTATTAGAAATTTAACGGGAAATGTTTTATGTTATATAATATCTGTAGAAAGGAAGAAAGTCACGTTTGAAAAACTTAATTTATCTCAACATGTATTAAATCCCGAGAAACACCCACGCCAGGCCACTGAACTGTCATATTTTGCCAAAATATACATATTTAGCATGCAAGCGTGGGTGTTTCACGGGATTTAATATAAATTACACATATAGGATCTATAACCTAGTATTAAATTAAACCAGCTTTAAAATGAAAAAATTATATTTCGGATCGGAAAAATGCACCAAAAAAACTGTGGATTTCATAAAAGTACGGGATTTTTAGCGTTATAGGGTGTTTATTTCCAGTGACCCGATTGAAACTTCATATATAGAGTTTAATAGTAAATTTTACCAGCTTTAAGATAAAAAAAAAAAAGAAATTTTGAATCGGACGAACATTTTCAGAGTTATAGTGAAAAATATGCAAAAAACGTGGATTTTACAACTGGACGGGATTTTTTAGCG
Organism: Euschistus heros; assembly: GCA_003667255.2. NCBI lineage: Eukaryota > Metazoa > Arthropoda > Insecta > Hemiptera > Pentatomidae > Euschistus > Euschistus heros. Next base: position 1,326,588 of record RCWM02000144.1, read on the forward strand.
TGCTTTAAGTAAGACTTTATTAAAACTTCATATATAATAGTCTCGAAGTGAAAAATGGCTTCTCCTTTCATCACAGACTTATCAACTATATTTTCAACTTTCTAATATTATTTTTTTTATTTTGTATTTACTCCTTAACTTATCCACTTGTCTTTTATTGTAATGTCTTTTTATTAAAATTCATTTTTTTTTCAATTTTATTTTTAATTCAATTGTCGTTATGTATTGTCTTCATGTTGTCTTTATATATTGCGTTTATGTTATTGTCTTATTTTTTAATTATTATTGTCTTTATTTTTATACTGTTATTCTTTTATTTAAGTTTTAATAATTTCTGCATTTGTTTCATATCTTTTGATTTGTTTTTTTCTAGCCGTGATGCAATCCAAGTGAAAACGTCGTAGTTACAAATTAATTTTTTTTTTTTATTGCTGTGTATCCATGATTGCATACCCCAACAACCTAAATCTTCATTAACTTTTCAGTCAACAAATGCCCAATCAAAATCAATATTTTTTTTTTTGTCACATACAAAAACCTACATTGTGTTTTTGTACCAACCCAATAATTATTTTTAAGGGTACACTTTAAAATAAGAAAATAATATGATTTTCTTGTGTTGTGGTGTGCCTACATAAACTCATTATGATGATTAATTTATTAAAAGAAAAAAATGAAAACAATGATAGAAAAATTAAAAACTGTGATGAATAATGTAGACAGTGTAATTTTGGAACAACAATGGTAGAAGAAACAGCTCTTAGTTTTAATTTATATATTCGGATGGAAAGTAGTATTACTGCTAAGCTGGGGGATTTAGCCAACCTGTACGCTCCGGGGCACAAAAATTTTAAATCACAGACAAGGCAGTAATTACAGCCAACTTTTTATAGCTCTATATCTCTGACCATAAGGCTCCGGATATTGCCGGCTCTAATTTGGATTTTAAAAAAAACTTTCGATACGGATATATAAAAAAAAAAAATAAAATAAAATGTCCGTACCCGACTTAAATTCTAACTCAAAGATATATAAAGGGAAATGAGAGAACACTCCACAAATTAAGTAAGAATAAATTCCTTAGTTACGATGCTTAGCCTAGTACGAAAAATACAATGAAAGTATCTCAATGTTATATTCAGAGTAACAGAAATTTTTATTAAGAGGAATCTAAACGTCACCTTGAATAAGAATGAGGTACTGAAATTAGAGTCAATTAAGTGTTTAAAGGTGTTTAGCTTGTCTGATATGAGGAGGAATAGAATTTCAGAGGTTGGTTGGTACATTTTAATCAATTCAATTTCAATTTTTTATGAATCAACGAATCATAAAAACGACAAAATCAACTAGGATTAAAAAAAATAAAAATAAATAAATAGAATATAAAAAAATAGAATTTTCAGTACAATGGGGCTAAAACAAGGCTCCAGAATCTCAGAAATATATACATTCATCTCATAGGAAAAAAAGGAAAAACTCAATGTTTCCCTGACTGGGAAATACAATAATAGATCATTGATATGTCTATCTATAATCTACTTTTTTCCCCACTTGCATTTGAAAATTAAAACGATTAAATTGCTTAAAGTAATAATTACATTAAATTAACAATTAATGATCATTCAAAATAAACAAAGTTGAAAAGAAATATTTGTTTTGAGCGTGACTTTTTCATTTTGCAAACTTTCGATAAGAGCAACACCATCAAATCTAGGACGTGTCAAAAATGCTTCTACACTTAAAAGTATATACAAAACATGATTTTTTTTGTATTCAAACGGATATAGCTCATAAACGATACGTCCTAACGACAAACGTTATTTAACAGAAAACATTCTCTATTAAATTTCTGAAAAAGAAACTGTCGGAAAATATTTGTTCCGAGCAACACCAACAGAGGTAGAATGAGCCAAAATGATGCATTTTTGAGGTTAAAAAAAACCTTACAAAGTAACTTTTTTGTTGTTCAAACCAATATAGCTCCTAAACACTAGATACAAAAAAATATTTTCTATTAAATTTCTGACCAGGAAACTGTTGTCAAAGTTCCTAGAGCGTGTCGAAATGAATATGAAAAAAATGTTACAACAAAAAAAGTATACACCCACAGTTAAAAGACATATCCATGTTTTAACTGATAGTATAAATAATTATCATTTTTGAAAATCAAGTAAATTAGATTTCAATGTTTGCTATTCCCAAACTATAAAAATATCGTTCTATTAACTATTAGCTATCATAACACAGTTAATTGCTCACAAATGAAATATTTTATATTTTATAAATCCTAATGATAATTGCGATATAATAAAGATATTTCTTATAAATTTATAAATATTACTTCCTAGATAGTCAATCTATTTCAATTTATATGTTAATGAGGTCATTGACGAGTCCATCTAGGATCAGATATGGTCCCCCATACGTGCGGTTCAGGATCTATATTTCCGTACTATTATTGGGAATGGTTATTTCGTGCACAATACGTTTTAAATATTATATTAAACAAAAACAGTTCAACAATATCTACAATCCTTATGTTTTCCTAATAATTCCTTTAAAAATAAATAAATTATTAATTATGAATATTATTACTTGTGATAATTATTCTTTATATAATTGATAGGATCCAAACAAAAAATCTTAAAAAAATATACCATTCGAAAACTTTAAATCTCTCTCTATACAATTATGATATACATTAAAAGAAAAAAAAAAAATTAAGATAGCCTAAGATAGCTCTGACAATTCCAGATCTGATATAAACTAAATGTTTTGTTTTTTTTAATTTGTTTTTTTCTATCATTCTATTGTAAACTCCATAACCACATAAAAATAACTAAATAAAAACTCAAAAAATCAAAATCCATAACCAAATAAAAATGCAAAAAATCAAATTTAATTTAATATGAAGCTGGCTTGTCTATGTGAGATTTGATTAGAGGATGCCTAGGATGATTGTGTACCATTGAATTTTTAATTTTTAATTTTATTTTTATTTTTCTACTATTATTGTTGTTTTTTTTATTATTTACATTACTTATTTTATGCCCAGATCTGCCTTCTAAACCTTACATTGATAATTAAGAAGCGTTAATAATATTTCAACAGTAGGAATTATAAGGATATAGTCTCATGCAAGAGACACCCATAACAGATAGGTTTTCTATGGTATAATTAAATAAAAAATAAATAAATAAAAAAGAGCAAAAAATGTAATGATAATTATACCATAAAAATAAAAAAAATACTTAAATGTGAAAAAAGGCAAAAAAATAATAATATAAATAAAAAGCTTAGCGAACCCCTAAGGTTCGATTTTTTATTTTTAATCAGTTAAAAGTAATAATAATCAATAAAAATGAATATGATTCCATTCATATAACATGTACAATAAAGAAATACTTTCTTGTAATTTGCAATTTATAAATTTTAAAAAATAAACAGAAAAAATAAGGTAGATCCCACTATCTATGTATTCAAATATTGAACCCAGAGAATCCCGTTCTAGGCCTTTCCTCCCATATCTGGGGGCAAAGCCGGATTCAAAAAGATCCTAGAAACCTCGGGCTTTTTCTTCGGTAAGCCCTCATTATTTTTTTCTTTATAGAAAACAAAAAAAGCAGAACTTAATAGAATATGGATGACTCTAAAAAATTACAGGCCTCTTTAACGAATCTACTTTTTAAAACAAAAATAGTCAAAAAGTTACTATCTTTCAAATTTTTAAAAAATCAGAATAGTCTCCTGATGACACGAAAATGCTTAGGCATGGTTTTAACGAATCTACTTTTTAAAACTATGATAGTTAAAAATACTATTCTTCGATAATATAAAAAAGTTACTATCTTTCAAAGTTTTTTAAAAAACTCTCAGAATAGTAAGCCCTGATTACTTTTTTTCTTTATCCTGATGACTCTTTAACGAATCTACTTTTTAAAACAAAAATAGTCAAAAAGTTACTATCTTTCAAATTTTTAAAAAATCAGAATAGTCTCCTGATGACACGAAAATGCTTAGGCAGAATAAGAATCATGTCCCTGCTTAAAAAAATTAAATTCAAAATCCAAATTTGAGAACATACGGTAATAGAAAAAACCGACATGGTGATAACGACATTCGCTACGGTAATAAAAACCTGTTGTTACAGCTATTTGAAGTGATGTTGTTATGACAATGAGAAACACTAAAAAATCACATTCAGTATACATACATATTTATATATATATAAATATACTTCGCATATATATTTTTTTTTGATGAATGAAAAATGACTTCAACATTAGTATTTATTTGTAGAAATCAGACAGTTTACATTACTAGGTACTTTTGACTTTCCTTGATACTTGATATAATCTTTTTATTGATACTTACAACTATATATTACATATGCATCTATTAAATGTGTGGGAAAATGAATATAACATGACAATAACTTGTAAAGCAACTATCCATTGGCGTCTTCTTTTCAGACGCCTCGGAGGGTTATCAGAAATAGAATGAGAACCAAGCTAAAATGCTCATGGATTTCCGCGGTTAAGGAGTTTACGTTGGAAGGATAGGTATCTGGATTGGGATAAATCAGCGACATATGGAGCATTAATACCTTTATGGATAGATTTAGGTACTTTTAAAGTTTAAAAATTAATTAAGAGATTTATAAAAGGTAAATAGCAAACTTAAATATCTAACGCCTTTATGCACATTTTATAAAGATACAATTTTTTTTTTTTTTAAATAATAAAATCATATAAAAACTAAATTTTTCATTTTCAAATTATTTGATAGCCTCAAACTCTCGGGTAACAAAACTAAATTGACTAACCATACTTCCTTTCCCAAAAACCTAAAGGGCCCCATCACTAGACCAACATTTCTATAAAATTTATAAAAGTGATAATGGGACTAGAAAAAAAAAAAAAAAAAAAAATCAGCGTCACATTTACATAAGCCCTTATTATAGGTGACTGTCGTGAAGGAGTGGATTAGTCTAATTACCTTTAAAATATGTACTATATTTTTTTAAGGGTTTTTAATATCCGAGTTTAAAAACAGTTTCTAATCAAAAATTTGGTTGAAAATATTTTTTGTTTATTTAGAATAATCATTAATTCAAATTAATTATTTAAACATTAATCATTTTTAATTTAATTATTAATTTAAATTATTTGATCCTTTTAATCCTATTGATTTTCCCCCTTAAGGAGAAATTGAGTTGTTTTTTTTTTTTTCCTGTGTATTTGGCTTATGATTCATAGCATTCCATTTCATAGACTCCACTTTTTATATTATATATATTTCACTTTCGTTTAAATACAAGGTTTATTCGTAAAACCAGTTTACTAATAACCCTCCTTTCTGACATGCTAATTATATATTATTTTATATCGTATCTACTGATTATTTTGCCACGGCTTGAGGGACAGGTGTGGATAAAATAAAGATAAAAAAAAGTTTTCTGAACAACTAAAGTATATATAAGTGATAATTTAATTAATTCAAATAACTAATAATTTTTAAAGCAACCTCTAATTAATCACCTTTATTTTTATTTATTATTTTTTTTTTTACTACAATCTTATTATAAAGGATGTGAATGTAAAAGAAACCAATAACAAAGATGGGGTGCAGTAGAGACGTTCAACATAACAAGAAGACCGAGAAGTGAATGGGAGATTTTCAGTTGTAGTCAAGCCATTTGCTGATTGTCACTTTATCTTCTAGGAAATTTAAATGAATAAATAAAGACAACATTTATTCTAGTCATTTTCACTCAGTTCACAAATTTTGGAGAAAGGTGGCTTAAAAAAAAAAAAAAAAAAAAAAAAAAAAAAAAAAAAAAAAAAAAAAAAAAAAAAAAAAAAAAAAAAAAAAGAAAAAAAGTACGTCTTGGTTTTTAAAATTTTGTTTAACAATTAGACATATTCTTAAAGAATGCCCACTGTACGAAAACATTTTTCTGCAAGAACGGATGGAATGCTTGGTGTTAACAAATCTAGTATTGATGAAATCATCGTATTTCTTAAACAGTATAATTTTTTCGAAAAAATATAATAAATAAATAAAAAAACTAAGGAACTGCGAAACTGAAGACCAATAGAAATTGTGTGTCCAAAAACAATTTATATACCTACCTTTCATGTATATATTGTAGATACTAGTAAATCTAAAAATATACTTTTTTTTTTAATGTTCTAGAAAAAAATTCTTAAAATAATTAAGCTAAAGTAATTTATCAATAGTTCTAGATGAGTGCTACAAACTGTCATACCCACAAGCTTGTCGATTCAGCAAAGAGTGCATTCCTTTGATCAAATAATTCAGTATTAGGTTGGTGCGAAAATAATGCAAGTTTTTAAATGTCGCAAAAAAAAAGCATTATAATTTAGCTTAGAGTTAGTATAGAGTTGAGGAGTCAATACTAACTTTTCTCGCTGTCCCGAGTAGTTTCAGCACACGTGTCGAACTTTACTCGTTAATTAAAACGACATTCATACATGTACATGGGTAATTCTCCAAGATAAAACTAATTTCAGTTATGAAATTCAGGATACAAAACAGGATTTTTTTTTTTTTTATATATATATCAATTTATTGAAATTTACAACTATACAAATATGTCCATCAACTAAATGAGCTGATAACGATTACAATGACATGTAAACACTTGAAAAGAACTGCTCATCAGTAGCACTTCAATAAAATTCTACACTAGAAGATCTCTAGGCCATCTTCTTTTCAGACGCCTTGTAGGATTATCGGGAATGGAGTGGGAAGCAAGTTGAGAAACTAATGGATTTGAGTGGTTATGGAGCTTACTATGAACGGATAGGTATCTGGTTTGGGCTAACTCAGCAACATATGGAACATTAAAGTCATTATTGATAAGCTTATTGGTGACAAAGTAAGGGGCATTTAAGATTTTTCGAAGGATTTTGGATTGTAAGGATTTGATACGAGATGAATTGAATGGTTTAGTAGAGCCCCAAAGCTCAACTCCGTACGTCCAAATAGGTCTAATAACAGTCATGTAAATAAGTCTTTTGTAATGAATTGGGAGGTTTGAACGTTTGTCTAGTAAATGTTGAAGTAGTCTGTAACGACGAGCAGTTTCTTGTCGCTTTAATCTTGAAACAGAAACTTAAAAAAATAATATGCTATTTTGCATATTATACGTTGTACATATTTTAGTCCCTGTTGAATATTTTATCTCCCTGCAGAACCCCAATTACTAAACAGTAAGGAGATGGGACAAAACTACGAAACTTATTTCTGAAGCTACCAATTGAGAGAATCTAGAATGTGGGTAAAGCGATTAATTTGGGGGAAATAAATTGTTATAAAAGTCATGCTGTTTCAAGTTAAACTTCTAAACTAGTAATATTCTATTATTAAAATGCAATATATTTATAAATAAATTAATAAAATAAATACCTAAATCAGATCAAACTCTGATGACGACAGACCACCTTACCACTTGATGAGTGGTTTTAAGGAGATCAAAGCAAATATTTTTATTTAACACGGAGGTGCAGTAGCTAAGTGAGTAAGCCACTAGAGTGCAAAGCTGCCGGGTCAAAGTTCAAATCTGGTTAAGGTTAAAAAAATGATTTTCTATCATTTCAGCGGTAAATCAATGAAGTGGCTACTCTTAATTGAGAAAAAAATCTGGCGGTTGATCGTGATATCGGCTAAATCGCCTCTCACAACCATTGGCCCGAAAATTAGTATTTGTGAAAACATTGATAGGTTTTTTCAAGAATAAAAATACTACGTTTAATAATCTTAAAGACCTATACCTTTCTATATCAAAATTTTCCCACATGATCTACAACTAGACAAACAAGAAAATGGAGGAACATGAATTTGCCCTTTTTAGAAGACCGAACCATTAACAATTTGTAATAAAAAATTAAACATATTTAAAGGTTAAATTAAATTTTTTCTTGAACAACTTTTGATCAAATCAGATCTCAAATAGTTCAGCCTGAAAGGTATGTTACCAATGTTTATCAGATTATTAGTAATTATATTGTATTTTATTTAAAGAAATCTATGCTATTATATAAAAGGACAAGCCATTTTTCTTTCGTGTTCAGTAACCGTGAAAACTACTGAATCAATCTGTAACAAATTTTCAACCACGTCATCTTAATAGTTCGAGGAAGGTTTAAGCAATAATAAAATCTACTGATTTTCAATTACTTTGTCATTACAAAGTCGTGGATAGCAGTGAGGTTTGAAAATTTATTATTTTAGTTGTATTGAGCGTAAAATTAATAATAAAATTTATTTACATTCAATTGAATTATTTAAAAAGCTATAATTATGTGGAGCAACAAGTAGATCCCAGTGAAGTTTCTGGTTAGCACCTTTCCCGCAATAGGGTTTTCCATTGAAGTAAATTGTAATTACATAATTTTTACATTTCTAGGAAAATTTAGCAATAATACAATTTACAATAATAAAAAATTAAATGTATAGTGTTGGGTGAAAGAATCGAGGTTAGCCCTCCTGTCATTTAGATTTATGGTTAAGAATTGAAATCTAATTGAAAACCAACGGAATTGAAACCAATGAAATTATCTGCTGAAAAAACATTATAACTAAAGTAATATGTCGATCCTTTGCTTTTTTATATCGTATGTAAAAATAAGATCCATGGGCGTTTTGTTGTAAGCACGAATAATATTTCTAAATAGTATCTGTCCGTCTATATTACCAACTCATAAATTTAAATTAAAAATTAGATGTCTAATTTTTCTTTTACGTAAACTTTGACCACCAAATCATTGTAATTTGAATTAGTTAAAAATTCTTGCTATGCGTGAAAATTATTATTAAGAAAACAATTCTGATTAATTGCATACTATATAACAAGATTTTTTAGGAATAAACATTAAAAAACTATACTTAGTAAAAATGATTACGTTCTTTACGTATAAGAGCGGGCGAAGCAGCGACGGGGGATGCTAGTTTAAATATAAAATTAATTATGGCGAGTTCTTTAATTACTAACTGTGGATATTCAAATGAGGAGAGGCCTTGTATATGTTCTCTAGGGTCAAGGAATGCATTGTCCATTCATTATAATTTCTATAACCTTTTGCAAAACCGTTACTCTGAATTTCTGTTGTTCAAAACTATTTTTTTTTTATTATTTTTTTTTTTTTAATTTTTAAAATCAACAATTATTTCGATATTTTTATTATTTTTTCCTAGGTATGACTACTAATACTAATGCACCTAATTTTAAAATAACATGCAAATTTAAAATAAGAATCAAGATACCGCGGCCCGATTGCGAGAAAGAAAAGAAAAAATATAAGATAAAAAAAATAACCTCACTCTTCCTTCCACAATTATAATAAGTTTTCGTCCTTAAGGATGCTGTTTTAAGATGGTGAAATTTAACGATTTTATAAGTTTTTCGTACTTAAGGATAATATGTTGAAATATTTAACGTTTTTTAAATTATCCGAAGTATGACTTCCGCCATTGTACTCGAGGATACTGTTTTGAAATGTTTTTAATATTTAACGATTTTAAGATGGCGGAAGGATATTCCGGGAGGCTGGAGATAGTTTTTACTAAAAAGGTACAATATAGAACCGTGGCGGTAGGGGTTCAGAGAGGGATTAAGAGATAGCTCCTGCTATAAGGACACTGTTTTACAGATCGGACCATGCCACTACAATCGCACTTTGTTTAATACGCCATCAAACAATAACAAATAATTTTAAACTTGGATAATCACATCCAAATCGTACTGCAGTGATATTCACATAATGCATCACAAACTTTTCAAAACAAACTACCTCTGTTGGTTAATCGGAAGAGGCCTATACTTTAATAAAATGTCAGAGCTCATGTTTAACGACATACAATGAAGAAATTAAACGGGATGTGTTAAGAAGTACTTCCACACCAACCTCATTCGCCAGACTTATGTCCAACAGACTTTCACCTGTACAGAAATTTGTACAACTTCCTTAAAGGTAAAACTTTTGAAAATGATTCATAAAGTTGTTTTACCAGATAACCTTTCTTGGTTTTCAATATTTAAGAGAAACTAGTATGGATGCCAAACGTGCATTCATTATATTTATATCACTCATCATGTGTATAAATTTGTTAATTACTGGCGTAATGTTTTGTTTTTATACATTCAAAAATTATTTTTATGACATTTAATTTTGTATTAAATGGTGATTATTGGCGACTCTAACTTAAGATGTAAACAGCACTAACAGTCACAAAGTTTAAGGTTGTGCCTCTGGATATATGATTAATAATACTTGCAACATTTATGTTTCTGTGTTTATTAAAAATTTTTACTTTTTGACTTCTAAGATTTGTTTTGAATGTTTAATTTAGAGAATAACCTTAATTTTCCAATGTTTTTTTTATTCATAAGATTGCATATTTTAAAAAATAATGTGTAAAGAGGTTACTCTCAAAATACTCTTAATTAGATCTGTATATTTAATCTATTTTAATCAATATTTTCAAAAAATTCTTATTTTTTAATAGAAAACTTTTATGATTGTTTATTAAAATCTGTATAAAAAATGTAAAAAGTTAATAAAAAAAACAAAACAGCATATTTCTACTTACCAACAATATTAACAATCCGGCTGAGAACTAACAATTGGGGTATATGAAGGATAATCTTTAGCGAGATCTCGAAAAATTTGGAGAATCATAATTCATTTCTACTTTATGTGGTTTGTTGACAAACTTAAGTGATTTTTAATGTCTAGTAAATGTTGGAGTAGTCTATAACGAGGGCCGTTTCTTGTCGTTTTAGTCTTGTATGTGGATTCCAAGTGAGACGTTTGTCCAAATGGAGTCCCAGGTAGCGGATTTGTTCAACAGGGATTAGAGGAATATCATTAAAGGATACCGTAGGGCAGGATGTCGTAGGTTTACGACGGAGGGTAAAGGTTATTTGATGGGATTTATTTGGATTTATTTTAATTCTCCATTTTCGACACCATTCTTGAAGGTTTATGATGTGGGATTGGAGTGCCTGGGATGCAATGAAGGGATCATTATTTACTGATAACAAACATGTGTCATCAGCGTAAGTGGTGAGGACAGTGCTAGGATGGGTCGGGATGTCAGCTGTATACACTGTGTAGAGGATGGGAGCTAGGATACTTCCTTGAGGAACACCGGCAGACTGAGTAAAGAGGGATGAATGGGCGGAATTGTGACTTACTCTGAATGTTCTCTCTTTGAGATAGGATTGCATAATAAGGAAGTATGTAGGAGGAAGGAATTTACGGAGTTTGTAAAGCAGTCCCTGATGCCAAACTCGGTCAAAGGCTTGTTCTACGTCGAGAAAGGCTCCAGTGCAGTACATCCCGCGCTCCAATGCGGACGATACAACGTCCACCACACGATGGCATTGCTGGATAGTGGAGTGTGATGTTCGGAAACCAAACTGGTGATCAGGGATGGTGTGATGGGATTCTAGGATAGGATTCAGGCGGTTCAGAATGAGTTTTTCCAGGATTTTGCCCATAATGGGCAAGAGTGATATTGGACGATATGAGGATGGGAGTTCAGGTGGCTTTTTTGGCTTGGGTATCATCTTTACTATGGATAGTTTCCAAGGATTAGGAAAGTATGTGGTGCGGAGAACAGCATTATAAATATAGGTTAGGAATAGGATCGCTTTCTGAGGAAAGAGTTTTAGGATTTGGGCTGTAATTAGATCATGTCCAGGGGCTTTGTTTGAGGGTAATCTGTGGATTATGTTAGATACCTCTGAAGGATGGAATGCTTTAGGAGGAGGAGACATTTGGAGGGGAATATTTAGTTCTGCTTCAACACATTGAAGGTGGTGAGGATTGAATATATCAGGATGGGGGTTGAATGATTTAAAGAGGTGCTGGCCGAAAATTTGGGATTTTTCTTCGTCTGATCTTGTCCAGGTTTGGGAATCTGTAAGGAGAGGATGATTAAAGTTTTGTAATTAAGAATTTTTTTCGTAGTTATCCATAATGACTTATCAGAAGTATTAAGACATTGAGTACGGTTTTGTAGGTTTTGAATTTTGAATTTTCTTATTTCCGTCTTAAGTTTGTTGGTTAAGTTATTGTAATTATTTTTGTCTGATGGGTATCTAGTCCGGTGCCACTTAGCTCTTGCTCGGCGTTTTTCAGCCAGTAAGGTACGAATATGTTGTGGCAGGTTATTCTGTTGTGTACTATAAATTTTTCGGGGTAAAGTATTTTCCTGTATACTAATTTTTACTGATGTTGTAAGTCTGTCAATTGCTAAGTTGATGTCTTCTTTTGATTTAAGAGAGGAGTTTTTAAGTCTAATTTTTTTCAAGATCATACCGAAATCCGTCCCAGTCTACACGCCCTGTAATCAGTCTAGGAAGAGGGGGTTTAGGAACGGGATTTGAATGCAGGAGAAGCAGAACAGGGCTATGATCTGATGAAAGATCATCAAGGGATTTGATGATGGTTTGAGAGGATGAGATTTGGGAAGATATAAATATATCGAGAATGTCAGGACGTTTTTTTGAGGGATGTAGGCCAGTAAGTAGGATTCAAGGGTGAGAGGACAGAATAACATTTGGAGGTTGAGATACGGGATAAAATGCTGCCACGGGAGTTGGTTGTTCGACAACCCCATCGCTGGTGTTTAGCGTTGTAGTCTCCTCCAGCAATGAAGCGCGGTCCGAAGGATCGGAAAAAAAAGAGAGTCAAGGAGGTTCTGAGAAAGGGAATTACCAGGAGGGCAGTATACAGCTGAAAATGTTACATGGAAAGGACGAGTTGAAATGGATACTGAGGTGGATTGAATGGCGTCAATTGAAGTAGAAGGGATAACAGAATGAGGAATTGTTTTATGGATAAGGATGCAAGATCCGCCATGGGAGGTGTTGTCTGGGTGATCAGATCTGTAAGTGATGTAGTCACGTATGTAAAAATATGACCGTTGAGTAAAATGAGTTTCAGTCAGCAGGGCAATGTCTATTTGATTGTCATGAAGAAAAATGTCAAGTTCGTCTCGGTGGTTTTGTAGTCCGTTAGCATTCCATAAAATGACAGCTAGAGGCTTAGCGCTCATCTAGCCACATTGAATGGAATTTCCGAAAGAGCTCTGGTAAGAAGGGTGATGAGGGGCTTGATGGTATCTTTCAATTCAGATAGGAAAGAGGAAAGGATGGCGTTAATATCATTGGTATTTGGATGAGAAAGAGGAAATGCATCAGAAGCTTGGGATGGATAATATTGAGTAGGAGCGTTGGTTAGGGGCTGGATTCTTTGTAAGTTACTAGGAGCAGGGTCAACCTGTAGTGGAATTTGGGGGGAAGGGTTGCTCTGTACAGGTGGATGAATTGGAAAAGTGGATATTGCTTCTGAGGCGGGAGTTTAACTTTTAACGGTAAATTATGGATAAGAGTGCTCTGGTTTGGGGGTTGAGGTTGAGGTTGGGAGATCTGGGGATGTGATTGGGAGATTCGAGGCACCTGACGTTGAGGCTGATACCTGATTTTATCAGAGTACGAAGCTGCTTGTCGGGTTGATGATCCGGTGGTGAAGTTGATTGGTGCTGTTCTGTTCTCTGGAAATGGGCTTCTTGAGTTACATGTTTTTGTGAGCTGTTGATTTCAGGTTCTTGGCTTCTTTGTTTTAAAGTTGAATTTCGTTGGCTGTGCACACTTTTGTATACTAAAAAGCCTCTGTAGCTCGCTGGATGGTCTTGCCCACACAGCGCACATACAGCAGGTGTGTCCTTCGTTTTTTGGCAAGTCTCAGTTGAATGTGGGCCAGCGCATTTCACACACTGGCTTGGTGATGGCAGTACGTCTTGGTGTGTCCGAGACTTTGGCATCGAGTGCACTGGGACTATTGTTGCTCGTCTCCTAGGCTCTTCAAATCTTACGACTGAATATACCAGTCGGGTTACGTCGAATATTTCGTCGTTGTTGCCAGCCGGCTCCAAGTCGACGAAGAATAGTGGTAATGGAAATTTTTCTTTCGGGTGAAGCACGGAAGACACTTGCCTCACGTTATGACCAATTGCTTCCAAATCATGTTTTATGGCGCTCGTTGGAGTGGTGGAATGGAGACCACGCAATACCACTCTATACGCTTTTCATCTTTTAATTGGTAGCAATGGAATCATAATTTTTGCTGGTTAGGTGATTGACCAATTTTTTGTAATCCTCTTTAGTTGATGTTTTGATTTTTACATCTTTGACCCGAGAGAAGCAGTTGAAATTTGTCTCTCCGATCTGATTATGAAATATTAAAATGAAAAACTGTTCCGGCTTTCATTCCTCAACTGCAGAGTACAAATCATTTATCAGCGTCGGATCCTAAGATGAAAAAAATTGCATCTAATGTTATTCTTTAATTATTTAATCTTAAAGAAAAATTGTATCAAAAGATGACTAATTTCTAAAGTGGGTTATGGTTTTAATTACTTTCAGTGAGAATATACAAGTCGTTCTGTATCATCAGTGAAACAACTAGAAATTATTATAATGGTAATAGCCTGTTTGTTGGAACTTAATGTCCTCATACACTCCAACTAGGACAGGAAGGGTGAGTTTTCCTCCGTGTTATCTACTTAAACTAGACCGTGTGGGAAAGTCAAGATTCATTCCTTAGAAACAACACGAAATAAATATCAACCCGCCCTAATCAGATTTAACCTTCATACATCAAGTTAAATATTATCTTTTTAGGTAACGTTATTATAAAAAGAGCTTTTTATTACGAAGCGCCCCAACACAGACCTACACAGACCCCATTATCATAATTGATAATAGTGTTGATTCCTCGCTTTAATTCATTTTGGATCGTTTTAATTCCTTTGCATAGTCATTTTGGACAACGAAGTTTCATTATTAAATATTTTGTTAGGATAAATAAATTTATGTAAAAGACAAAAGAAAAATTAGACAAGTGGGTAGTAAGAGCAGATGTAACAAATCGCCGATGTTTTGAAAAACGTTTTCGATGACGAACTGATGATGAAGGTTTAACACTCGAAATTAATTATCAAATAAAACAATCTCAATAAAAGCGGCAATTAATTCATCAATCCTAATTGTATTGATCCTTCTATACCATCATTCGTACCTCAAGGTATTTAGATTTGCTGTTCCTATGATATGGAGAGTGCCAACAAATCATTCTCATAATTGCTACTTTTGCTGTACTGATATTATTGGCCGTAGCTCAGAAAATAATAAGGTGATAAGCTACTCTAACCTTCCGCCTGCCATCCGACCAGTAAGACACGGTGTGTGGTTGCCGTTTCCCAAATCAATGGATGACTTAAATTTCATTCTATTAGGAGTATTTTGTGATGCACAGTCAGAGGTAGTTGAACCAATTGATGATGAATTCCAAAGCAATACAGAAAATGCAGAATTAATTTTTTTACTCAGACCAGGCTTACAACTCGATTAGGAATCTGGAATTAAAAAAAGAAAAATTGCTTGGATGAAGACTAAAGGTAAAGGACTTATTGTTAGTTGCAACCAAAATTTATGTGTATTGGAAGATAGAGAAGCAATTTTTCAAGTTATTTTTAAAGATGATTTAGTGTACTGTTCCGACAATTCAAATAGTAAGGTTGATGCAAAGAAACAAATGTCAGATTCGGATTAAACTCATCAAAATCTATAGAGATCAGCTGTTTAAGTTCAAAAAGGTTTTCAAAAAAACTTTTTTGTTGACCTATGTTATCGAAGCAAAAGCTCATGAAATCGGCGATGACTACATATATGACATTTGAAGAGTCCAACGTGTGGTTAGAGTGGTTTTGATCTCGGTACAGTGTTAAACTCTAAAAATATTCTCTAAATTATACCAGAGAATTTTAGTAGGCTGTATTCATTTGCATTCATAAAGCATGTGTGTATTCGTTTCAGCGGATACCACTCTACAATTGACAAAACCTGTAAGTGTCCTATGTAGAGAGGTTTCACTATATACTAAAAGCTTCAACTTTTATCAATAAAATGGCTGTACCTAATATAACAAAATTAATCTTTTTTTACCTCATTATATTTTCACAAAACTACGGTGAATAAAAATGTTTTTCTAAAAACTTTATGATTTCAAATAACTTGTTTTACATTTAATGATACTGTATACAGATCAATATTAATAGATCCTCATTCAACAACAACTTCTCTTATTTCATTATAACCACTAAAATAATTATTTAGTTCAATATAAAATCTAAATGAAAATAAAAGTTGGACTTTCTAATATAACTAGGCAATATCGAAGTTCCACGAACTTGAATTACAAAAGTTTTTTCATAACACTTACAAGCCGCTTACATAAAAAGGCATTGAATATAGTTTTTTTTTTTTTTTTTTATTGTATTATAGAAGATTTATTACAAATTTGTTCCAATATGTTACAGATTTTTTTTAAATCTCCAGTTAAGCAAAAACTGAATATTATTATTACATAATAAAAAAAAATAATAAAATCTGTACCACTAACAACGCATGAAGAGTCTCGGGTTCAGTACTTAGGTAAAGATATACTGTTACTAGGCCAACGGTTGTGAAAGGAGGAGATTTGGCCTAAATCACGCTCAACCGCCAGGTTTTTCCCCGATTAAGGGTACTACTTTGTAGAGACTGGGTGTGCCCAAGCACCCAGTCTCCCGACCTCGAAGTCGAGCTACAACCGAAATAAATGAAAAAAAAAGCTGGAACTCGGGGCTTTTTATTACATAATGCTTTATTATTTTTTACATACATTGAGGTTAATAATACAGTGAAACTTCTGTTAATCCTTTCATGAATGATATTTTATTTTTCTTTGAAAAAAAAAAAAAAAAATGAGATATACTTCTTGGGCTGCAGATCAGGAAAAAAAAATTGGAAATTGTTTAAAACAGGAATTTCTACCCCAAGTCCCCAAGACCAGCCCTTAAGTATTCCTCCCATTTACGCCTTGGTCTATTCTTCGGACGTTTACCGACAGCTCAAAACTGTTTACCCTTTTTGGAATTCGGTCATTATTAAATCCAAGTACTTGCCCGTTTTTATAGTCGCACTCCTATTAACTGAACTATATTTACCGGATAAGGCTCCTGCAATACCACACTGTGGAGTCTTTCTCCTGTTTGTTCATCCTTCTTTGGGAAGAGTTAAAATATTAATAAAAAATCTGTAATTTTTAAAAAGTAGAGTCTAAACAATCTTATTTCCGTTCCTTATAAATAATCAAGTCTTATTGTTTCTGTTGTTATATAGATTAAACATTAAACAAAAGCCTAACATTGGAAAATTATAATGGTTCAAAATCTACGACGGGATATATTTAGACACTCAAATCTTTAATTACATACACCCTATATTTCACTGAAAAACTAAAACCTATTGTAAGAAAAATAGTTATTTTACTTGCTGAAGAAAAAGTACGTTGTTTAGTAAGTATCACAAAAGTAGATCTATAGTTTTTGGACTTAAGAATTCATGTTATTTCTGTCAATAAACATATTGTAGAGTTCAAGAGATATGGGCTAATTGTTACCTCAAGTCCTAGTTAGGAGCAGTTAAAAAATAAATATACTAAAAGTCCTCGCCACTGGAGGGTGGGCTAATGGTTGGGAGGAGGGGAGAAGTTCCCGTTTTTGGGTTTTTCGATTCCTCAAAAACGGCTTACTCTAGGAAAATATGCCACAATTCAAAATTAAAGCTAAAGAAATTTCCCATAAAATTGTTTATATACATATTTATCGAACGTTCAACGGTTTTCTAGATATACGTTATTAAAAATCGATAACACGGACCTGTTTTTGACGTATCGTTACAACAATTCCCAAAATCTTCTCAGAACCTTTGATACTCAATATTAAAAATTTATTATTTTTATTAAATCAAGACAAAAAAGAAGTAAGAAGTACTAAAACGATAATGTTGGAAAGGTGATACCTTGATGTATTAAAGGACTGATCGAGCTGGCGAGTTACCGTTGTCGCCGGTTAATCTGATTTCCAGAAAAACATGATTTTCCATAAAAAAAAATAAATAAATAAATAAAAATAAAATAAATAAATAAAATATAAAATAAAAATCTATCTTAAAAAACCAACAAGAGCGTTTCATCGGTTTTTCTGATTTAATAGGCTTAACGATTTCATTCGCAGTCAAAAACTTTTTGACTTTTGACATTTCCCTGTTGTACCGATCCGCTACCTTTCCGCAACCCGTTTAGAAAAACGCCTTTTACAGAAACGCAGTTTAGAGAAAATCCACATACAAGATTAAAACTCATTAAATTCAAAAGACTCATTTACATGGCAGTAATTAGACCTTTTTAAAGATATGGAGTTGAGATTAGGTGCTCACTAGACCATAAGATTTTCTCGTGTACAATCCTAACCAAAAATTCCTTCGTAAAGTTACTTCCGATACGCATAATAATAATAATAATGCCTTTTCAGAACAAAACAACATATACACACATGTTCTCATATTAGTAATATACTATAATAAAACAACTCTTGGCATTTGCCATCAGAGGAATTCGACCTTTATGGCTTTATTTTTAAGTATTCGATATAATGAATAGACAAAACGTATATACGGTTTTCCTAAAAATTTTACTCTGAATTCCCTCAAGATAAGACATACCATACCGCTAGGAATTTTATATATCTATTATGATTCAAGTTTTTATATAAAACAGAGAAACTGGATGTTGTAGCCTTCAAAACTTGTTCTAACTTGAAATTTATTATTTAGTATACGCTTTTTTTTTTTTTTTTTTTTTTTTTTTTTTTTTTTTTTTTTTTTTTTTTTTTTTTTTTTTTTTTTTTTTTTTTTTTTTTTTCAAAATCAAAAACAATTTTGAAAATTTTGAAAATTTCCAATATAAAAAGTATCTTTCACACAATACTTCTTCATCATTTCCATTTTTTTGTCGAAAAAAACATTGTTACTTTTTCTATTAATGTTATGCTGATTTTTAGTATGCTGAAAAATGTTAGTATGTTTTTAGAACTGATAATGAATATTTAACAATCGAAACTTGTCTTCAAGAAAGAAATTACAATAGAAGTGACAAAGAATTCATCAATTCTTCGTAAAATCTCGAATACTTTTTATTATCTCACATATAGTCTTATCAATAACGATCTTAATATCCCATATGTTTCTGATATGGGCCAAACTAAATTCCTATCTTTTCAAGACAAGCTGTATAAACACCCAAATTCACAACGGTCCCAAATTACTTCCTATTCGATTCCCGATATCCCTCTCAAGCATCCGAAAATAAGACAACCCAGGGACCTTAATAGGGAAACGTTTATTGAAATGCTACCAAGTATTTTTGTCACAAATTATTGTAATAATTTTCCAAAAATTTATTTAATGTATATATTTTTTCTTT
This sequence comes from Euschistus heros, assembly GCA_003667255.2. Classification (NCBI taxonomy): domain Eukaryota; kingdom Metazoa; phylum Arthropoda; class Insecta; order Hemiptera; family Pentatomidae; genus Euschistus; species Euschistus heros. The sequence goes on from RCWM02000144.1 coordinate 1,345,991, forward strand.
AAACGAGGCTATGAGATAGGTCCACAGAAAACATTTATTGGTCGGAATCAAAAAAGTAACCAAAGCCATGAACTCACTCAACTTCACACGAACTGCTCTCTAGAACACAAAGCCATTGAACAACTAGCAACGTCTCATTCCGTTTTATTTGATTTTATTAACTTTATGTTGGGATGTGTGGATTCCTAATTTCGATTCTCGATTCCAGCTATTCTTAAGAAAAAAATCGTAATCGAAAATTGATAGTCAAAAGTTTTTGCTAAGAACTTTATGGAGATTGTTTTATAATACCTAATTATTTTATTATTAGAGGAAAAGGAGTAAATATGCGCAACCTCTTTCGTTTTTTATTTAACTAGAAAAATTATAGATTTTTAACTTTCATCAGTAACTACAACAATTTTCTTTAATTCGAGAAGGCAAAACAATGATTAACATCAATTATTTAATTCCAAAAGCAACGATTAACAAAAAAAAAAAAACATTTTACCCACATCTCGCCTCGAGTCTCTTCAGAGAACTTTCCATCACAAAATATGCAGGTTATGATCTATAACAAGAGACATATCGAAGTTCCCGGGGAAATAGGGGTCCATATCTACACCATCCCCACCTAAGACAGATGGTGAATATAACATGTAACATTTAAGAGTGCGTGACTAAAGATGTGATTCAAAAAGTAGCTTTAGATCTCCGCTCCAGATATCAGCGTGAAATTATTTTCAAATAAACATAAGAACATGAAACGAAAACAATTTCGCATGTCTCTCAAACGTTTACAGTACAGGATGAACACCAATTTGCCAAAATAACTCAAGCTGCATCCACACTAGTTTAAATAATGGTTCCACCTGCACACTGCTATCTTATTTTAGCAAATGTCTCCATAGATAGTACTCGCTGCCAAACTTCAATATCTCCCTTAGCCAGTAGAGAGGGGTGCCCATTTTTACCACAGTGCCCGTTTTTATACCTCTTTACATCGATTGTACTATCTAATGAAAAAAAAATTGTTACAAACGATTTTTATCTTTAATACCTATTTCGTTATTTTAAAGAGATTTTTGTAACTCCAGAATCAAAATTATGAAACCAAATATGAAAAACTCAAATAAAAATTTTTAAATGATTTTTTTTATTCTAAATTGTTTAGAATGTAAGCTGATTTATATATTATCATGAAGAAAATAAATGTTATTTGCTGTAAAATAATTTATTTCTTGAATGATTATTGAGTTTTTTTTTTCAATATATGTGGTAAGCTCCAACTGGTGGATTATGCTTTGCAATAGTTATTTATTTTAAACTTATTTATTTAAAGTTATATAAATTATATCCGTACCGAGAATCGAGAATCGATTTTTTGGTATCGGTATTAGTATTGAGAATTGAAGCATTTTAGAATCGACACATCACTTTTTTTATTTCACACTACGATATGAAATAAACAAAGAACATGTTCCCATAAAACAGGTTGGTTTAATGAGGTTTTATTGTAATAATAGTATCTATATGCTAAAAGAAAACGCTTTACCCTTTAGTTAATAATTTCTCAGAATTCATCCACTACATTATGTGCTCTATTTCATGTCATGAAAGCTTTTCCTCGTCGTCTGATTCTTAGAAATATTTATTAGACAAGGTTACAGACATGTAAAATAAATGTTTTCTGGAAAAATCTAGGTGGAAGGTCGACTAAAAACATTCAAAATATCAAATATAGTTATACTGTTTAATTAGTTCAGGAGTTAATTAATAAGAATGTTGCAAAAATGAGATTTAGGACATAATATATAAGAAAAAATACTTTTGGAGTATATAGGGTTGGCAAATAAGTCCTTTGAATTTTTGAGGGTGAAATAAAACCGAGAATAAAAGACATAAAATTAATTTTAATCTACAGTATATTCACCATTATTTAGTATAACTTGTTCCCATTGCAGAAATTTTTGTTGACATATGCAAACAGAGTAAACAGAGCTAATTGCAGGTATGTATGCTATTTGATATAAAAATACTTCCGTTATGAAGTATTTCCAGATGAGGAATCTGATGATGATTGATTGAACACTATTATTTTATTGAAATATATGTACAATCTGCCTCAGTTAAGGGCAATAAGTAACAGTGCTAATGATGTAGTTCATTCGTACCATATATACAAGTTCTCATCCATACACAATTGATAATAATAAGAGATAAAATACAACAGTCATAATACAAAAAATAAATCAAATAGTCATTATACAAAGAAATTAAATAAATTTAAAAAAATAAAAAAAATAAATAAATAAAATAAATAATAAAAAAAAAAATTTTTTTTTGATACATTCATACTCTATGTACAATATAGACACACTCAGCCTAGGGGACCCCGAATCGAGCCTATTCCCCCACTTATTGGGAGTTAAGGCCAGACCCGTAGGGATCCCAGCGCTGCCCTCTCAGCTGCATCACCAGTAATGTCCAGTGGAGGCTGAGTGGGAGCGCTATAGCCACATATGCTCAGAACTTGAGAGGAGAAGCTGGTCATTACCAGGACTCCAAAATAACATTATATTACAAAAGGTCTCGGGGCCATTGCCGTTTCAATCTTCTGGGGGGGGTTATAGGGATGGTTAGAGCTGGACAAGGATTGAGCCAGAGGATTAGGATGATTGGATAAATTTTGATGAAATTTAAAGAATTTTGAAGGAATGAGGTCAAGGACAAATGGGATTTTTAGGTCGTTATGTAGGGTTTTATTGGTGACATAATATGGTGCATTGACAATTGTTCGGAGGACTTTGGATTGGAAGGATTGAATGCGTTTGATATTGGATTGTCTTGCTGTACCCCACAGTTCAAGTCCGTAGGTCCACATTGGTTTTAAGATTGTTTTGTATATGAGGAGTTTGTTATCAATTGAAAGATGAGAATTCCTGCCTAGTAGTCTGTAGAGTTGGCTGAATCTCCTGTTTAGTTCTTGTCTTTTGAGTCTAGTATGAGGGTTCCAGGTCAGTCTTTTGTCAAGATGAAAGCCAAGGTAACGTACTGTGTCGGATATAGGAATAGGGATATTATTGAAGTGGATAGGAGGACAGGATTTGCGGCGAAGTGTAAATGTTATATGACTGCATTTGGCTTCATTAACTTTTATTCTCCACTGATTGCACCAAGCCTCGATCTGTAGAAGATGTCTTTGGAGGTTGAGGGAAGCAAGTTTGGGATCTGAATGGGATGATAGGATAGCAGTATCATCTGCAAAGGTAGCTAAAAAGGTATTAGGATTGGTTGGTATATCAGCAGTGAAGAGATTATAGAGGACGGGACCTAGGACGCTACCTTGTGGTACTCCGGCATCGATAGGATAACAGTTGGAGAACTCTGAGCCACAGCGGACTCGAAAGGAACGATTTGAGAGATAGGATCGTAGGACTAGGTATAGGGATTGGGGTAAGTGGGTCTTGAGCTTGAAGAGCAAGCCCTGGTGCCACACCCGGTCGAAAGCTTGCGCTACATCCAGAAATGCACCAGAGCTATACTGCTTGTTTTCAAGGGCAGATGATATGTGATCAACCACACGAAGGCCTTGTTGAACAGTGGAGTGACCAGTCCGGAATCCAAATTGGTGGGAAGGGATGCTTTGGGATTCAAGTATAGGTAGGATACGTTTTAGAAGGATTTTTTCAAAGATTTTTGAAAGGATAGGAAGGAGACTTATAGGTCTATAAGATGAGGTTTTGTTGGGAGGTTTGCCAGGTTTTAGAAAAAGAATGATGATGGAGTGTTTCCATATCAGAGGAAAGTGGGTCGTGCGAAGGATACAATTGTAGATGTAAGTTAGGAAGATGATGGCTTTTTGTGGGAGTTGTCGGAGGATCTGGGTGGTGAGCAGGTCATATCCAGGTGATTTGCGGTTCTTCAACTTTTTTAGGAGGAATTTGACCTCAGAGGGGTTAACTGCTTTAGGAGGTAAGGAGAGGGGAATCGGTGAATCAAGGAATTGGTGAACTTTTGCAGTGTGGGAGGGGATTTGTTCGGGATGGGGAATAAATGTGCTGGAAAGGTGCTTGGCAAATTCTTCTGCTCTGTTCTCATCTGAGGCAGCCCAGGATCCATCTTCGCGTCGGAGAGGTTGGGATATATGCTGGTATTTAAGGATTTTTTTGGTTAAGTTCCAGAGGGAGTTGTCAGAGGTAGAGAGAGAGGAAAGATAGGAGTTGTAAGATTGGGATCTAAAGGAGGACAATTTCTTTTTAACTATTTTGGTATAGTGATTATATAATCTCCGATCGTCAGGATGCCTGGATCTTTGCCATAGGGATCTATAATGACGTTTAGTTTGGATAAGGTCTATTAGTTCTTGTGGCAAAGGATTTTTTATACGGTTGATATAGGAAGGTTGAGGAAAAGATGCATTCCAAGCTGCTTGTTGAATTGAATTAGTAAAGGAGTTGGCTGCTTCATCAAGTTCTTGGGGTGTTTTCAGGGATACTCTGAGGTCAATCGAATCATCTAGTTTTTGACGGAAGAGGTTCCAGTTAATTGGGCCTCTAATAAATGATGGGGGAGGAAGTTTGGGGATCGGTGCTAAGGATAGGGTTAGGATTAGAGGACTGTGATCAGAGGAGAGGTTGTCTAGGCGTTTAATGGAATGATTAATTGTGCCTAGGCCTGTGTGGATGAAGAAATCAAGGAGGTCAGGATTACGAGTGGGATCTGTCGGCCAGTAGGTAGGAGAGCAGGGAGAAATGTAGTGGCAATGGTTGGAATTAAGTGCCGACAGTAGAGTTCGGCCACGGGAGTTGGTGATTCTGGCACCCCACTGTTGGTGTTTGGCGTTAAGGTCTGCACCTAGAAGGAAGTGGTTTCCAAGTGAATCAAGGAGGGAACTGAATTGGGTGAGGGAGACTGTTTTTCCAGGAGGACAATAAGCTGCAGCTATTGTAAGAGGGAAAGGGAAGGTTTTGATAACAACTGCAGTTGTTTGTAGGAAGCTATGATTCGGTAAAGGTAGTAAGTAATGAGAGAGGGAATGATGGATGATGACGGCAGTGCCACCATGAGCTTTCCCGTCCGGGTGATCCGTCCGATGGGTTTCGTATTGTGCTATATTGAGTGTTCTGTTACTAGTTAGTCGAGTTTCAGTAATCAGGGCTATATCAATGTTACTGTCGTGTAGTAGTGCTGTCAACTCGTCAGTATGATTCCGAATACCATTCGCATTCCAGAGGAGAATGGATAGGGAAGGTTTCATTTAGGGATTTCTTTGGGCTGGGATGATAATGTGGGATAATGCATTTGTAAGGAGTGATATAAGAGGTGTAATCATGGATCGAAATTCCGAGAGGAAAGAGTTAAGGATAGAAGAGATATCAGTGGCATTAGGAGGAGGCGGAATATGAGGAATTGTAGGTATGTTATTTTTATTGGGTTGGATTATGGGATTTTGTGGGAGCTGGGTTTGAGACTGAGGGATTTGGTTAAGGGAAGGATATTGTGATTCAAGATATATTTTATGAGGCTGGGGCTGTGGCATGGCCCCTGTTTCAGTAGCTAGCTCCCTGCCACCCATCATATTAGCATAGGAGATGGTTTCATTTACCAGTCTAGAGGGCTGTCTTCTTGGCCTTGTTTCTTCGTTGCTGGTTTGGGCTGGTTGAAATCGTGCCTTCAGCTTTTTGTAAGTTTCGCAACCTTTATAGTTTGCCGGATGGCCCTTGTGGCATAGAGCGCATACGGCTGGACTATCCCGCGACTTGTTACAGTCTTCGGTTTTGTGTGAATCGCCACACCTCACACATCTTGGGATATGATGGCAGTAGCGCTTAGTGTGTCCGTAGGATTGGCAATTGTGGCATTGAACAATGTCTCTTTTTGGATAAGGTTTCTCTACTACAACATTTGTGTAGTAGAGCCTCTTAACCTCGAAAATTTTTTCCACTCCAGGAGTCGGCTCAAGGTCAACAAAAAATAATGGTAATGGTGTTTTGTTACCTGTTCCAGGATTGTTTTTGTTATCTTTGACAACATTTATAATTTGCCGTACTTTGAACCCCATGGAAGTGAGTTCTTCTTCTATAATATCAGCAGGTGTTGTGTGGTGGAGATGCCGAATTACGATTCTTACTGATTTTTCATTTTTGAGCTGATATGTATGAAAATCAGCTTTTGTTTCACTCAAATATTTGATAATCGTGCGGTAGGTGTCAGGTGTATTAGGGATTAACTTGGTATCATTATTTCCAGATGAGGAATCTGAAAATAATATAAGTTTTTAGTTTAAAAATTGTTCTCACCTATATTATATAAATAAAACGTGTCAATCATTATAAATAAATGACATTTCTATTATTATTTTAATTTTAATCAATAAATTTCAAATGAGACCATTTTAAAAAAAAAATATGTAAGGAGAGTTTTTCTTTACCAAAACCTAATATTAATTTTAGATTATACATCAATCTTAGGGTTTCAATGCAATTTGAAATAAAAATATGGGTGAGGAAAATTTTCAAACTAAAAATTGATATTATTTTCAGATTCCACATCTCAAAAAACATGTAGAAACAAAATTATGTCGAAATAAAAAATAATTTTTTTTTTAGCTTTAAAATTTCTGAAACAATATAAAGAATTTGTGCTATCTCACACATTTAACCACTGCACAGTGGGCAAAAAATCCATTTCGGCGGCCAAAATTATTTTATTGCAGAAATATTTTTTAAATGACGTCCGATATACGGGGAAAATATTTAAAAAATTTTCATGAAAGTGGAAGTGTTCATAATAAATTACTGAATTGTCGACCTAAAATGCAAGGAGTACGGTTAAATGAGATGGCTGTAAAGCCTCACTTGTTAGTGATATTTCTTTAATATAATATGATAAAAATGAGCTGTTTCTATATATTAACACAGCAAAATCATGTACGATCGATTATTTCAAAATTAAGCGCATTTTTGAAGACTTATTAAAAATAATTCTTCAAAAACTAAAAGTAAAATATTTGGAAAAATAGGCAGAATTTAAAAGGATGATGGAGTACGATGTCGAAACTTATATCACGTTGATGTCCATTATTTCGTGTTAATGAAATCCAAAAAACCATATCCGTTTCGATCCGTGCCTCATTGTTATCCCCCTCCCAATCGAAACCTTTCCTTTTTGTAATTTATTATTTCACTCTTTTAGATCTGGTGGTGATTTTTATTAACATTGAATTTATTTCTGCACATCATGACAAACATCATTTTCTGAATTTACAACATGTACTGAAAAACCACCACCTCCAAAACAACAAGTTTATTAAATAAATTATAAAAAATAACAAAAATAAATCATTCTCCATGTTTATGCTCTTTAGGTATTTACATTTATCTGTAGGTATTATAAATCCCATCAAGACATGGAGTAGTTGTTATTTACATTTAGGCAGTTGTTTTTGTTTCTCTTGTTGGATTTCATTTGTTTACTACATATGCTATTACTTCTCTGCTACCGTCAATCAACTCGGTTTTATCTAACAGTGCTAGTAAGTTCTTTTTATAATGTGGAGTTATAGAGAATTGAGTGATTGTTTCTTCGATGATACTAAAGCGGATTATATTCAGTTTCGTCAGAGAGTATCGGAGCAGTTGGGATTAGAACCTGAAAAACTTTCAATAAATCTTAAAGGTATTCTCGGTCAATTAAAATCCAGGTATGTATCCAGCAATTATAATAAAGTGTGTTTCATTAAAAAACATTCGGATTGGCTAGAGAACACTTTTTATTTGACAGCGAACGATGATGATATACCAGCAGGTTCGTCTACTTCCAGTCAAAGTGACCTTAGCGATCGCAGTCACGGACGTCCAACAAAAGCTTATAGTGAATGTTCCGAAAGAACAAAACGTCGAAAAAGAAGTGTCATTAGGGCCAATATATCTTCATTAGAAATGAGCGTCTCTGAAATGTTGACATTTAATTTAAAACAAGATCACGAAATAAAGATAGCTAAAATTATCGATGCAGCATTGAAAGCTACTAAAGACGAAATTGATGACATTTATAACTTGATGTTCAATAAAACTCAAGCTCCTGATCAATTTTCGCCTGAAGAAACTTTAGCCTTATTTTTAGACTTAGGGCTCTCAAAACGAAAATATTTGGCTTTATTGCACCATTTAAAAAATAAAAAAAAGAACGTTTTTCCTTCATATCAACAACTAACTGAAGTTAAGAGAAATTCGCTACCGAAAAATTGGAAAACGACAGAAACTTCAGCTGAATCAACGCTACAGGATTTACTAGACAATACTGCCACCAGGATAGTTCAACTTTTAAATTTAAATGAAACTGCATCATCAGATTTAGTTTTGTATTCCAAATACGGCTTTGATGGTTCATCAGGTCAAAGTGAATACAAACAGTGTTTGGATAATGCACAATCTGACAGCAACTTATTTGTCACATCATTAGTACCATTGAGACAGCAGGTTCAAGGACCACAGGAACAGGATCAAAACGATGAGACGATCACTGAACTTTGGAAAAACCCTAGGCCTTCATCATCTCATTATTGTCGCCCAATACGTTTTAAGTATTCTAAAGAAGATAGGGAAGAAATTCAAACTGAACATAAAAAATTGAAGGAAGAAATCGAAAATTTAAAGGAGACCATTGTTTGTGTTGATAATAATAATAAAATTAAAACTAAACATAAGCTTTTTTTTACCATGGTTGATGGAAAAGTAGCTCAACATGCTTCTGGTACTAGCTCTTCTGTCAGATGCATAATTTGTAGCCAAACCATGAAAGAATTTAATAAAAACGATGACTTCGAGGTAGAAAAGAACGGGGAATTTGGTTTATCTCCCCTACATGCAAGAATAAGGTTAATGGAATTTTGCTTAAATTTAGCATTCGAAAAAGCCATTAATTTTCAAAAAACCAAAGATGCTGAATCTAAACAGTTGAAACAGAAAAAAAAAGACAGAATTGTGAAAGAATTTAGGGAAAAATTGGGTTTAATCATTGATAAACCAAAACAAGGGTTTGGAAATAGTAATGATGGGAATACTGCTCGAAGGTTTTTCGAAAACTGCGAAATTACAGCAGCTATCTTAAAAATAGACATCGAAATAATTACCAGATTTAAACACATCTTAAATTTAATAAACAGTAACAGCAAGCTAAATGCTGAGAGATTCGGAGAATATGCCAAAATTACGTTAGACATTTTGAAGCGTAATTATGGGGGAAAATGTCTTACACCAACAGTACATAAAATTCTATCCCATGGAGAATATGTTATCAGATCCCACATTTTGCCTATTGGAGAATTATCCGAAGAGGCTCAAGAAGCAAACTATAAACTGTTTCGAAAATATAGGCTAAGCAATACCTGTAAAGAATCAAGAACACAGATAAATGAAGATCTGTTTCAAATTATGTTGATTTCATCAGATCCGTTAATATCGTCCCTCAGATGGCAGGAAAGAAAACCACATACTGATGATAACTGGCCTGAAGAAGTTTTAAGTATATTTGAGTAACTTTTTAGCCCGAATAATAAATATTGAATTTTAAATTGTGTTTTGTAAATATTTATACGTTGAATAATATACCTGTACATTAATATTTCTTGTTTATTTCATTTAAATAAATGTAGTTTAATTTTAAAAACGTTTTTTATTCATATACCTAATTTCTTTTCATATTTTTGAGTATTAACATATTATTAATCTACTAAACCAAAATAATTTATTTTACACAAATAGTACCTACCATCAAAAAATAAGTCATTGATCCATAAGGTAGTAGGGTATTTTTTTATTTTTTTATTTTGGAAAGTATGTTGAAAAATCAAAAGTTTTTTTTAACTATTAGCTAGTCCACTTAAATTTTTTAAAATATTTTCCCCGTTAGTTGCACTTCGTTTAGAACATATTTCGGCCGCCGAAATGAGTTTTTTGCCTACAACATGTTATATATAAAATAATTTCGGCCGCTTAAATGATTTTATTGCCTACAACACGTTGTATATGTTTGTACATCATGAGAAACATCATCAAGAGCATACATCGTTTTCTGAAGTTACATCATGTACCTGAAAAATCACCACCAGATCTAAAAGTGTAAAATAATAAATTACAAAAAGGAAAGGTTTCGATTGGGAGGGGGATAATAATGAGGCACGGATCGAAACGGATATGGTTTTTTGGATTTCATTAACACGAAATAATGGACATCAACGTGATATAAGTTTCGACATCGTACTCCATCATCCTTTTAAATTCTGCCTATTTTTCCAAATATTTTACTTTTAGTTTTTGAAGAATTATTTTTAATAAGTCTTCAAAAATGCGCTTAATTTTGAAATAATCGATCGTACATGATTTTGCTGTGTTAATATATAGAAACAGCTCATTTTTATCATATTATATAAAAGAAATATCACTAACAAGTGAGGCTTTACAGCCATCTCATTTAACCGTACTCCTTGCATTTTAGGTCGACAATTCAGTAATTTATTATGAACACTTCCACTTTCATGAAAATTTTTTAAATATTTTTCCCGTATATCGGACGTCATTTAAAACATATTTCTGCAATAAAATAATTTTTGCCGCCGAAATGGATTTTTTGCCCACTGTGCACCGATTAAAACCAAACTCTAAGGTCATCTAGAAGCCGTAAAACTGCATAGTTTAGATCAAATCCGGAGGTCGCAGGATTTCCCGTTATTGAAATATCTCAAGTTATAGCTGATCTCAGATTTTTTTCATTCACATCAGTTTTTGTCCACTAAAATCTGGAGTAATCCCAATGTTATATACATGGATAAAAAGCAGAATGTATGCTGATTTTATTTATGTTATTACTATCGGTTGAACGCAGCAGTTGTCATGGCCATTAGAAATTGTTGATAAAATCTCAACTTCAAAATTTTAACCTCCTCAAAAAGGGTGAAAAATTAATATTTTTTTGATTTTGATAAAATTTAACATATAAGGGTTTAATGGTGCGCTTAATCAAGATTTGAGGTCAGTTGTTCATGAAAAAAAATTTCCACTGATTTACAGCGGATTTCCTTGGAATTCTGTCATTTTTTAAAGAGTTTTTGAGCGCCCTAAAGCTGGGTGGTATTTAGAGCATAACGAAAGTATTGTTATATCAAATAGCATACATACCTGCAACTAAACGTGAAAGAATCATTTCTCTATCTTGACTGAGAGCTGAGAAAAAAAAAATAAAACGTGATTTTCATTTTTTTTTTTTTTTTTTTTTTTTCTCGGCTCCTAATGCTCATTGGCGGCTATAACTATAGTTTTTTACTATTATAGGTCCCTACTACCCACACACAAATCGGCATTCAAATCTGTGAGTTACAACCCCAAACGTCCCTTTGTTAGTTTTAAAGCATCAAAGCAAGTAAACATAGTACATATTTTTCGAAGTTATATATTTACATTCTGGAAGGATTAGTATGTACAATAATTTTTCGGTTATAGGTAATAAAGGTTTATGATAAGTATAATATATATATATATATATATATATATATATATATATATATATATATATATATATATATATATATATATATATATATATATATATATATATATATATATATATATATAGAAGAACACTATGTGTTGTACTAGGATTTTTGTTATTAATGAGTCACATAGAATAATATTAATATTAATTAATAACATTAATGTTTGTTATTAATGAATCACAAAAGAACCTAGTGAAAACTTAAAGCGGAAAAGTAATATTAAAATTAATAATTTTTTTTTCTAATCCCCTTTTATTTTTATTGACTTATGATACACTTACAAAAACATGAATCCACCCCTTTTGCTAAACTTAGAGCATTTTAAGGGAGTTGTATGAAAAGTAGAAGATCATAACAATATATTTCTAAATAATATTAATATATTATTATTAATGAGTAATGATAACAATTGTTACAAGAGGTAACTGACGGTTACACTCATGAAACCTAGTGAGTATCCGTAAAACATATACTGTGTTAAAAGTCATAGCTACTGATATTTTAAAATTATAATGTTACTAAATTGATCTCGCAAGATATCACAAGAAAATAATTTCAAGGAGTAATGAAAACCTACAAAAAAAGTCTATTATACATTCACGATCTAACTATCCATAGATATTTACAAAACTGTAGTTGTAGAATATTTTGACATATGCCCTGAATATAAAAAAATCTAAATAATCTATGTTCTTTTTTTTAAATTTTTATATTGAACAATACATTTCAGTCACTTAAATAAAAATATAAATTTATTTGAGAAATAAACTTTAATCTATTTAAAATACTTCTGATATGGTTTTTTTTTAATGTATTACTGTTATTTTCATGTTCTTTTTGAATATCACCAATTTTAAATATAGTTAATTCATAATTTGAATTCATCTTTTTCGCTCAAAACTTATTAATAATTTATTACGATGATATTTTGAAATTCAATTTATCAAGAGTTCTATAGTTTATTAATTTTAATTTATAATTAAATAATAATGCCCCATATTTTATGATTGAATGATGATGATGATCCTTTCCACATGAAAAGGATGATAACTTTTAATTAATTTTTTTTAATTACAGAGAAATTAAAATTAATGGTCGTCTCAGAAATTAATCTTTGATCAATTGTAAAATAATCTTTTTAGCAAAAGAAGTGTAATTTAACGTTAAAAAGGTTCGAAATTTGTTTTTTGATTTATCGTTTATACATAAAACATAATCCATAATGAAAATCAGTGTTTCGTTTTTTGTTGTGTTTTTTTAATCACTCTAATTAATAATTTTCATCACGCATAATTTTTTTTTTTTTTAAGATAGCTCGTAAGACAATTTTTACAATGAATTAAAATTTATTCCTTATATTAACCAATAATAGTTAAAATGGTTATTAATACTCAATTTAGCAAAATACGTCTAATCCCCCCTCAAAAAAAAATTCGAATTATCTTATCTGTTCCTACAAGCCCATAGAAAAGAAGACAAACATTCATTAACAAATAATTATTAGCGAACTCAAACATACTAATTAAAATAACGGGAATCAGTCTTTGATTAATTGTGATGTAAAAATCTTTAATAAAATCTGAACGATTTTAAGCATGATGAGGACGCATATCGTCAGCTGTGGTTCTTGAAGTTTTGGAACCATTATTTAAAAAAAAACAAAAAAACAGCCACGTTGATGAAGTAAGACCGCTTATGCACAACATCATCAAAAAGACTCTGAAAAATGTACTCATTAGAGAAATAATAATTCAAAATACCTATTATTTTATTTTATAAACAGTTTTTTGCTCCTACTGTAAAATCGGCACTTTGCACATACGATATATCACACACACACACACACACACACACACACACACACACACACACACACACACACACACACACACACACACACACACACACACACACACACACACACACACACACACACACACACACACACATGTATTGAACAACTATAATTATTTTGACGTATCATTATTCTTTCCATTACTCAGTTCAGTTTAATAGCTCATTAATTTAAATCAATAAACCTGAAATTATTTTTTATTAATTCTAGATTCTTTTAGAGTATTTATGTTTTCGTTTCATCTGTCGCTTTGTATATGAATTTTTTTTAGAGCAGTACTCTATTTTTGTTCATAAATTGTCAACTTTAGAAAAAACTTATACACTATACATATATATATATATATATATATATATATATATATATATATATATATATATATATATATATATATACTTTATTATATTATAATTACGAAAATAAATAAGGTTACGTTATCGTCGAATTTATTTTATTTTTTAATTTACTTTAGGTTTATTTGATTAATTCAAATTATATTTCTATATTCACTTATGTATTCATTACACACGAATTTCAAGTACTTATATAGTAATTATATCGGGTTGTATTTTTAAATTAAAAGAATTGTAGTTTGATAAAGGAAGAATTTTTTTTTTTATTAAAACATTATAGAAAATTTAATTATGGATCAATCATGCAGGAAACTTTTTTTTTCTAATAATACATTCTTGAAGTAATGTCAAATTCATTTCATTCCATGTACATTTTCAAAGTAAATATTTTTTTTTCATTCAATTTTTTCTATTACAATAACATGCTCATGGATTTTGCCATGAAGAGACAAGGCATATTTGGAATCCATTATTTTTTATTTAAGACCTACCACTTCTCCAGGCAATATACGTTCTCCAGATATTTCCAAAATCTCGTGAATCCTTCCTCCAGAGCGGACCGTACAGAGCTACTCGGAACCAAAACCCCGACTGAGCCCAGAGACTCCCCCCCTCCACTCTCAGAGCCAGATCGGTCCTTGGTCATCTCAATATGCCATCGTCTTAGATTTATCATATCTTATTTTATTAATTATAAATATTAATGTTAGTAAAATATTTCTAAAAATAATGAGCTTATCATCATGAATTAAAAAAAGCAATTAAAAATCATATAATTAAAATAGACTCCAGAAAAATAATATATTAATTCAGACACAGTTTTAATTGAAAAATACGTTAATATTTTAATTGGAAATTCTAAAAACAAAAAAAAATTAAATTTGTATAATAAATAATAATAGTTAATGGATAAAAGGCTTAACGAAACAGAAGATAAACCGTTGACCACGCACATTTCTCCAACCCACCCCAACAAAATCAAAATCTCCAAGATGTGCCCTGACACCTTCCCACCTACATCTAGGTCTACCCATCGGTCGTTTAACCGACAATACAATTCATTATAGATATTTATTAAAATTTCAAAATCCTACTAATAGCCTCTATAATCCATTTTAACTAAAATATAATTGATTATTAGGAGCTCAATGGGAACTTTGGGATGAAGGTCTCAACGCGCCGGTAAATCCCACCTATCGGGATTACAATTTATTTCATGGTGGACCTACGGAATAAATCTTGACCTTCCTGCATCGAATAGGTTGGTCGTTACACCTGTGGAGTGTTTTAACTTTTCTTCGATAAAAACAACTCAAAATGAATTTAAGAGAATAAAAAAATATATATTAATTCTCCAATGAATATTCATTCTCCAGCGAAGCCATATTAAATTCTAAAACCAAAATAATACTATTATAATAATAGTAGTTGCGTGCACCTCACAAGTGTTGAAATGCTGTGGACAAGAAAAGTTCAGGGCGGAATCGAAATAGGTGCCAACACTTGAAGGGAACGCTGGTAAAGGCATACCTGTAGTCTTGCCCCCCCCCCCCCCACTAGCTCGCTACGGTCAAGATACGGCCAAAACAATTTCATCATGCACCACACATGATCACGCGACTAATGGAGGGTCAGAGTACATAGGTCAACAAAAACCAAACTACTTGATAATGTAAGTACCTCAGTAAAGAAAAACCAAAAATCACCGATTAGAAAACAATAGTTCAGAATTTTAGTTTAGTTATACATTGGTGAGTTCTGTACAACTTACGAAAAGTGAACAGCTCAGTGAAGTGGCTGGTAACATGGGCATAGAATAGACAATGTGAAAATAATCACATATTAATAGAAGCCTGATGATGGAACATTGATTCCGAAACTTGTAGCTACAAATATTAAATAAAATATGAGTTATGCCAAATAAATACTTAAATAATTATTATATCTCCTTCAGCATAAAAGGTTAATTAATGTATACAATAGTTCAGAAACTATTTAGTTATTCATTTGTCAGTTCTGTACAAGTTACTAAAAGTTTGCAATTATGTTGTTGAGTGAGGGAAGGTAGATTAGAATATCAAAACTTCTTCCTTTTTTTTTTTTTTTCTTATAATTAAGAAATCATCAAGATTAACTAAAAAAACTTGATATACAATCTTAAAGGGTAAAAAACCTTTGATAATAAAATTATTCATTTTTTTTCGACAGTGACAGTAGTTCTAAGGTGATAGATGGGAAGAAAGGTTTCCTTCCATGAGATACATATTCATGTTCTTGAGTTCTATTGGGTAGAATCCTTCTCTATTCCCCTTTCGTGTTATTATTTATATTTATTTTATGTTATTATTATTATTTAATTTTCATTTGTTCCTAGACCATTTAATTGTGTTGACGAGGCCTTGAAATTTCATCGTAACAGCTTCCAATTCTGGCTTTCATAACATTAATATGACTAACAGCGTCGACGGTACCTCTATGGCAAGGTTGTATTGCCAGAAAAAGAACTGTCACGTTGTCAAAGCCTTAGGAAACAACGAAACTATTTAATTTTTAATTGTTCTGTAAAAGGCATAAGTGAGGAGATATAAGAAGAAAAATATATTATAATAATTAAAATTTTATAAATCGATTGAATAAGAGAAAAAAAGTCAAACAAAAAAAAAACTTTATAATGGTTATAGATAATAGACAAAATAATATTTTATATTAATAAAATCATATGAAAATAAAATAAATAAATTATTCCGACTTCATAAACGAAAATTTGTATGTAAGTGTTAAAAAAAAAAAAACTTCCCACTCAAGGTAGAATAGGATGGTAACCTACAGGATAAACTGTCCTTCCTGCCCTAGTTGGAGTACATTAACAAAAAACAATTAACAAGATAAAGAACGATTTCTTACCTTTTGCTGCTTTTCATATTCCCACTTAACATTAGCCCGACGACCTAGAACAAAAAATAAAAATATCATAAACAAAAAAAAAAAAAAAAAAAAAAAAAGATAAAACAAAAGCATTAAAATTAGAAAATTATTTGATGAAGAAGATTCTAAGGAGAACATAGCCTGGGATACAGTCAGATTGTAAAAGGAACACTTCCGAGTTCAAAAAAGATTTTAGGGAATGCTGACATTACGGCATTGAATGCCTTCTTAAGGGAAGTAAAAAAAAAAATTGTTAGTGGGATTCGAACCTGCGAATTTATGTGCCAGGCACGATTGGCTATCGATGGCCCATAAAATTTTTAATTAATATCAAGTTTAGACAACTGTTTACTTACAAGGGGAGGACACACTCAGTCACTCACGGATCTTGTTGGCAATTTTTTTGGAGGTTCCTGGTCAAAAAATATTAGACACATATTTTGCCGTTCCGACCAATGGGCCCTAGAAGCCGAGAAAAAAATAAAATAGCATTAAACTAATTTATTTTTTATCTCGAGTTTAAAAAATGATATCGACATGATTCTTGCACCAAGATTTTCAGTTTTGATTGCGAATTAAAGGAAAAAAATACAGTCGCTCCATAGATTTTGGTTTAGGTTAATTAAATTCTAAAAAAAATGATTAGTTTTTCAAGCAAACTACCTCTATAGATTTTTTCACACAAAAATTGAGGTCAGATTCTAATTCAGCACCCTCAAAAACATTAAAAAACGGTTATTCAACAAAATCAAAAAATATCATTTTTTTCACCATCTTCCAGGAAAATGAAATTTTAAAACCGATTATTGGTTACATACCTTTAAATCGTCATTACTTTGTCATGCAATTCACTGGTTGGTATCGCTATATATATATATTTTTTTTATTTATATCTATATATATATACATACGTTTCCTGAGTTTTGAGGGTGTTGAGATGGTATTCTAGGGCTAAAAGAATTTTCTATCACATTTTACAGTTTAAAAGCTAAAATGTTTCAAGTGAAGTATATTCAATATAATTTTTTCACAAGAACCGATATCGGATTCGAATTCAGCATCCAAGAGAACCCTTAAATACGAAATTTCATCCAAATAGAAAAATAAAAGTTTGTAAGCTTCAAAGTTTGCCGGTAGGCAACTTTTGTTTTAATTGATAAAAACGTGAATTACGCTTAGACGGTTTTACGTATCAACTTTATTTTTTTACACGATATATAGGGTGGTAATACAGTTTCATCATCCTATCTGGTTTCAAACTCAAGTTAAAAATCAAAATGTTTTTCGGATTTTCCAATTTTTTTAATAGGTTTTTGTTCATCGAATTTTACATTTATATACATCAAAAGAAAGCTGAGACCCTCCTCTTTCCAGCGATACCAACCAGTGAATTGCATGACAAAGTAATGACGATTTAAAGGTATGTAACCAATAATCGGTTTTAAAATTTCATTATCCTGGAAGAGGGTGAAAAAAATGATATTTTTTGATTTTGTTGAATAACCGTTTTTTAATGTTTTTGAGGGTGCTGAATTAGAATCTGACCTCAATTTTCGTGTGAAAAAATCTATAGAGGTAGTTTGCTTGAAAAACTAATCATTTTTTTAGAATTTAATTAACCTAAACCAAAATCTATGGAGCGACTGTATTTTTCCTTTAATTCGCAATCAAAACTGAAAATTTTGGTGCAAGAATCATGTCGATATCATTTTTTAAACTCGAGATAAAAAATAAATTAGTTTAATGCTATTTTATTTTTTTTCTCGGCTTCTAGGGCCCATTGGTCGGAACGGCAAAATATGTGTCTAATATTTTTTGACCAGGAACCTCCAAAAAAATTGCCAACAAGATCCGTGAGAGACTGAGTGTGTCCTCCCCTTGTTAGTAAAAACATTTTTTTTGGAAATTACTAGTGGAGTTATCCATTTAAACCGAAGAGGCAACAGTCATAAAGGAGTACTCAACATAGGCTCCAAAAAAGTAGAGGTGAACAATCAATGGCTGAAATTCCCTGATCATCGAAACATTTGGCTTTTGTTATTAAACGAAAAAAAATAAGTATTTATAGTTCTGGTCTGATTTCTACTTCGTTGTGGAGTCCTGGCAATGAAGAGACGGACAAAAAACAAGATATGGATGAGACTGAAAGACCGAACTTTAAAACATTTTTCAAAACAAAGTTTCCTCTTGGAAGGTTGGAAATAAGAAACAAAATACTTCCCAACTAATAGCTATAAAAAAGGAAGAAAAACGGACAATTAGAAGCGGAAAATATACAATATATCGACTTCGAATTGGACCTAAATTACACCGATGTCTTAAAGGTCAGAAAACCAAAAAGTGTGACTAATACCAGTATGGAGTACCAACCATCTATACATATTTTGCAAACTAACAACTTTAAACGGAATCCTACAAAATAGATTTTAAAAAATCAAATCTGTTAAAATTCGTACAGAAATTTAAATAACTGCTCTTGTGAAGCAAGAAAACTTAACATGAGCGTTGTTAGCGTGTCAATTACCTATAGTTATCGTTGCACGTAGACGCACCACCTGACACTGGTAAATGACATGTTTCCCAGTTATCTATACTGACTGAAAATACATCGACATTTCGGTTCCAATTAAATTTCATAACACCGCTATACCAAGGTGAAGAACAATTTCAATGTTTGTAACAATCAACAAGTTCATTTGGTTACCATCATAAGGAAAACGTGAAATTTTTTCCGATGGTTGAATTTTGATTATTTCTTTTTTTTTATTGCTGAGAAGAAATATTACAAAAAAAGGAGGGGTGTTCTCAATAGATGTATTGCGCATATAGAATGAAAGAGGCGCAAACAAAAAAAATAGTCAAATCTAATATTGATTTGGCCCAAATCTAACTTTAACGAAGAGAGTTTCATAGTTATCAACTCCTCTTTAAAAAAATATCGCTCATCCGGACGAACGAAGACGCAACTATAAAAAAGGAAATTTTACAGGAGAAGCGAGAAACTGAAATGAAATACTTTCAACCAACATTAAAGGTATAAGTAAAAACATTGTATTATATTGTAATAACAAAACATTCTTTTAAATTTGATTCCCCCATAATTATTCATCATGAACAAAATAATTTTAAACTTAATATTAAATAAATGATAACACAGAAAAATTTAAAAATCGCGCAATAAACGAAAAATCATACGTTCTAAATCTCAACACCTCTTATTCCAATTTAATACATTCAGACCAACAATATACACTTACATTAATATACATTATAAAAATCATTTTTCATTTATTACACCTACTTACGGAAATCCCTTTTTGTACCTGTATCTGGGAATATGACCAATTTGGAAAATCTAACCTTTACCTTTTCTTTTTGTCAATTTCCCCAGTTCATTTGTGCACTAGAACTGTTATAACTTAGTAGTAGATACCAATAGCATATCCACCATTAACATTGTAAGTAGTTTTATACTCCTCCATATTTTGTAATTATATATATTTAATTATTCTAACGCATGTCGCTATATATTCATATTGTAGCTAACTTTATCTTTGGAAATAACTTGTATAACTTATATAATTTTATTGTAACCTGTTTTTTCACTGTAGGGCATGAGTATGAGAACAATATAGTCTCGAAACGTCGCCAAAATAGTTGTTTTTATTTATTGACTGAACCTCAAGAACTTTACTTAACATATATATATTATGTTTTATTAATGCGGCCAAAATCGATTTTTAAAACTAAACATAATTTTTTTTAATACTAAAGAGGTTTTGTTTTGGACAGCACTTAAATTGCACCTATCAGTGACCTGTATCCAATGAAATTAATGATTTTGTTCCCTTCTCTTCTGTTCCTAAGCACCGCTGGCCCCTTGAAATAACGAACCATTTAAGAAAGAAACATTAGGAGCAACGATTAGTCAGAGTCATGAAAAAGAAAAAGGACAAGTTGACAGAAAAACTAATCTGGATTAGAGATACTGCCAGTCGAGGTAAGATAAGTTCTTGAGTTGTCCGGTCTAGGCTTGAGTAAATCAATAACTATCTCAGGGCGTAAATTTTACTTTTTGGTTAACTTTTAAATATGACAGCACAGTGTATGGCCTTACCGAGCACATCTTATATCGCTAAAGATTTTTATTCTTCATGCAGAGCTGATTTTAAAAATCTAGGTGTGCGTGTAGATGAAGAAACTTCATTGATAATGTGTCCAGGAAGGAAGATTAAAGGAATGTTAACCTCTATATTGAGAGAAAGGGTTCAAAAACAGATTATTTATTTTTTCTTCTTATAATTCGTTATTACATAACTTGATACAAAGAAAATTTCAAAATTTCGAATGATAATGGCTGATCTCGAATTTAATCTCATTAAATTTCAATAGATGATAACAGGAAGATAAAGAAAATCTGTAAAACTATTAAAAAAAGAAAACTCCAATAGAAAAACTGTTTAAGCTTAAAATAATTACAACAGGCGGCACGTGTACCCTTATATTTAATCCCACCACATTTTGAAAAACAATAACATATTAAGCACGACCTATGGTGATACCACAATTATCATGAGAAACGCAGTTCTCATAAAACACAATAGCATTATTACATTAACTCAACCATAAACAAAACTGGAGCAAACAACGGAAATTAAACGTTTACACTGCGACATAAAACCGTCTCTCCTGTTTGTAGAAGCAACAATTCGAAACCACCAACTAAGATACTAAATTCTAGTCGCAAAGAGGGGAAATAAGCAAATGCGTAAAAAATTTAGTTTTTTTTTTTTTATTGGAGAGAGGAGGTGCTGAATCCCACTTTAAACTTCGCAGAAAAAATAAAAGTTCTAAAAATAATTTTAATTTTTATCAGTTATTTGCATATCATACAAAATTGTTTTTGTTTGTTTTCTTTTTAAAATTTTTATTCACACAGTTATTGGAGTAACAATAAGTGGATTTCTTCATATTGTAATAATACAGGCCTTATAGGCTTGTGGGAGGCTAGCATTCAACAGTACCTCCTCCTGGCATGGGTTAAAAAAAAAAACTTTATTTGGCCAAATCTCTCATCCGGCTTCTTTTAAGCCTTCTGAGAGTATTTCCAGGTACGGTTGTAATGGCAAGTTAATGAGTATGTTATTATGAAATCATCTATAAAGGTTATGTGTTTGTTCCTTTAGGCACCTTTAGCCAAGATGACTTCATGATTAGTCTGAGTATTTTTGTTTGGAATATTTTTATATATATATATATATATATATATATATATATATATATTTTTTTTTTTTTTTTTTTTTTTTTTTTTTTTTTTTTTTTTTTTTTTTTTTTTTTTTTTTTTTTTTTTTTTTTTGGTGCGTAATCATACAAAAAAAAAGTACTTTAATCTAAAGATAATAACATATAAGTAATTTTTAATTGCGTCTGTTTATACGTTGGCTCAAAATAGTAGTGAAAAATTAACAGTTGTTAACTAGTATTTAACTTCTGATATTACATTGTACTTCAAATAACCTAAGCAACGAAATGGTTTTATAAAAAAAATAAAAAAAACCCACATGAAAGGATCAATAGAAGAAGAGAATAGAATTTAATGCACTTTATTTTCGCAACAGGATTTTTGTTTTATATTTTTTAGGATTTTGGTTTATTTTACATTTTTTATTTTGTTGGTTTTTGAAATACCGCCACTGGTATATAGTACTGTTACATAATTATAAGTAAAGGCAAAAATCAAAGTAATGTAATTTCCAAGGATTTCTTCCAAAAAAAAGTCCGAAGCGTCATTTGACCCGTCCTGGTAGGTTTAGGGTTTAGCTTAATTAGAGACCTCAACCGCGTGTTTTGTAGGCCTAATGGTTTTCTTTGAAACGGAAAAAGATTGGAAAATGGAAAAATTTGATTTAGAAAGAAACATCATGTTGTTAATGTTTTTTAGTTTTTTATTCAACATTATATGATCTATATTTTGGGAATATACTTATTTTCGATTTCAAGATTCATCAATTTTATTTTTGGTACTTAAAGGTATATGCTTTTAATTTTTTTTTTCTGTTAGATATATTAATCATTATTAATAAGCTCAATAATGATTTATACATTCCTTTCCTATATTCACTATCATTCACCAACTTCCATAGTGAAGGGACAAGCTTGATTCGGTGTTTCCCCGAGATACTCGTAAATATAATATATATAGTATGACTTTATATACTTTTTTTTTCTTTCTCTATTTTAGTTTATTTGTTTCTACAATCATTATTTTAATTTGTTTAAATTATCATATATTACATTTTTTTTTTTTTTTTTTACTTCCTGTATAGCTAAAGGCTTTTTATTATATAACTTTTTTTTTATTGCTTTCATTGTTTACATTCTATGAAAGTATTCATTGTCATCAATATTACAAATTGCATTTGAGTGAGACATCTTGTAACATTTATTCAACAAAAATTGGATAGAAAAAAAAAAAAATTAGTTACTGTATCTATTTACGATGTTTTATAAAGAACAAATTTTTTTTTCTCTCTTTTAGATTTGTATTTAGTTTAAAACGTTTTGAATTTAATTCCTATATTTTTAATTTATCTTTAAGACTAAAACAACAAGAAATTGCCCATCGTTACAGACTACTTTAACATTTACTAGATAAACGTTCAAAGCTCCCAATTAACTACCAAGACTCATACACATGACTGTGATTAGACTTATTTGGACGTACGGAGTTGAGCTTTGGGAGTCCACAAAATCATCCAGCTCATCTCGTATCCAATGATTACAGTCAAAAATCTTTCAAAAAATCCTCAATGCTCCTTTCTTTGCCAAGAATGAACTTATTCATAAAGATCTTAATGCTCCATATATTGTTGATTTAGTCCAAACCAGATACCTATCGTCAGTCATTTTAGAGATTTTAAGTCCTAATCTGCGGACAAATTTCAAGTGAGTTAAATTTTTTTATACACCTTTATTGCGGCATTTTAATGAATATTTGAAAAATCGACATTGATATCGGGCCGGCTAAAAAAGTAATAAAGGTCAAAATGTCGCGAAAATCAGTTTTCCGCGAATATTTTGCAACATACTGCTAGGAGGTCAATTGAGTTCAAAGCAAAAATTGTTTAACGTGCCATTATCTACAAAAAATTCACGTTAATTTTTTCTCTAAGATCAACCATTTTTTGAGCAGAGCGCTGAGAAAGCGACTAGCTATTCCGCGAAAAAACTTTGTCTATAACTCCGAAACTATTTGTCTGATCTAAAATATGTAATTTTTTTTTATCTGATAGCTGGTTAAATTTACTGTCAGACCCTATATATGAAGTTTTGATCAAGTCACTTAAAACATTCATACCAGCACACGCTGAGAACGTTTTTCGTCACATTTTCCGTTGTAACTCCAAAAATATTAGTCTGATCCGAATTCTTTTTTCCAATCTCAAAGCTCGTTAAATTTACTATCAGATCCCATATATTAAATTTTAATTTTAACGGAAAAATGTTACGGAATTAATTTAAAATTGATATATAGGATCTGATAGTAAATTTAACCAACCAGCTTTGAGATAAAAAAAAATGAATTTGTAATCAAACAAATATTTTTGGAGTTATAACGAGAAATATGACGAAAAAATAAGGATTTTACAATAGTACGGGGTTCTCAGTGTGCTGGCATCTGTTTTACGTGACTTGATAAAAACTTCATATATAGGGTCTGACAGTAAATCCAAATTAACCAGCTCTCAGATGAAAAAAAACAAAACATATTTTAGATCAGAAAAATAGTTTCGAAGTTATAGACAAAAGAGTACTAAAAAAAAGTTTTTTTGCGGAAAAGTGCGACTTACTGCAAGTTAGTCGCTTTCTGAGCGCTCTGCTCAAAAAATGGTTCATCTTGACCTCCGAACAATAGGTCGCGAAATATTCGCGGAAATCTAATTTTCACCACCTTTTGACCTTTATAGCTTTTTTAGCTGGCACGATATCATTGTCGATTTTTCACATATTCATTAAAATTCCGTAATAAAGGATTATAAGAAAATTCAGTTCACTAGGAATTTTTCCGCAGTTAAAACCTAAAATGACTGGACTATTCATATTAAGTTCCATAACCACTCTAATCCACTAGTCTCTCAACTTGCTTCCCACTCAATTCCCGATAATCCTCCGAGGCGTCTGAAAAAAAGATGACCAAGAAACCTTCCAGTGCAGAATTTTTATTGAAGTGCTACTGATTCGTAGTTCTTTTCAAGTTTTGACATGTTATTTTAATCTTTATCAGCAAATTTATTTGATGTGTATATTTACATTTTAATTTACTTATATAAATTTCTATAAAAGGATGAAAAAATAAATATTACCCTATTTATTACATATCTCTGTCATTATTATTTATATTTATTTATTTATGATATATACTTATAATAATTAATAATCTGTGAATTTCGCTTTAAAAATTTTTTTTTCGAATTTTACCATTAACATTAATAATAAATTATTTTATTTTTTCCAGCCAACGCCATTTTTTTTTGTATTGTCAAAAGAAAAGAAAAAAAAAAGAAAGAAAAAAGGTCTATTAATCTCTAAAACTGTACACTTTTATTTATTGGTCGCTGGTAGCAGTTTTGTTTTTATTTTTTTTACATCCAGTATTTTTTCATTTTCTATTCGACCCTGAATTTTCTGGCAGACCTTTACAAATAGATACTTATTTATAAAGTGAACAAAATACCGAGTTTTTGTAATCCTAAGGTCACAATAAGATTTATTTTCATTATGTGACAAGCCGGTGCAATGGCAATAACAGATCACACATGTCTCAACATTTTTATTAGTTCGCCCTTTTTTTTTTTTCATGACCCAGTAAATATCAATTGTCACGGACATCAAGGCGATTCCATTTATTGGGACTGAATCGAACAAACTTTGTTCCGCGAATTGTACAATAAGTAAGGAGGTTCCCTGTTTTAAAAATATTAACATTGCCTGAGTTAAGTGTTAATAAATTAGTTAGTAAAATAATAACTGATAAAATTTCTTCGAAAAAAATGTTGATACTTTACATTGAAATTTACTGCTATATATATTTATGTATTTATTATTATTCTTATATGTATTTATTGTTATTATTTATTATAATAAATTATCATAGCCAGGTGATTGTCCTATGTACTGTAATCATATG
Source organism: Euschistus heros (assembly GCA_003667255.2). NCBI lineage: Eukaryota > Metazoa > Arthropoda > Insecta > Hemiptera > Pentatomidae > Euschistus > Euschistus heros. Next base: position 1,371,844 of record RCWM02000144.1, read on the forward strand.
TTATTCTTAGGATACAAGTAGTTCCAGAATAAAGTTAATTTTCTTCTTCTTCTATATAAGATAACACAACCAGTACAGAGTAGACATAGCGAACTTTATGACAGGGCTAATAACGTTAATAAAAGTTCTATTATAATGGGCTGGAGGCCTAATCTTTTCCACATTAGTTGAATCACATTCACTTATCCCTCTGTGTCCTGTTTTCTTTTAGAATCCCTTGCACTTTACCTCCTTAGAACTGATGATGAATGTTTAACATTCGAATTTAAAATATTCCGCCTGAGGTACGCAACATGGCTTAAAAAGTAAGAAAAATAAATATGTTCCTCCAAGAGAAAAAAAAAAAAAGCTAAATAATTTAAAATATATTTTTCTGTAAACTAGAAAATCAACTAATAGCTTTTTCTTTCAAATCTTGTCGATCATATACTGAAAAATAATCTAAACTATTATGTAATAGCACAAGCCATTTTTCGTTCGTGTTCACTAACTACGAAAACTACTGAACCAATCTCTACCTAATTTCAACCACACCATCTTTATAGCTCCAGGAAGGTTTAGCGATAATAAAATCTTCTGCTTTTCAATTTATATGGCATTCAAAAAAGCAATAATACGTTAGTAAAAGTGAAGTTTGAAAATTGACAGATAGGTGGCGAGCGCCATTCTACATGCTTAAATTTGATAATAGTATTTAGTTTTATTCAATTAAATTATAAAAAAAGATATAAATATGTGAGGAGACATGTGGATCCCAGTGTATTCTGCAATAGAGTTTGCAATTGTAAAACTACTGAACCCATATTTTAACTACATAATTTTCATAGTTCCAGGATGTTTTATCTGTAATAATATTTACAATAATAAAAATTTAAGTGTACAATGATTAGTGGCCGGAATGATGTTTGCCACACAGTATTTTACTTTTATGGTTAGAAATTAAAATCCAACCAGATAAAATCAACGAACTTATTTCTGCCGAATGATGATTATTACCAAATCAAAATGTCGATGCTTTGCTTTTTGATATTGCGTTTAAAAATATGATTCATGGGACTTTAGTTATAAACACTGATAATACAGTTCATTATTCGGAAAGGTTTTTTTAACAGTCTTTATCTGGATTACCAACTCATTAAAATTAAATATTGGATGTCACATTATGCGTTTATGCTTTTATGTTATCTTCAACTAACCTTCACCTGTTCAAGTTTAACCAGATTAAAAATTTCTGTTTTAGATCATTCAACGACTTATCCTCAATACCTAGAGATTGCTAGTAAATAAAAATGTTGTGAATCTTAAAAATAAAATCAAGCTTTTGTGTTTCTAAGACTATTGATAAGTAAAAAATAATTAAGTGTTTATTTAATATTTTATTGGATCAAAATAGTAAGAAAACATTCCTCTCCAAGAGATTTTCTTGAGAAATTCCCGGAAACCATAAAAGAGAGTTTTCCAGGTGAAACTGTAGCGTGTATTTTCTACCTGATCCCTCTGAGACCAACACCATTAAAATTTCAAGCACCTTAATACTCGTACCATGTCTTCAGTCCGGCCTGGATATCCTTGAGGGAAAACTGTCTAATCTTCTTCTGGGATTTCAACTTAGCTTACAATGGAATATAGTTTATTTCCTAATGATTCTGTTTAAAGTAATTAAGATAATCAAAGAATAATTCAAAGGAAGCCTCGTCTATAGGAGTCAAACCATAACGATAGGTTGCAAAAAGAAATCTATTATTCGCTAATTCAACATCGAGATATTTTTTTTCTTTTAAACTATTTATTAACATTTACAACAGTGTATGATATATACAATGAAATTTCAATAAAAGTTCTATATTAGAATATTCTTTTCATACTCGTCGAAGGGTTATCGTGAATCGAGTGTGAAGCAAGTTGGGAGACTAGCGGATTCCAGTGAGTAGAGTGATAGAATAGATATCTTATAAGGATAAGATTGTTTATGACATAATAAGGAGCATTGAAGATTTTACGAATAATATTTGTTAAAAAGGATTGGATACGAAAAGAATTTGAAGGTTTCGTGGAGATCCAAAGCTCAACTACATACAGCAGAACCTCGATTATCCGAACTAATTGGTGTCAGGGATGGTTCGAATAAGCAAAAAGTTCAAATAATCGAGGTTGAAAATTATACATAGAAGCAGAAAAAAAACATCGGTCTGTAAAATGAAATCCGGAAAAGTAGGTAAAATTGAATACATACATGTAAGTTCTTCTTCTTTTATTACAATGTACGTTAAAACTAAAGATGTACATATTATGTTTTATCTGCATACATTCATACAAAAGGCCTCATTTTTTTATTTCAGTTGGTTTGAAAAATCTTCAATGTTCATCTGCTTAACATTTTCCTATTTTTTGTCAGTGCCAAGTACTTTATTTTTTTTTTTAGTTGAATCAGCTGAACTACAGTTGCTTCCTCTTGCCTTTCTAGCCAGTGAAATGTCTATCAATGGCTTTTATTACATTATCGTGGGTACCTCTGCGAGTTCGGATAATAGAGGGTTCGGATGGCGGAGGTTCGGATAATCGAGGGTATGTCCGAACAACTAAATAACTGACAGGTAAATATGTATTTTGTAATTTATTGGGAGCTTTGAAGAAGTCCATAATTACAAGCAGATTTTTCTTCTTTTACTAGAAATAAAAATTAAAATCTCTTTAAATTAACAATATGTAAATATATATATATATATATATATATATATATATATATATATATATATATATATATAAAATTTACAATAACTTGGAGAGATGCTACAAATTGGTAACACTATAATAATATTTTGTATTAGAAGGTACCAAGGTAATTACCAAGGTTTTCTGACGCCTTGGAGGTTTATCAGCAGAGTTGGAATATATGTAGTTATACCTATAAACTTATTTAGTGTAGTTGTAGTTGCAACTACTAAGTACATTTGTAGTAAGATGTTAAAATTTATAACTACCTTCTTTTTTAACTAGTTGTGGGGGTAAATAAATGGAAACTGCTAACTGTTTTTTGAAAAAATAAGACACTTTTAACTTATTGTTACAAATGTTAGTAGTTGAAACTGCATCTACACTAAATTTCGATTAGTAGTTATAGTCTAGGAGCCGATGACCTTAAATCTGTCATGAAAAGTCTGCCAAAAAAATCAGCGTTTATCTGAAAGATCATCAATTTTTGTGTGAGAAAAACCATTGCTTTTTTGCGATTCTAAGTATGAAGCTGACGGCGTACGTAGTAGCAAACTTCAGATTCCAAATTAGCACCCCAATAAACATTAAGATCCGTTGAGAAAAACAGTTCAGCAGTTTTTTCCTGAAACTAGAACCTTATTTTTCTTGTCAGTCCAGTGAATAAACACATTGTAGAGTGAATGAAATATATAATAATTTTTTACTTCATAGATTACTTAGAAGTAGTTAGAAGGTAAACATACTAAATGTCCCCGTCCCTCGGGAGTGAGCTAACAGTAAGGGGAGGGGTGAAGTTCAATTTTTTTGGTTTTTCGATTATATCTGGAAAACGGTCGACTCTAGAAAAATATGCTACAGATCAAAATTATAGCTAAACATTTTAAATTAAACAGATTTCTTTCGACTAAAATCTGATTAAATTTAATATCAGGCCCTATATATGAAATTTTAATTAAGTCACGTTATACACTCAAACCAGCCCACTGAAAATGTCAATATCGTCATACTTTGCCAAAACATACATATTTAGCGTTCAGGCTTGGTTGTGTAACGGGAATTAATTAAAATTTAATACAAGCGGATTGATCGCAAACTTTTCTAATTTCTATAATTATCGATTTTTAATAATGTATATCTCGAAAAACGTTGGAATTTCGACAAATTTATATAGAGCCAATTTCTTGGAAAATTAAATTAGCTTTAATTTTGATTTGAAATATATTTTTCTAAAGTCAACTGTTTTAGAGATATAATCGAAATACCAAAAAAAAAAAAAAAATTAATTAATTCTCCCCTCCTCCCCACAGTTAGCTCAAATAATCTTTCAAATAAACATTGATATTTTTGGGAGACTCATTACGACAGGTTTAGTGTTGTCGGCTCCTGTACTATTAGTAGTTTTAACTACACATTTCCCAACTCTGTCATAAATGTACGGAAGAAAGCTGAGAAACGAGATTTTGTTTAGCTATTACAGGAGAAAATACTGTCATCAGATCACTCAGCTGTCAAAGCTTTCCAAGATTCATTTGCTTCTAAAATTCTATAGTCCCTTAGCTCCAAAATAAATCTATATCACCGGCGAGAAAAACTACGACTTATAGCCTACTAGCGAACTAAACTTTCTTTAAGAACGACGATTCGGCTCGCGGCAGAAAATTTTCAAAAGATCTAACGTTCATGGTATGCGTCATTAGTGTTATAAATTAGATCTGCATAAATTGTTTTTTTCCTCAGAACTATTTTTAAATATTTGTTTAAAATGCAACCATTTGTCATTTTTTATGTTGTTTTTATTTTTCTTTACGTCCAGTAATATTTTTTTCGAGAATCCGGCATTAATGAGACTGTACTGTACTCTTAGATTGCAAAAATATTTTCCATGAAATCGAATATATTTATATAAAATATATGTATATATATTTTTTTTTTTTACTTTTCTACTTAATTTAGATCCTCTTTTTTGAATTAAGGATTCACTAAAAAATAAAGATATTCTGTTTTATTTAGCCATTTCCTAGGTGGTTTCATCACTCCTCCAACCATCAAAGTGCTCTTGGCAGCCATCCGGGAAATTAAAGGCCTTCCCATTAACCGAATCTCTCCTTAGTTCTTCCCATCGGCTATCCCATGTGTTTCTACTATCTTTTAATTAATTCAATTTAACTACATGTGTCCTTAAACGTCGGTTGTTCACTGACGATGTTCAAAACCAAAAAATTTGTATACCGATAAATAGGAACAATATGCGTATATAAAAAAAAAAAAAAAAAAAAAAAAAAAAAAAAAAACCTTTATTCCTTTAAACTTACCCACTAAGATATATTTAGGATTGATGAATTATTTGCCATTTATATGGGATTTTTTTTTCTTGACTATTTTCGAATGTTTAACATCATCAGTTCAAATAACATACAAAAAAAATCATAACATTATTTGCCTAAATAGATGATCAGAAGAGAAGAACCGAAAAAGGGAGGAGAAAGACAGCAGAGGAGGTAAAGTGAAGCGGAAGAAGAGGCAGGGAGGGGAGGAAAGAGACAGGAAAAGAGGAGAAGGAAGAAAAGAGGAGAGAAGCAGGAAGAAAAAAGAAAGGAGAGGAAGGCGGTGAGAACGGTGGGGGGGGAAGAGAAAAAAAGAATAAAAGTGAGCAGAAAGAGGAGAAAGCAAGAGGGAGAGGATGAAAGAAAAAAGAAAGAAGGGAAGAGGAAAAAGAAGGAGGGAGGGAGGACAACGGGGGACGAGGGAGGGCTAAAGGGAAGGAGATGAAGGGACGGATTTGAAGATTATGGGTGGGGGGGAGGGGGAGAGGGGCAGGGACGCAGAAGGCCGGTCGCAGGTGCACAAGGTAGAGGACTGGATACATTGCGGTGGTGTGAAGGGATTTAGTGAGACTTGTACCCGTTTAGGAGAAAAAGACAGCAGGGCGTGGAGTGGAAGAAGTCCGAGAGAGTCCGGGGACCAGGGAGGATAAGAGATGGGTCACACATCGCGATTTTAAGGAGCGACGGAATCGCACAGAGGGGGGGGGGGATACGGAAAAATTTTGGGTTTCCTAGTTCCTCCCTTTTGCGGAACCCTGTAAAAAAAACAATGGTGGCATCTATGGACGCGCCGCAGCTCGCCAACGATGGTATAGACAGGGATTCAGTGATCCAGCTGGGTTGAGGTTGAGCACTAATTGTGCAGCACAATGGACTGACAGAGTTGTGAGGGGTGTAAGCGCGTGTTTACCTATATGGGAGCCCTTGGGGCATGTTCAAGGAGATCGGGGGGCCGGGACTTGTGTGAGTGGGGTGGGGCTGGAAGAAATGGCTTAGCAGTCAACTCGGAACAGACCTTGGTGACACTGCTCTTGCATAGATGGCGCTGGCCACGGAACCAGTCAGTCTTGGCGTAACCGTAGATAACGATGAAAAGACAGGGGTGCAGGGGAGCGTACTGTGGGTGTACGTAGGGTCGGAGGAGGGGGGAGCATAACAAGGCTGTTGAAGAGTGAAAGAAAAATGATATTTTTCAAAAGTTCGATTAGTTTAATGTCCGGGAACATAGCTAGATCATGGAAAGCCACCAAGGTCCCGGTTGGCTAAAAGGGGGCAAATTTATTTCATTATGAAACAGACCCGAGGGGCAAGGGGCTATACAACGGCCGAACATACCACGTACAACACTGTTAATGGGGTGCCTTACACAAGACAGGCCCAGGAGGATGTGGGGTTTATCCACACTGAACCAGACCCTCACAAGTATGAACATTTTATAACACAACTGCGTAAACTATGTGTATCAGTAGAGTGTTGTGCGTATCAGGATTCCTGCTATGGTTTATGTAAACCGTGTCCAGGAGTTTCGTGATTATTTACGGCGGACACATGCCTTAAGTAATTATTCCAAGAGGATCTCGTATCAAGCCGGTTCACTCGCAATCTGCTAACGTAAATACCGCAAGGAGTAAAAGCAACCACAGAATGTTCATTTATTATTCTATATCACTTTTAAACATAAAATAAATACTTTATATACTCATGTATTATTTATACATATAAATACTTCATATATTATTTATATAATATTATTCTACTATAAATAACATAATATTCTTACACCCTGTCATTTATTTATGCCTTCTCAGGCTTTTTACTATTGTCATTTTATTATAAATTGTTGTTGGTTTTATTTAAAGACTATTTATAATACTTACGGCTCATTTAAGCATACTTCAATTTAAAAATTTTTGTTCATTTCTTTCTGGCTATTTTTTTCCGCTGCTTTTAGAATACCATGTCTATTTAATATTATTACAAGAATTTAATATTTATTGAATAAAATACAATTTTAAACATTGAAGTACAATTTACAAAAGCAAGTAGTCTGATTTCTATTTGCATCTAGAATAGAATTTGAAGGGAAATTTGGAAGTTTTAATTTTAACCGGGCACCGCTAGAATGCACGCCGGTAAAACAGTAACTGGTTACCGAAAAGTAACTGTTAAAAGAAGCAAGCCACCTCTTCTCAAGTAATACCGAAACCTTCTAGTGAAGAATTTTTATTTCAGTGCTACTGATGAGTAGTTCTTTTTGATCAATAACATGTTATTGCAATCGCTATCAATACATTTACTTAATTTATATATTTTGAACAGTTTTGAATACCAATAAACGGATAAAATAAAAATTACAAAGAGAGGCTGCGAAATGTTCGGAAAACACCCAAATTTCCCTTGTAATTGTTCCCGAATACACATAACCTTTATTAACGATTTCATAATAGTATGACAGTCCTTGAAAATTTCATTACATAATTACGCACTCGTCTATTATATGTCGACACCTGATAAACCCAGGAATACTCTTAGAAGTCTAAACAGAAGATGAGATCTGCTCAAATAATTTTTTTTTACTCAATTCATGCCAGGAGGAGGTAATGGAGCATTACCAATTGAAATGAGTGTGGAATTCTAAAATAAAGTTGAACGATTAATAAAAGTTTTTTTAAAAGGAGCAGTTCGATGAGAAGGGATATAGACAATAATAGGGATATACAAATAATAGGCTGAGATCTGGTGTTCAAAAGATGAATGGAAGAACGAAGGTCAAGGATGTCGTAATTGTACGAAGGGTATTTGGACTTTAAAGATTGGAATAGGAAGGAACCAAGGAAGCATTGTCGCCGAAAACTTGGATAAAACCACCCTAACTCAGAATACTGGAGTAAGTGATGTTAAAGCGCCTGAAGATAAAAAAAAATAAATTGACGGACTGTGGGCTCATTTGAATATTTTTATTTTGTTTTGTTGTTTATTTATTAATTAATAATTTATATATTAGTTTTTTATTCAGTGAAAACAGCCAATAAAAAAGATAAAAAAAATTTCTATTTACTTGCTATTTACTGCTATCTGCATTCAGAAGCTATCGGCAAAATTGAGGTCTTTTTTCATTATAATTAGGTTTTAAACCTTACATTGAAAATCTAATAAAACAAATCTTAAATAATAATAATAAATAAATAAATGTAATAAGATAAGATCCTTTGATCTGGTGACGCTTTATTGACAGTTTTATTTGCGTTTTATTCCAATGAAGAGTTTATTATGTTTAAAATGCACATTCCCATTAAGATATTGTCATAATGTTTTATTTACACAAGTAACTGATTAGTATGCCAAATGAGAACACCATGTATTTTTGGTTTTAAAAGTACATTTCTCCATGAAATCGAAACCGAATCATTACTTTTAACATATTATTCGAAAGCTGATTTGCAAGTTTTTGTGAGATTTGTAGTTTTGTGGATATTTATTTTCGAAAAACAGTGAGCGTTGAAGTAATATAAGACATTGTAACTTTCCTAAATAAGGTGAAGATCAAGCTGTTCTTTAGGTAACATGTACTTTTATGGAAATAAAATTCAAGGTTACATGTACTCTGCTCTCATAGAAAATTTAATGCTAAATCCGAAAATGAGGTCAAAGTTTGAAAAATATTTAAACAAAATGGAGATATTACAGTTTTCTTTTTTACACTAAGCGGTACTCACCCTGTAGATATAACACTTTTGATATATTTTTCTTAAAAGCAGTAAAGTCAAAAAGCAAAGTAATGAATGTTCTTTCCACGAACTTCTGCCCAAAATTTCGAAAAGTGACGTTTGACTCAACGTAATTTTAGTGTTAATAATTTGGTGTTATCAAAAACGATCATTTACACAACCACATATAATTCTTTGCAAAATTATTGATAATTTAATAACATATCATATCATTTCTATATATACGAAAGAAAAGCGATTAAGTAAAAGGTAAAATATTTATTGATCGTAAATCTTAAAACTATACAAATAACTGAATGATTTTATAATTTTTATAGATATTAATATTACAACAGGGTTAGATCTTTATAAAGTTCTCTTCTCTTTAAGTTACCGCTATAAAAGTTACTGCTCCACCTGGAAAGTGCCTTAGGCTAAAGGCAGGTGTTCCTCCCAGAATAACTTAACCACTTTCCCACTTAGTGGGCGCTGCTTCGATACAAAGCCCACGACCACAAGAGACAATACTTTAGTATATGAAGCGACTAATCAAAATGGTGTGAATTAGCAAAATAGTTGTGATAATATATAGCATAGGTATTAACGAGATGTAATGGATTTTATCATATAATTTTATCCATATATCAAAGTGAAGAACGGAAGCAAGCGGATCCAGAAATGAGAATGACTGGAAATACATTTATATCTTAGCTTATACTTATTCTACAGCAACCCCTGATGACATTTTAAAACTACTTTGATTCCCTAAATGGTAAGAAGGTAGTTTCTGATAAAAATGAATGAAATCGTGAAACCAATACTGTTAACCCACGTGTCAATATTCAATTAATAATCTTTGTAATCAAAATATATATATTATTGTATAATTTTATGTAATAATATATTGTGCTATAATTATATATATATATATATATATATATATATCTATAGATATATCTATAATATATCTATATTATATTTGCGAAAAAAAAAAAACTATTTGCTGTACCAATGTACAACCCCTGTCGGGTCCGACCACAAGAGACAATACTTTAGTATATGAAGCGACTAATCAAAATGGTGTGAATTAGCAAAATAGTTGTGATAATATATAGCATAGGTATTAACGAGATGTAATGGATTTTATCATATAATTTTATCCATATATCAAAGTGAAGAACGGAAGCAAGCGGATCCAGAAATGAGAATGACTGGAAATACATTTATATCTTAGCTTATACTTATTCTACAGAACCCCTGATGACATTTTAAAACTACTTTGATTCCCTAAATGGTAAGAAGGTAGTTTCTGATAAAAATGAATGAAATCGTGAAACCAATACTGTTAACCCACGTGTCAATATTCAATTAATAATCTTTGTAATCAAAATTATATATATTATTGTATAATTTTATGTAATAATATATTGTGTATATATATATATATATATATATATATATATATATATATATATATATATATATATATATAATTTGAAAAAAAAAAAAAAACTGTACCAATTACAACCCATGTAGGGTCTCGGGTATAGTACATAGGTAGGCTCTACTGTTTCTGATCCAACGGTTGTGAAAGGAGGTTTTTCCCCTAATTAAAGGTACCCACTTTTTAAAAGGCTGGGTGTGCCCCAATACCGAATTCGATCAAAAGTGGCCCAGTTTGTATGTCAGCTTTTTAATTTGTTTTTTTTTTAATGTAACTATTTATTCTCTTGTAAATTCACAACTAAATCAAGATCAACAATAAGAGGAGTCAGAAGAAATGCAAGAGAATCTAGTAAAATGAAAACACAGAGTGAAGCATTAATCCCTTACGTAGTTGAACTGAGTTTGCTTCGTGAATAGAAACGATCGGATCGACTTATCCTGTGTTTTCCTTTCAGCTTTAACCCTGTTGGAAAGGATTTCATTTATCCCTGTATATTATTTTATACATACAAATACTTAATAGATATATGTATTGCAAGTTAAATACTAAAGAATAAAACAAGAAATAAAATAAAATAACGAATAAGATGATATACAAAAATTAAATAAGAATAATAAGGAAAACTAAGCAACAAAGTCATTAGATCATAATACCAGATTTAAAAGACAAAAAACTGCTATTCGTTGCCTACTACTCCAACATTTTGTAGACAAGTGTTCAAAACTCCCAATAAATTACAGTAGACTCATTTACTTGACAGTAATTAGACCCAGTTGGACATACGGAGTTGAGATTTGGAGCTCCACTAATCCATCCAATTCATATCATATCCAATCCTTGTAATCAAAAATCTTTCACATAATCCTCAATGCTCCATACTTTGTCACCAATAAACTTATACATAAAGATCTTAATGTTCCATATGTGGCTGGTTCAGCCCAAATCATACACCTATCCTTTCATAGTAAACTTCATACCCTCTCAAATCCACTGGTCTCCCAGTTTGTATCACACTCAATTTCCGATAATCCTGAGAGCAGACTGAAAAGAAGATGGCTAAGAGACCTTCTAATGTAGGACTTTTATTGAAGTGTATAAAATATATACTAGTGAGTACTTCTTTACATGTTATTGACATGTCATTGTAATCACTTTCTTCAAAATTATTTGTAAATATCAATATATAGTTTAAAAAAAAAAAATCATAAATACTTCAATAATATTTTATAATATTATATTTATGATATTCACGTGGTCTATAAGGCCGTTTCGTGACAAAAAAAAATATATAAAGAATACTTCATGAATTATGGACGTGTTAATGATATTTCAAATTGATATCCTCAATTTTTGGAATAGAATTTTTAAAATATACTTAGAGTCTTCAAACATATTGTGTATCAAACATTTTCCATCCATCGACCACTGTCCTAGTTTCCTATTTTTGTCGGTCGTGTAGTTCTGTAACAGTGAATAGTCCCCATTTATATATGATGTGATGTATGATTTTAACCGATTTCAAAAATGAGGAGGTTTTTTGTATGTTTGTTACGCGATTATTCCGATAATTATGAATCGATTTTGATGATTCTTTGATTTGATCGGTAGGTCATACTTCAGAGGTGAACCCATCAAAATTTTATTAAAATCAACTTAGCGCTTATTAAGAAAAATCATAAAAACAATTAATAAGGAATGAATCACTTTTATATAACCTTCTACTACCTGATTGAATCTACATTATTAACGCACATATTTACATATATAAGCAAAAATACACTTACTCACCACAAAAAAATTTACAATAAAGTTAATTTAAAGAAAAAAAAAACAACGAAGTAAAAAGTAATATTTTTTATTACTTTAAATGAAAGAGCATTAAATAACAATAAACGAAATTATCGATATACCTATTTACAATTTATTATTAGTTATTTGTAAAGTCGGTGCTAACCAAAACAAACAGAATTCGATAGTAAAAACTGGCAATTGTAAAGATCCCCCACTATTTCATCACCACCACACCGCTGACTAGTGCCATTCGAAAGTTTATTGCGAAGGCAGGATTAATCCGATCTTCTTGGCTGGCACCGACTCCAAAAATTTAATAACTAATCATAAATTGTGAATAGGTATATAAGTATTGATAATTTCGTTGATATTCTTTTAATGATCCTTGTTTCTAAGAAAATAAAATATTATTTTTTTACTTTTTAGTTCAAGTTCGTACATGTAGGTTTAATCTCGAAGAGGGTTTTTTTTTTTTTCAAATCTACCAGAGAATCATTGACAGAACTGGTCATTTCACTATTATTCAGATCTCTAGAGTTTATAAAATTAATATTATTTCATATAAAAATAAAAGAAAAAAAATGAAAGAAATCAGATCGGTTTGAACTTTAAAAATATACTCGCTGAAAATGAAGAAGAGCTCTTATATCCAGGAATAATAAAAGTTCTTTACGTTTCTTAGAAACTCCTCTTTTCCTTCTTCAGTTAACGAGTTCAAACAGAGATAAGTTCTTAGAAATAAAATTCAGAATCATAAAAAAATACTAGTGAGAGAAACTTTTACTTTCGATCTGAATAAAAAGCTGAGTTTGAATAGCAAATATAAATTTAGTATGAACTAACTAAAATGTTATTTTTATTATTTTCTTAGTTTTCAGTACTTTTTTAAAATTACAGCTTACTGGAAGTTGATCCTATTTTTAAACATTTGATTTACTTCAGATAAGATTACAACTACTAGGCAGGAATTCTCATCTTTCAGTTGATAACGAACTCCTTATTTACGAAATAATATTAAAACCTACACGGACCTATGGACTTGAGCTGTGGGGAATAACAAGACAATCCAATATCAAACGCATTCAATCTATACAATCCAAATATCTCCGAACAATCGTTACTGCGCCATATTATGTTACTAATAAAACCCTACACGATGACCTAACATTACCCTTTGCCCTGTATCTTATTCCTTCAAAATTCTTGAAATAGCATCAAGATCTATCCAATCATCTTAATCCTCTAGCCAAATCCCTATCCAGCTTTAACCATCCCTATAACCCTCCCAGAAGATTGAAACGGCAATGGCCCCAAGACTTTTTGTAATATAATGTATAATCAGGTCCTGTGGCTATAGACTCCACTGAATAGCTGTAATTTTATTTTTTTTATTTTTATTTTTTTAAATGATTGAATTATTAGTTTGATTTTTGAGATGATTATTTGTTTTACTTTTATTCCTTATTATTATTAATTGTGTATGTATCAGAATTTGTATATATGGTACGAATGAATTCTCTTTAGCACTGTTACTTAGTGTCCTTAACTGAGGTGGATTGTACATCTATTTCAATAAACAAAAAAAATAAATAAATAAAGATAAGATTACTAAATGAAACATTAAGATAACAGTAAATAATTAAATATTATCTCGTGTATTTTGGGGTTTCCAGTTATTAAATATTTCTTATGTGAATGAGGAAGAGTACAAAATTGTAAAAACTATTGGCACAACTCAAAAAATCATTTTTTGAGATAAGTGGGCTTAAAGTTTTCATTGCTAAGGAAAATGCATAAGAAATGCTTTAGTTTGCTTAAACGAAATTACCTTCAAGTTATACCTTCTCTCGTTTAAGCAAACTAAAGGATTTCCTATGCATTTTCCTTAAGCAATGAAAACTTACCTCAAAATATTATTTTTTGAGTTGTGCCACTAATGCAGCCTAATGAAGGGTAAAGGGGAAGCGATAGTACACCTTTTGTTTATTTTTAACTAGTGGAGCCATTTGATAATCTAAGAAGTATACTTTATTTTCGTTCATATTGTTATCAGGAAAAAAAATTGTCTTCATAAAATTGATAAACAAAGACATTAAGTGGGGAAAACAGCCAAGATCTAACGATTTATAACCGACCCAGGATGTCGTAGGCCACTCCTTCCCGAAAATTTAATTGTTTTTTTTTTTTGAAAATTTAAGTAATTATTACGCCACTCTCTTTTCCAGTTTAATCCTTTTTCACAGGACACTAAAGGATACTATTTTGAGATCTGCCAGATTCTAACGTTCATTGACAGCCGAAGGATATTCCTTGTTGTCCTTTTGAAAATCGTTTAATATTTTCATTTTCTAAATGTACACTCTTTCTTCCGGCTTAATCCTTTGGGATTAGGCTGTTTTAATCAGTGCCTTACATATTTGTCGGGAGGTTGGAAACAGTCTCTCAAACCTATCTACCCTACCCGTCGAAAGTTTTTACTAAATTTGTAATATATATATCCGCAGTGGTTATGGGATATTAAACCTTATTCCCACTTACTGGCTAGGTTACACTACCACTGTTTCTTCCTACACTACAGTGTTTTCCCCGCAAACAATAAGCAGTTTGGTAAAAAATGGGATGTTAAAAATAAATTTTATGTTTTGCAATTTCGTGTAGAGGTGAACAATTATCTAGGTAAAGAGAATATTTTTTGCGAAAATAATTTTTCACTTCATGAAAATGGATCACGGCGATTTTAACTTGAAATTTTATATTTCTTAAAATTGGTTGGACCTGTTTTTCCCCCTGGGTCTTCATATTTTAGTGAATTTAGTAGCTGTGTGAAAACTTATGCCGGTGATCGTATCGTCTTTTTTTTTTTTTTTTTTTTTTTTTCTTAACGAAACATGTATTACTTAACAAATAGTAACAGATTCATAAATAAGTTTAAACAACCGTTTTTAATCTACACTATTATACAAAAGGACAAGCCATTTTTCGTTTATGATTACTAACCGCGAAAACTACTGAACTAATCTGTACCAAATTTTAATCACATCATCTTTGTAGCTTCAGGAAGGTTTATCAATAATAAAAATTCCATATTTCACATTAAATTGTTGTTAGAAAAGCGAAAATATGTAGTGCGCAGTGAAGTTTGAAAATTGACCGATAGGTGGCGAGCGCCATATAAAAAAAGGTTACAAAGACACGGTGTTATTTATAGAGCTAGACATTGATAATACAACTTTCGTTACTCAAATTTTTAACAAAAACTCTATACGTGTGCTATAGGTGGTAATAAATGATAAAACTATTGGACCCATCTGAAGAAAATATTAACTACATCATCTTCAGAGTTTTAGGAAGATTTACAATAGTAATAATCTGTATGTGCATTGTTCAGTGACTGAAACAAGGTTTGACATAAACCGGTTAGAAATTAAAACAACCAGATGAAATCGATAAAATTATTTACACCGGTTAAAAAATATCAATAAATCAAAATTTATATCCTTACCTTCTTGATACTACGTGTAAAAATTTGATCCATTTGCCTTTAGTTGCCATGATAGTGCTGTCCATTATCCGCAGAAGTTTCCTAACTGACTATGTCCACCTGTGGATTACCACATTTAACTTAAAAATTGGAGTTATTATTTTGGTAATCTTCAAACGGCTAATCAGTGCGATTTTAATCGGGTTAAAAATTACTTCTATGTGTGAATATATATATATATATATATATATATATATATATATATATATATATATATATATAAGATACAATAAGGGTTCTAGCACTAGTACTTTAAATATAACTTTGAAATCTAGTGATATATCTATTTCCTCTTAGGCAATCCTTATGCTAGATAGTTAAATCCTTTCCATCTCGGATATAGAATTGTACAGCATTTAAACTGAAGTACGGTCCCACATCCGACTACTTCTAATAAAAACAAACCCTAACCCCAGATCCTTCACCAACTATCGACTCTGATTCTTTCTGATCTCCTCTTTTATAGTTCTCTCCTTATTGGGGAAGTTTTTGTTTTATTGCCGGCAATATTTCATAGCGGAATCTTCATTATTATATGGCAACAGCTTGTATGTTGCCGTGTTTTAGAAGTTGCTACTGGTTATATATAAAGTAAGTTCAGTAACTAATCTAGATTGAAAGAGTTATATGTGGGCCACGTTACAGCACCTGTTCGTTGCTCATATAGGTCAAGTTTGCTAATAGTTTTTTGGTTTTTTTAACACCAACCCCCACCCCAAATAAAAAAATAAAAAAAAGTTTAAACAGCTTCATTTTCAGGTTAGGAATATTTAGGATATTAAAAGAAGCAGGATTAGCAGAGGAGTTAGCACAATTAAAGATAGATGTGTTAACAGGTAAAAGAGTGCAATCGTTTTTTTTATTTATCCTATTATTGAAATAAACAAATTTCTATAAAAATAAAAATTCATCCAGTAAATGTGAAATAACGTACATGACAATTGATTGTGAAGCAACTACCCACTAGTATCACTTCTATACGAGGTTATATAGCTATATCACCTTATTATTTAGAAACTAAGCAAGTACTATAGTAGAAGGTCCCAAGGCCATCTTCTTTTTAGACACCTCGGAGGGTTGTAATTAATACAGTGGGAAGCAAGTTGAGAGACTAGTGCATTTGAATGGTTATGGAGTTTACTACCAAAAGGATACGTATCTGGTTTGGGTTAAATCAGCAACATACGGAACATGGAGATCTTTGTCTAATAGTTAGTTATGGGTCGTTCTGGGTGGAACGGAACTGGTTCCAGCTTTGAACTATAAAATAGAAAAAAATACATTTCAATGTCACTTACTAAATATATTTTAGTAGTTTGATTTTGTTTTAGCACTTTTTTAAAATGTTTTACGCCAAAAGTAAAATAAATGATGAAGTCATAGCAGTTGTAAGTAAGAATGGGTATCGTAAAAAATTCGATATCGAACATACTCTAAATATCCATACACTATATGTCGATACAACGGTGTATCGTAATTTTTTTATTATTTTATCCTTTGAATAAATTAATTTCACAGATTAAATAGGGAAAAAAAATTAAAACGTTCAACCATTTTCAAGGCACAGTCTACTACATAATTTTAAAAAAATAACGAAATCTAATAAAATTTGTTTAAATAAGGAAAAGTGTTTGAGTTAGGGCAGAGAAAAGTTGGCAAGACTGATACTAGTTGCATCTGCCCGTGGTACACTTTTAACAAACAAGTAATTAAAGAAAAGTCATTAAAACTTCATCCCCTTGAAGAGTGTAAAAAAAGTATATTTTTTGTTTTTATTGAATAGTTGTTTTTCAACTGTTTTTCTAGGTGCTTAACTAGAATAGTACATTTTTGTGTAAAAAAAATCTTTGAAGATAGTTTGCTTGAAGATCTAAACATTTTTTAAAAATTTAAGAAACCTAAACCAAGATCCATGAAGCAACAGTATTTTTCTTTAAATCTGCAGTCAAAAATAATTTTTTTTTTTTATTTGCAAAAATCGTGTCGATATTATTTTTAACCTAGAGACATAAAATAAATTAGTTTAATGCTATTTCTGTTTTTTCTTGGCTTCTGAGGCCCGTCT
Source organism: Euschistus heros (assembly GCA_003667255.2). Classification (NCBI taxonomy): domain Eukaryota; kingdom Metazoa; phylum Arthropoda; class Insecta; order Hemiptera; family Pentatomidae; genus Euschistus; species Euschistus heros. The sequence goes on from RCWM02000144.1 coordinate 1,389,434, forward strand.
GAACGCCACAATACGTGTCTAATATTTATTGACCAGGAACCTCCAAAAAACTTGCCAAGAAGTTCTGTGAGAGACTGAGTGTGTCCCTTGTAAGTATGTAAATACTGCTTTTTTGAGTTAAAAAAAATAGTCAGTATCGAATATCGACAATTTTTTGCGATACCCATTCCTACTTACGACTGCTATGACATGATCATTTGTTTCACTTTTGGCGTAAATCACTTTTAAAAAGTGCTAAAACAAATAAAAACATCTAAAGTATCTTTAGTAAGCGAAATTGAAAAATAGAAAAATAGAAATAGTTAAGCACAATTAGAATATATAATTAAAGAGACAAAAAAAAATCAATGTTAACTGATTAGGAAGATTCTATTTACTTTTATAGGATTTTTTTCCCCAATCTTTTACTTACTCAATAATGGCCACTTAACGAATTGAACATCAGATAAAGAGCTCCAGAATTTTCATAATGTCTCGATCTAAGAATAATTTTATTCAAATTCTTTCCTGTTGAATTTTAACGAGAAATACTATCTTAAAAGGCACGAAGAGAGTATAAGTGTTCCATTTACTTTGTTGAAATAGTCCAAACGTTAAGACATAATTTATTTTTAATTACTACTTTATATTTAGTATTCTTCACCTTAGCCTTCTTAGTTTAATTAAAAATTAACAAATTCATTAACAAATACGACGAGAAAACCGAAAGAGAATTATCACTAATATAGCAAATAACGTTTTCTAAGTTCTAAGGTTGGAATTTCCCATGAAATTGGTGAATCAAAATTTACAAATCTTAGTACAAGAACTTGATTTTATATTCTGATATAGATCTACACAGAATCTTGACATCTTAGATATATAGATGTGATCGTAAAACCAGGTTCAAAAGGATTACCGATGCTTTAGAAAATTGTTTAAACTATTAAATAAAGGATTTCACTTTTCGATGCACAAAGATCTTCTTGCAAACAAGATAGACAAATATTTAAATAATGAAAAACAGTCAAACATCAAACATATTCCACACTTCTTCCTTAACTATTAGACCAGTCAAATATGGGTTTGACGAAGAAAAAACTGCCGAACTTTTATTCTCAACGGATCTTTATGTTTTTTGGGATGCTGAATCCGAGTTTGAAGTTTGTCGCCTTCATACGCTAAAATAGCAAAATAAACGCCCAAAATACTAGTTATTTTCGGATAATTACCTATAGCACTGGAAAGAAGAGTTTTTCGAAGAAATTCTTTGTATATTAATTGTAGCTGGAAACAGTACCTACGAAATATAAACACTCCAAAATCGTACTATTTTTTGTGAAGTTATGGTCTTGGGAGAAATTGTAGAAATTAGCTAACTTTCGATCAGTCCCACTTCCCCGCAAGAACACGCTTCTCGTACTCTTTTGGCTATGAACAAAATATTTGTCCTATCCCAAATTTGTTTTTTCCATCTCAAAGCTAGTTAAATTGACTATTAGATCCTATTTATGTAATTTATATTAAATCCTGTAAAACACCTACGTCCTAAATGTGTATATTTTGGCAAAATGTGACAATTATGACATGTTCAGTGAAATGGCGAGGGTGTTTTATGGCATTTAATATAAATTACATATACAGGATCTAATAGTAAATTTAACTAGGTTTTAGATGAAAAAACGAAATTCAGGATAAAACTAATAGTTTTAGAGTTATATGAAACGTTAGTGTTGTCTGGCTACATTAATTTTGAGGAGTGACATTAATACATCTAATACAAGATACGTTAAATGAATAGAAAAAAATCATGAATTGAAACAGAATAATAATATAAATTTATATAAATATAATTTATATTATGCATCTTACGAATAAAATTGTTACCATTTCTATTATTTATTGCCCTTCAGTGAGACATATTGTAATATTTAATCAATAAAAAAAAAAAAAAAGTCTTCTAAACAAACATCAAAAGTCAATTTGCATCATTTATATCCTACCTGAGACTAAAGAGATGGCACAGACATTGAAAACGTTAGCCCACGTGGTTACTGGAGCACATGTGACCTTTGATTTTCATTCGTTTATTTTCTTCTTTAAAATGGTATGTTAAAATTTTCATAAATAAGCGATGAAAAAGCTAAACAAGTTCAATAAAACTATTTATTATAATTCCAAATAATTACTAAAATATCAATTAATCAAATCAAACGTTGTTCTATGTTATTTTGATTGAGCTCTATTGGTATATCAGAATTTTATTTTGGCAACTTTATTTTTCATACATTTCACTAAAATTGACTAAATTTCCTAAGTTGTATGATTTTTTTTTTCTCTGAGAGGTATGTTGTATATAGTGAAGTGAAATGTAGTATTGTCTGGCTATTCAAAAAAATAAATTTCTAACTAAATTTTTTTATATTATATATCATTTTTCGTCAATAATTTCTCACGGTTATAATCTATTAGAAATATCAGTAAAGCATAATTTCTTTATTTGATTAAGTGTTAGTGTTATTTAGTAATTTTAAAATGGCTTCTTTTGTTATTTATTTTTGGATTTGTTACAAACGAGATTTTTTAAGTTTAAACTTCAATTCCCCCTCCCCCAGCTCATTTTTATTTAAGACATTTTCCCTGATTTGATTGCCACACTTTCGCGTTCTTCGTAGTTTTATCCTATTATAGTTTTTATATTACAAAGTTACTCCTTTTGTTTTATAGCGACCCTTGTAAGAACGTTGCTGTTTACTTCCATCAATAATTTTATCCTTTTATTTCTTGATCTTTAGCCAGGATTTTTTTTTTTTTATCTTTTCCCCTCAAAACTCGTTCTTTAGCAGGGTCTAATAGGAACTATCTCAGTCTTGGTACAAGTAAATATGTACTCTGCTAAATACAGACTTCCATATTAGTATTTCTCATTGATAAATCTTAATATATATAAATTACGTGTCGCCGCCTAGGGGCCGGCTAACACCTAAACTACTGAACCGATTTTAATCAAATTTGCATACCGTGTGCAGTTTGATCCAACAAAAAAGATAGGATACCTTATAACTTAATTTATAGTCGCAATATTATTTGTATATTATCTGTAAGTCACAATTATCTGTTAGCTCTATACGATTCTAACATATGGTATTGTAGCGTGAATTGTTTTATTAGCAAAACAAGTACTTATATGATTATGTTACAAATTGTAAATTGTTAAATTCCATTAAATAAAGCTCTTTATAAACTGTAAAAAAAAAAAAAAAAAAAAAAAAAAAAAAAAAAAAAAAAAAAAAAAAAAAAAAAAAAAAAAAAAAAAAAAAAAAAAAAAAACATATGGCGGTATAAGGTTATACTATTGTATAAAAGGACAAGCAATGTTTCGTTTGTGTTCACTAACCGCCAAAAACTACTGAACCAATCTCTACCAAATTTTGACTACATTATCTTTATAGGATGGTTTAACAATAGTAAAATCTAATGATTTTCAACTAATTCTTTATTGAAAAATGAATAATAAGTGGATAACAGTGAAGTTCAAAAATGGCGGCAATTGCCATCTACATGAAAGGTTAAAAGGTGCAGTGTTACATAGAGGTGCACATCTATATATATAAAAATGAATGTGTGTGTGTCTGTCTGTTCTCTATAGATTCAAAAACCATACATCCAATCGCCGTGAAAATTTGGGAAGTTATTAAGTATATCCCCGGAAAGGTTTTTGTAAATTTTTATTTAAATCAGAGCTGGGGTTCAAGAAATATCCCAAAAATATCAAAATAATATTTATTTTTTATCAATATTACTTTAGTGCAGGTGTTATTAAACAATTACCAATAAAACATATGTTCTAAATTAATTTATATCTCCTTAGTTTTTTAGGAAGGTTTTAAGAAGAATAAAATTCCGTAAAACGATTTCAAATTCATTTTGATGTTTCAGGTTTATAAGTAGGCATGTTATAAAAAATAACATTTAATTAGTAATATTTGTTAAGAGTTTAACCATGAATAAATTGAATAATTAAATTTTTACTCATAGAATTTACTTTTATAAAACAAAACGAACCGCAAAAAATACTGAAGCAATCTTTACCAAATCTTAACTACATCATCTTCTTAGTTGAAAGAAGGTTTAGCAATAAGAAAATTTACATATTATCAATTAAATTGTTGCTAAAAAGAGATAAAAATGTGGTACGCAGTAAATTTTGAAAATTGACCGATATGTGGCGAGTGCCATTTAAGAGAGTTTATAGCGGTACAGTGTTATATAGAGCTAGAAATTGATAATAAAATTGGTTTAATTCAAATAAATTGTTATAAAAAAAAAGCTATAAATATTTAGTGTGACGTGTGGATACTAGGGATGTTTAATAATCGAAAAATAAGTTGTTAGCACCATTCTGCAACAGAGTTTGCAATGGTAAAATTATTAAACCCATCTGTGCCAAATTTTACCTACAAAATTTTCATAGTTCTAGGAAGATTTTAAATAGTATAGTTTACTATAATAATTCTTTAGGTAATAGTCGGCTTACGAGCCACTACCAAGTTTGATCCTTACGCTTCACTTCGAGTTTAAATTTATCGATAGTTCTTTCCTATAACCTCACATGTAAGCAAACCTCTGCAGGTTCAACTTGGATTGTGTTGTTTAGTGTGTTATATTGATATTTAGTCTTCTTAAATGTAAATAGGTTAAACAGAAGTTAACAAATGATTTTCATAAAGGATTAAGTGTTTTATCAATTCATGTTTTCTTATTTCCTCTTATCTAATGTGTAAAAGTGTTACAAAACTTAAGAACATTAATTTGTACATGGATTTGGTGTTTTATATATTTTGATTTGTTGTATCAATTTAAGTGATAAAATTTCAGTATACATATTTTTTTGAATGGATTCTTTGTCGTCCATAATACTTAATGTCCTAAAGTGAGACAGATTGTATAATTAATTCAATAAAACATAAAGATCTAAAAATAAATGTGAGAAAGTATATCATAGGTTTCATATTTTTTTATTTTCACTTCCCTTAAAAATAATATAGCAGAAATTAACATCCTAACTTTCAACATGGATTCTGTCTTATACTATATAATTCCTTATAGCTTGGAGAATGGACAATGTGAAAATAATCATAGATTAAGAGGTGTACTGTTGGTAATAACTATTGGTGTAATTTTATAGATTAATGTATTTTTTTTAATAATTTAGAAGCCTGATGATGGAGTATTTTCTCCGAAACATGTAGCTACAAATGTTGAACAAATAGGAGTTATGTTAAATAAATTCTTATTGATTCTGCCTTTATATATTTATAATATCTGTGGCACCTGTGCATAGTGGGCTAAGTATATTGAAGAAACAATGCTCAATTGCATTCTTCAATACAAGACTTTTATAGATAAACAAATTATTCTTAGTTAATCAACTATTAGTAAAGTTCTTTAATTATGAGAGCGGGCGAAGTCGCTACGGGGAAAGCTAGTTGATAATAAAATTTACTTATTTTCAATTAAATTGTTATAAAAACAGCTAGATGGAGTGAAATATACCAAATTTTAACTACATCATGTTCATAGTTCTAAGTTTAGCAACAATGAAAATTTAAATGTACAATGTTGAGTGTTAGAAACGGGTTTTACCACACTACCACATACTTTTATGGTTAGAAATTAAAATCCAACCAGATCAAATCAAATAAAATTATTTCTGTCGAATGAAAATTATTAAAAATCAAAATGCCGTTCCTCAGCTGTTTAATATTGTGTGTAAAAATATGAAGTTTGAATCTTTAGTTGTAAGCACTGATAATGCAGTTTCTTAATAGTCTCTGTCCATCTGGATTATCAACTCATATATTAAAATTCAAAATTGGATGTCTAATTATGCTTTAGGTTATCTTCAAATACCTAATCAATCTAAATTTAACCAAGTTAATAATGGCTGCTATGCGTGAAAATATTATCAAAAATATAATTTTCAATTGTTCACTTTAATACAAGATTTTTATCGATAAACAAAAAATCAATTATTAGTTAAAATTCCTCGACGGGGGATGATGAAGTTATATATAGAAGGACAAGCCATTTCCGTTCGTGAGCACTAACCGCGAAAACTATAGAACTATTCTGTACCAAATATAACTACATCATCTTCATAGTTCAAGGAAGGTTTAGCAATAATAAAATTTACATATTTCCTCTTAAATTACTGTTTATAAAGCGATAAATATGTGGTGGGTAGTAAAGCGAGCGCCATTCAAGAGAGGTTACAATAATCCAGTGTTAATTATAGCTAGAAATTGATAATTAAATTAATGATAAAATTCACTTATTAAACTATCAAGAAAATTATTTAAAAAAATTTAAATATGGTGTGCGATATTTGGATCCCAGTGAAGCTTGAAAATCGACCGATTGTGTATAGAGCCATTCCACAATAGAGTTAACAATGGTAAACTGAACCTATCTGTACCGACATCTAAATAAATAATTTTTATAATTCTAGGAAGGTTTTGCAATGGTAAAATTTAGAATAACTAAAATTTAAATGTACAATTTTGAGAGGCAGGAACGAGGTTTGCCACACTGTCATATACTTTTATAGTTCGAAATCAACATCCAACCAGATGAAATTAAAAAAGTTATTTCTGCCGAATACAAATTATTACTAAATCAAAATGTCGATCCTTTACTTTTTTATATTGTGTGTAAAAATATGATCCACGGGCCTTCTGTCGTAAGCACTGATAATGCAGTTTATTTTCCGTAAAAGTTTCTTAGTCTTTATCCAACTTGATTACCAATTCATACATTAAAATTAAAAATTTTATGTCTAATGGTGCTTTTACGCAATCTCCAACTGCCTAATCAGTGCGATTATAATTAGATTAATAATTACTGCTATGCGTGAAAAAATCATTGAAGAAATAATGCTGAACCACATGCTAAAATACAAGAATTTTATCGATAAACAAATAAAACATTAATTTTTAGTTGAAATTAGCTTTCCTTATGGAGGGCGGGCGAAGCCGCGACAGGGATGCTAGTATATTATAGATTTTTCTCTTTAATAGTCTTCTGCATATTCACACGGGAATTTTGGTTTCGGTTATATGTTGGGCGCATGGTCAAAATGGATTTGTTTACTGTTGGTAGACCATCAGCAGTAAGTAGAGTTCCTGTGGAATAGAAACTTTTTTTGTTCCCAATATTTTTGGGGTGTCCATGTTAGTACTTAAGTCTATGTATTTAATAGCCGTTAAAATTCAGGGATGGCAAGATACAAAAGTTTTTGTCACTTATTTTAGACTGATAGTCTTCGGTTTCTTCTTGTAGACTAAATTTTCAAAGAAATTGTTTTCGTTTATTGCAGCAAGGGGAAGATTTTCGATCAAAACAGGTAGCCAAGTGATTGACACACCAACTTTTCAACATGGCACATGTTTCATATGTTCCATATTAAGCTTTCTTTAGTCGACAGGCTCACGGGGGACTTAATTGTTTTTTCTTTAAAATCATGACAGCCCCAAGATTCCCTCTCTCACGTCATGAATTCACTCGTATATCAAATTCGCTTACCATCTGTTTTATAATTAACTGCTATAAATAGAGATATAAAAAAGCTGTTTTTACAGGATATTTACAGCTGTATATACAATATGTAAATATGGAGTAAAATGAATATTCAGACTGTGTATATGGTTTTTTTTTTTTTAAATTATTTTATATCCAAATCGGCCTTGTAAACCTTACATGAGTGATTTAATAATATTAATAATGAGTTAACAATAATAGAAGGGAGGGTATAATCTCCTGTAAGACACCCATAACATAAGTTTTCTAATGATTTTGGAATAATTGTAACTGTAGAGGAAGTATATAATAACAAAAAGAAAATGAAGATACGTAACAATAAAAAATAAATAAATAGAATACTAATGAATCAAATAGGGAGAACAAGTAAATAAAAAATAAAATAAAATAGAGTAAAAAATAATAATAGTAATATACTGGCGAAATCAAGCACTTAACAAAAATTAATTATACAAAATAACAGACAATTGTATACACAAGAAAATAATAAATAAATAAACAAGAAAAAATAAATAAACAAAGTATAGAAATAATGAAGTAATATAATGAAATTGTAGTAATAAGAACAGTGATTGGTGTTGAAACCAAAAAGTAAATACTGGATGAAATAGTAAAGGTCTTTACATCAGAACGTCTTGCATGAGTCTTGGTTTCAATCTGTGGGTTGTTGCTTGAGCTCCTATGTTGAAAGCTACTGCACCTTTAACTGTTCGTAACTTGCTATGAAACCCGGTGAAGCATTTTTTTATGAAATCGTCAATTGATTCAATATCTAATTCACGATGTAGCTAACTATTTCTTACAAACCAGGGAGCATCTCCAGCAATTCTCAGGACCTTGTTTTGGAAAGATTGTAATTTTTTCCGTTTGGTAGAGGATGCAGCACCCCACACTTTACAACCGTACATCATTAATGGCCTGAGTATTGTTTTGTAGATTAAGATAGTTACATTTGGTTTAAGAGAGGATTTTCTGTTTATTATCGGGTACAACATTGCTAGCCTTGCGTAGGTCTTTTACTTTTCTAGTTCGTTTAGGTGAGTTTGGAGCGTATGTCTGGCTATTGTTATATTTTCGTGTTGAGAAAAAACTGCCGTGTCATCCGCAAACATAGCTATGGAGGTTTCAGACGATTGTTTGATATCGTGAGGATAAAAGTTGAAGAGGATGGGAGATAGAACTGATCATATGGTTGATGTATTTCATAATTTATGAAAACGGTGGTTTGGACTGTAAATAATAAATAATCAACAACATGTCCAAGTTTTTTTGTTTTTTTTTTTGAACGTCGGCATTTGATATAAAGTTTTTTGTTTTTTTTTTAACTGATCATAATATCATTATCAATATCTCAATTTAAGGTTTGGGCTAGGGATGATATTTTTTTTATTTAGATTGTGTATATCGCGTATTTTAAAGTTAAATAGAGACTTTTTAAAGGAAGAATATGCTAGCTTTGAGGAGAAGGGTTTGGAAATACTGAAGGTACGATATGAACTTTCTATGAATTTAAGGCACAGAGAATGGGAGCGGCATTTGAGAAGGAAGACTTCGTTAAATTTTTTAAATAAAGGTTTTTTGGAGACGGCAAAAGAGGTTAAAATGGAGAATATGATGGGGAAATGTAGATTTTAAATGGGCGAATGTTGGATAGTAATAATTTTAGGTTGAATCAAAGACGAAAATCAGTAGTTAAAGAGCTCAAAACCAAAAGCGCAGTCTGAGAAACGAGATTTCTCTCATGATTCTGGATAACTTTTGAAGCCTGGCGCTGAGGTGGATCCTTGGAGAAGTCACACTGAATTCTTGTTGTTGGCCCAGAGATTTAGGATCCATAATGATAAAAGTATAGTTGACTGTTAAGATGAAAGGAGGAGAAGATAATCAGGAATGCAGTCAAGAGAAACACCACGTCTAAGTAGAAATACTTTAATTGTGGGCCAAAGTTTCGTCTTTTTCTGAGCCACCGAATCACACTGGAGAGGAGACGAACGATGACTGTTTCTTTTTATACTTGTATACAAGTTTTTTTAAACTCGGAAGTATATTTTACTACTGCCTGGATGTATCTTAGGCCATCTTCTTCATCACTTTGTGAATATCCTTCTTTTATTTTTATTCTTTTAGCACGTATTACTAAAATCTATATTGCTATACATAGCCGCAGCGCCAGGCTTCAAAAGGTATCCAGCACGTGTCATCATCAAGAGGAAATCTTGTTCCTACTTCTGCTCCTTCTCAGACAGCGATTACAGTTTCGAGCTCTTTAACTACTGATTTTTCTTCTAGTTTGATTCAGCCTAAAATTGTTACTACCCAACCTTTTCCTATTTAAAATCTACATTTCCCCACCATATTTCTCATTTTAACCTCCTTTGCCGTCTCCAAAAAACCTTGCTGTAAAAATTGAACAGTCTTCAATATAAAACTCATTTCATACCTTCACTATTTTTAAACCCCTCTCCTCAAAGCTAGCATATTCTTCCTTTAAAAATTCTCTATTTAATATGCGAAATCATCCTTGATATACACAATCTCAATAAAAAAATGTCACCCCTTACATACACCTTAAACTCAGAAATTGATATTATGATCAGTTAAAAAAACATTTTTTCAAGTACTCCTGAATGCACCTTAGGCCATCTTCTTCATCAATTTGTGAATTTTCTTCTTTTTTTTTTACCTTTTTCTTTTTTTAACACGTATGACTAACATCTATATATAGCAACTTAATATAACGATCGCTGAAGTCAAAAGCTAACCCTTCGGAATAACATTACCCCCGAAGTTTCTATAACAGCTAAGTTGGATCAGACAAGAGAGAACTGAGACAGCTCTGAGCTGAGCCTATCAGGCAATAATCCGAACCCGGACACCACAAGAACCGATTCGATAGCTCTCGGCTTCGCTGCAATGGCGATAAAGCCAACTGGCCAACTTCCAATAACATCTCCGCTGATTGATGTCTTCCAGCTCACTCTCAAATCCGCACATCCCATCCAAGAGTTCGTCCTTAAACTTTCACCAGCGAATCATATTTTCCCCACGATATAATATACAAATCATTAGAGATTTTAAGTATGTCTTTTATTTCTTAATAACATGGATCAAAATTAATGTATTTAATTATTGGTTGACATCAATTTTTCATCTACTATTCTAACAAAGTAAAAACATTAGAAAGGCTTCCAACTTTTTAGGAATAGCATAAAATTATTAGGGGACTGTGCACTTGAATTTCACTTATATTGTGATTTGTAATAAGTGAGAATGACTATGTCAAAACAATCACCGATTAAGAGAAGCCAGAAGATAGAGCAATATCTCCTAAACATGTTGTTACAAATGTAAAATAAATAGGAGTAATGCCAAAGATATATTTAATAGTATTACATCTCCTTCAGCATAAAAGTTTATAAAAAAGTATTTATTATTAATAAAACAATTACGCAAATAAAATCGAAATTATGTTACGAACAGCATACTTTATTGTTTTACTTTATATTTTTTTTTTCTTCTATATGAGCTGGATTGAATACCTTATTAAGTAAAGGAAGATTCTGGATTTAAAGCTATTGAAAGTGAAGGAACGGCGTATATTGAGTGGCGGATCAGGTTTTTAACTCACTGATTAATAAAAAAAAATAAATAAAAAGAGCTTTATTTTACGGAATTTATTAATTTACAATTTTGTAACATATTTGTATAAATACATGTTTTGCTAATAAAACGATTCACACCACATATTCGTTCAGTATAAATTAAACTTAGAATACATTTTTTAAACTGTAGGAAAACCTGACAAAAAAACCTACTAAAAAAAAAAATTAATAAAAATAAATAAATAAATAATAATAATAATAATTAAATAAAACAAATTGGTAAAGTAAATAAATGGAAAATATGCAAAAGTTTTGGGAGTTCAAATTAATTGCTATTTAAGAATAAATTATCTCATACAATACTTTGATTTGCTAAATTAAAATTTAACTAAAACTAATAAATTCTCAGAATGTCTTATTAAATAAATTTTATTCTAGTAGTATGTGTCTAGTTCGTTTGTGTACGTATCTTCTTCAGGTTAGCTTGATACATTTACCTATTGCTTGTCTTATGGGATTGTCTGAGTTTATTGTTGAGTCGAAAAGGTTCTGAGTCTGGGAGTAAATAAACTGTTTAATTGTTTGAAAATCTAGATCGTGTAGCATGTCAGTTATTTTTGTGTATCTTGGGTAGTCGTTAATGATTCTCAAGCATTGGTTTTGAATTCTTTCCCATTTTTTGTAATTGGAGTCATATGTGTAGCTCCATACCGAAGAGGTGTATGTAAGTAATGGTCGAATGACTGATTTATATAAAATAATTTTGTTGCGAGTTGATAGAGGGGATTTTCTTCGGAAATATGGTGATATTTTCAGCATTTATTATTAATATGGAATGTGAAAGTTAAACGTTTATCTAATTGAAGACCTAGGTAGGTAACAGTTTGTGCCCAGGGGATTCGAATTTTATTTAGGATGATATGATCTACTATTTTAGGCCTTCTTTTTGTAAATATTATTGCTGCAGTTTTATGTTCGTTTATTTGTATTTTCCATTTTTTGTAATATTTATTGAATTTGGAGCATAGTGATTTTAATCTTTTTTCTATTGTATCTATCCTGTAGGAACTAGTGTAAATGGCGGTGTCATCTGCTTAAAACGATCTTTCAACTAAAGAAAGAGAAGGTAGGTTGGGTATGTATAGGTTAAAGAGAATAGGGAAAAGGCAGGATCCTTGGGGAAGACCAGCTGATAGGGAATGTTTAGGTGTTGTGGTGTTGTTGATAACTCACTGATTACTTTAATGTTAACGCCTGGATATTGAAGGAAGGTAACTGCGAGAAGAGATTATTGTAAAGGAACTATGACCTAGAAAGTATAGTCTTCGGTAAGAAGGAAATAACCATTTTAATTTGATGTAGTGTTGAGAAATATGTATCCCTAAGACGAATCTCAAGCAACAGTTTATTAAATTCTTTAATCTTAAATAGTGTGATTCTGAGAGTACTCAGTACACCACACTACTGATCTAACTGGAGGAATATGAGGAAAAACACAAGGAGTTGCCGAATAGATTGTGGACGAAAATTACGAAATCGGTTTAGGATTCAAATGGAGAGAAGATTGTTGATCAGAAGGAAAACATAATATTACCAGATATTAGCCTGTTTGGTCTAGGACAATGAAGAAAATTAAACGTTATTATAGGACTTACTGTACAATTGTCTAGCTGTATTACTTTCCAATTAAATGCTTCAGTAAATAAGGCATGTATTGTCGACAAGAAAAAATAAATACAAATTTAATAACAAAACGTACAATCGTATAAAAAAAAGATAAAATAATTCTAAATTAAAGTACGCATGATGGTATAGAAGGATCAATACAATTAGAATTGATGGATTAATTGTCACTTCTATTGGAATAATTATATTAGAAAAATAGTGTTGAATGCTAGACACTCATCTTCAACTCAATTTTCAACATATCAGCACTACGTTACATAGATTAAATATACTATTTTTTTTTCAAAAATGTAAGACAATAAATCAGATATTGGTACTCACATCTAACAGATATATGAAATATATCCATTATGGAAGGGGTAGGTTGTATGGTTGGAGCTTACATTGGGATTTTTCCTATAAATCATAGGAATTGTCCGTTCCTATTGGAAACCTATTTAAAAAGCCTCATTTTAAAAATTTAACCTACCTGTCCCCTTCCCCTTTCTACGATGGAAAAAGGAAGTTCGATCTCCTCAGATGAGTACCAATATTTGATTTCTGGTCTTAGATTTTTGAAAGCTTCAGTATATACATATAATCCATGTAACATAGTTCTGATGTGTTGAAGCTTTTGCATGTTATAGCACTGAAGATGAATGTTTACTAAAATAATTCCAATAGAAGTAGAAATTAATTCATCGATCCTAATTTAATTATTTACATATTTTCGGGAAATTTTCAGAAGAAGGTAGCACGAATGATGATTTTGCAAAGGAAGTAATTTTATGTGAAAGGGTATACATGTTAAAATGTTGGGATCCAGTGTTCAGGAGGTGGATAAAAGAACGCAGAGTTAATAGATCAACAATATAGGAAGGTTTATTGGTTTTTAGAGTTTGGAATAGGAAAGCAAGCAGAAAGTGTTGCCGTCAAAATATAGGTAAAAGCCACACAAGCAACTAATATCGGCAAGTAACATGTGACCGTGGAATCATATCATAAAGTTAAAAACTCTGGCAGAAGCTCTGCCTGGATATGGTTATTTAACCCCATATTCTATAATTAAGCTTTTTATTTCCCCTGTGGCGGAATAGATAAAGTTCCTGCTTTATATTCGCTAAAAAAAATAAATAAAAAAATTGTATTTCGACAGAGCAACAATTGCTGTTGATAAAATCTCGCGTGAGAGCAGACAATAATCACTAGAAACGAGTCTATCTGATGCCGGGCTTGGCGTCCTTCGGATACTGCAATTAAAGTCCAACGGTCGGAACGCATTAACTATTTTTAGAAATTTTTATATTATTTGTTTGTTTTTAATTTAATACTCCGGTCATTAATTCTCTCTATATATTTTATTATAATTTATAATTTTCGTTGTTAATAAATCGTGACGACAATTTAAAAAAATTAATTTAATTAAACAAAAATGCCTATGTAACATAAATACTTACTCAACTGTTTACTAAGTCTAATTATAATAATTGTGTCGCTAAGGATGAAAATCCGTTAAGTCCACTTTTTCAAAAAAAAAAAAAAAAAAAAAAAAAAAAAAAAAAAAAAAAAAAAAAAAAAAAAAAAAAAAAAAAAAAAAAAAAAAAAAATTTATATATATATATATATATATATATATATATATATATATATGTTTACTAAGGTTCTTGAGGTTCAGTCATAAAATAAAAATTTTGGCGACGTTTCGAGACTATATTGTTCTCATAATCATGCCCTGCATCTTAGTAGGAATCCTACTAAGATGCAGGGCATGATTATGAGAACAATATAGTCTCGAAACGTCGCCAAAATTTTTCATTTTATGACTGAACCTCAAGAACCTTAGTAAACATTTAATAGTAACAGTCAAGAAATTTATCCATATATATATATATATATGTATATATATATATATATATATATATATATATATATATATATATATATATATATATATATATATTATTTTAAATTAAACATTAAACATACCGACATTTCATGTACCATATACCTATTTCTACCACAACTTCTGATATATTTTTTACTAAAAGTAGTTAAGTCAAAAAGTAATAAGTGCTGTTTCAAGAAGTTCTGCCAAAAAGTTCGAAGAGGGTCAGGTCATTTGACCCACAGTGGTAGGTTTAGAGTTAAAAACGCATTTGCCTCTAAATGCTAAAGATAAAAAACCACTAGATCACCCCTCCCAAAAAAAAAAAATAAATTAACATTAATCAGCCTTTATCTTATAGTTTGCAGTTTTCAGTAAATGATATTTATTTGATTTTTTAATTAAAATAAACACAGATTGATGCATATGTTAAAGGATATTAACCGGGTATGTTGAGTTGGAAATGAAGATTTATTAAGGTTCCATTATACTGAAAAGTAAATTCCCTTTTAAGTCTAATTCTACTTGGAGATAGATGTTGACTCTTTGTAAACTTCTCAATATTCAACTTGGGAGGAGTTGAGCTAAAATCCCAGCAACCCTCTGTCTCCCATGACCGAAGCACAGAACTTTTTTTCATTTTATTTTCCTCCTAATTTTCAATATAGGATTCAGTAGTTGCAGTATATGCTTATGCACTTATACCGATAAATACAAGCTGTTTATTCATCATCACGCCCATCACTATCTTCTGCTTTAATGTCTCATAATCTTTAATATTAAATTAGAGCAGTGACTAAATACTGCTCTATTTTTTCTTTTCTTTTGACGTACTACTATGAAGTAATAAGCAAAAAAAAAAAGAAAAGTTATTAATAATGGTCATAAAAACTATAGCCGAAACGTCGGCATAATTTTAACAATGCTTACATTGTATTCAAAGTCCTTCCAAAAATCCTTAATATTCCATATTTTGTTCAAAATAAACTTGAAGTTCCACGTGTTGCTGATATAACTCAAACCAGATACCTAAACTTTCGTAGTAAAATCCATAAACATTCATATCTACTAGTATCTCTACGTGCTTCCCATTCTATTTCTGATAACCCTCCAAGGTTTCTAAAAGAAGATGGCCTCGGGATCTTCTAATTAAAACTTTTATTTGAAGTGACATCAATAGGTAGTTGCTTTAAAACCATTTGACTTGTCTTCATGAGCATTATCTTTACATTTAATAGATAGATTTTTATTGTATATATTTCTATAAGTAGCATTAAAAAATTATTAGAACTTTGTATTTGTCGGAGTTAATTTTTTTTTTTTTTTTTTTTTTTTTTTTTTTTTTTTTTTTTTTTTTTTTTTTTATTATTATTATTCTGATCCTAAAACAGCCTCTTCCAACCTACAAAATCACCTCTCAATGATAGAACTATGGTGCAACAGATGGAGAATAAAAGTCAATGAATCGAAATGCAGCCACATGACTTTTACTCTACGCCGTAGTTCCTGCCCAACTGTCCTATTCAATAAGATCCCATTACCCAGATCTGATACAGTGCGATATCTTGGTTTCATCTTAGACAAAAGACTCACTTGGAACCCACATACTAGACTTAAAAGACAAGAACTTAACAGAAGATTCAGCCAACTATACCCCATACTATGCAAAACTTCAAAACTTTCAATAGACAACAAGCTTCTGATTTACAAGACTATCCTAAAGCCTATCTGGACCTACGGACTAGAAATTTGGGGGGCAGCAAAACACTCGAACATCAAACGTATCCAATCCTTCCAATCCAAATTCCTAAGAACCATAACCAATGCCCCATATTATGTCTCCAACAAAACCTTACATAACGATCTTAATATACCTTTTGTCCTAGAATCCATACCTGTCAAATTTTCAAAATTTCATCAAAAACTTTCTCATCATCCTAATCCACTAGCACAATCCCTATCCAGCTCCACTCACCCCTATAATCCTCCTCGCAGGTTAAAAAGGCAGTGGCCTCGTGACCTATTATAAATTTCGTCATGGAGTCCTGGCAATGGCCAGCTTCTCCGCTCATGCTCTGAGTGACTGTAGTTTAGCGCTCTCACACAGCCTCCACTGGTGTTATATTATACTAGTGACGCAGCTGAGAGAGAAGCGCTGGGATCTCTTGGGGCCTGGTTTGTCCCTCCAAAAGTGGAGGGACAAGTCTGGTTGGGGGATCCCTCAGATTTGAATATAGTGTAAATAAAGTATGAATGTATTTTAAGATTTAATTTATTTTAAATTTTTTTTTTTTTTTATTTATTTATTTTTTTTTATTATTTATTTTATTATTATTATTTTTTTTTTTTTATGTCTTGTTACTTATTTTATAGATTATTTATTTTTTATTTTCTTAGCTTTATGTAATGTATAGTTTAAGATATTGTTTATTTTCTTATTATTATTTTATTTTATTTTTTTATCTATTCTTTGCATTTATTTTTTATTGTAAATAGTGTGTGAATGGATCCATTTAGTCATCCATATTACCTATTGCCCACATTGAGGCAGATTGTAATACTTTCTCAATAAAAAAAAAAAAAAAAAAAAAAAATTATTATTATTAAAAAAGTATACCGCAAAAATTAATAGTAAAGTATTCAATCTCGATTTCAAAAGATTTTTTTTTGCTTAATCTTAATAAATGGACCAAGCAAATGTTATCTATAACCTTAAGGTTATCCTCATTAATAAGACTGAGGAGGCCTAAGGTATTATCCTTAAACATAAAATAAACAGGATTATAATGTTATAGATAATCAGCGTGGGAATAATGAACCTGAAAAAAGAATTAGAATCCTTAAACACTTTCGTATCTTCCAGATAATAATAATAATAATCTGATGGTGTTAGCTTCTCATTAAGAAATGTGTTAGCCGGTGAGGTTCATGGCGTGTGGATTATTACCGGCAATCTCGTACACAATTACGGAAATTACGTGAGACGAAAATTGCCAAGTGGTTACTGCTGCAACATCGTTAGTTCAAATGGGACCAATGACTGGTCGTAAAAGTGTCCTAGTGGGAAGTGGGACTTGAATTTAGTACCATCTTGGCCAATTTAAGATGAGAAACATTGTTAAAACAGATCGTTCTATCTAATAAGATAAAGTCGTGTAAGGGGAATATTTCGTAATGGAAGTCACTACTTCATTACAAGATTTATAAATAAATAGAAGATTTATAATAAAAGTTATAAGATCACTAATCAGAGAATAAAGCGAAATATAATATGATATAAAAATAAGAAGCAGAATTATAACCTCGCTATCAATCAAATGAAGATGATCTTAAATTCAAAAATACTCGTGAGTGAAACTAATAAATTATGTAGAAAATAGCCTAAAATTAAAAACTTTCGATTTTAGAAATAATAAAATCGTTTAAAACCATTTAAAGTTTATGCATGAATCTATACTATTATATAAAAGGACAAGCCATTTTTTGTTTGTGATCTTTAACTGCGAAAATTACTGAACCAATCTGTACCAAATTTTAACTACACCATCTTCATAGTTCAAGAAAAGTTTAGCAATGATAAATATGTGGTGAACAGTTTTTAATAATTTACTAATAGGTGGCGAGCATCATTCGAGAGAGGTTACAAAGGTACATTGTTATATAGAGCTAGATATTTATGACAAAAATTACTTATTTCAAATAAAATTGTTATTAAAAAAGCTATAAATATGTAGTGCAACATGTGGATACCAGTGAAGTTTGAAAATTAACCAATATGTATTTAGCACAATTCAGCAAAACTACTGAACCCATATATACTGAAACCAAATTTTATATACATTATCTTCATAGTTTTAGGAATGTTTAACAATTCTAAAATTTAAAATAATGAAAATTTCAATGTACATGGCGAAACGAGGTTTTATATTGTATTTACTTTCATGGCTGGAAATTAAAATCAAACCACATGAAATCAATAAAACTCTTATCTACCGAATAAACACTATTACTAAATCAAAACGTAGGTAGCAGCGATTGTAGCTTTTTGATATTGTGTGTAAAAATAAAATCCATGTGCCAAATCCATAGTCCCTGTCCATCTGGATTACCAACTCATAAACTAAAATTAAAAATTAGGTGTCAAATTATACTTTTATGTAATCTTCAATCACCTAATATGTGCAATTTTAACCAGGTTATGAAAATATCATTCAAGAAATAATACTCGTTTGCGTAATTCAATACAATATTTCTATCAAAAAACAACTAAAACTCCAATTGTTAGTACTAATTATCTAATTTCTTTACTTATGGGAGTGGGTGTAGCCGCTACGGAGACGCTAGTGGTCAAATAATTTTTTCAGATAGTTCTATTAAAAATGGTGAAATCAAAGTAAAACTAAAGTAAACTGTTGTAAACCGTTTTATTAATGTGTAGGTATTAATATTTTTCGAATCTCAATATCGGTACTTATACCAAAAAATCGTTTCTCAATTCTCGATACCGATTTTATTTATTTAGCACAAAACCCGCAAGCGAGTCTTAACTTCCTCCAGCAGCATCGCCACTCATCTCTGTCAGGTGATGCTGCCATCCAATTCCTTACTCCGATGGACTTGGAATCCTCTGCCACACAGTCCGAAGACTACAGTCTGGATCTTTCAACTCTGACGAACAGGTATTTAAGTCAGTACAGAAATTTTAGAAGAGGTCGTAGTCTATGTATTGTTTGGCGCACAATGGATTGGTTTAGTTTGTATGAAGATAGGAGTAATGGAAAAGAACTTTACAGCCATAAAAATACATTTGAACGACTTATTGTTCCTATATGAAATAATGCTTTTTTATGTACAAATAAGAATGAGTTATTTAAATTAAAGTATATTTAAAAGTTTATGTAAATTAAAATTTAATTAACAGGTTAACACTAACAAACATATAAAGATAATTAGCAACAATGGATACAAAATATTCCCTTCTGACAACATCCACCATTTATTTGCATCTTCTAGGAATTCAAAACAGTCCATCACTGGATCTTGTTCTTTCACGTTTTCTAATGACGTTTTTAATTGTTATAATCAAAGTTTATAATTGGTACTCAGTGTCGCCACTGGCACTGGTGACAATGTTCCCGCTAGATAACTAAGCCCTGACCGTCGAAGTCACTTGTTCAAACCTGAAAAACTTTTACTAAAACCTTTCACGGAATGCAAATTTCTTCCTTTTCCAACAGTGAATATATGAATTTAAGAATTTGATGTTTGGCCATCAGTACCAAAGATAATGGAGGATACTTTGATGGTGATCAAAATTTGGTGTATAAAAAATGAGAAATAAAGAAGTTATGATAAAATTCCCGTTTGAAATACAAAGAAAAGGCTGTCAACTTCAAAATGAAAAAAAACATGGTTCGTAATATGGTTGGTGGGAACAAAGTTAGCTAAGTCCAGTTGAATAAGCTGGAAAGTTCTAGGAAATAATCAGTTAATTCAAGAAAAATCTTTGAATGGCTTCAGCAAATTCAATTTAATTCGAAATAATTTATTACCTCTCTATTTTGGAGATATTTATTTCAACAAAAAAAATATTTTTTTCAGAAACTGTTTTCAAACTTTCTACCCTGAAATTCACTATTCCTAATGCCTATGTAACTATAACAAAGCAAAACTTCTGCAAAAAAAAAAAAAAAAAAAAAAAAATCAGTCATGTACCAGGTATGCAAGTTTAAAATGTCGTTTTAATTCTAATAGAATGCGCTCTTGGCCTATTGAAGGATTTGCTTATCTCTAAACGCTATTTTGTTTGTTAGTCATTTGTTTACAAAAGTTAGTTGTTTTTAAGTCGTTTACGTGGACGTATCATACCTTTCTTTGGTGTTAAAAATGTCTAATTTTAAGCCAAATAAAGGGCATTTGCGGCATGTCATGATTTTCTTATTTAATCAAAAGAAAAAGGCATCTGAATGTCATCGAATTCTTGTTGAGACTTATGGCGATGTTGCTCCAACCGTCAGGACATGTGAACGTTGGTTTCAAAGTTTCAAACGTGGTGATTTTGATGTTACTGATCAAAAACGAGAAAATCGACCAAAAAAGTTTGAGGACTTCGAATTGCAATCTTTATTAGACGAAGACAATACCCAAACCCAACAAATGATGGCAGAACAGTTGAATGTCACTAGGCAAGCCATTTCCGATCGCCTGAGAGCTATGGGAAAGATTCGAAAGGTTGGAAAATGGGTTCCACATGAATTGGACGAACGACAGATGGAAAAAAAAAACGAAAAACTGTGTGCGAAATGCTGCTTTTACGCCACGAAAGAAAGGGTTTTTTGCATCGAGTTGTAACTGGCGATGAAAAATGGATTTATTTTCAGAATCCCAAACGAAAAAAATCATGGGTAACGCCAGGACAACCATCCACATCGAGTGCAAGACCGGATCGTTTTGGGAAGAAGACAATGCTGTGTGTGTGGTGGGATCAGAAGGGAGTAGTCTACTACGAGCTTCTCAAACCCGGCGAAACAGTCAATACCGAGCGCTATACAACAAATGATCAATTTGAGTCACGCATTGATCGAAAAACGCCCAGAATGGGCTCACAGGCACGCCAAAGTCATTCTTCAGCATGATAACGCTCCTGCACATTCAGCCAGATTGACTAAGGAAACGATTTCTTCGCTTGGTTGGGAACTCCTACCCCACCCGCCGTATTCACCTGACCTGGCGCCTTCTGATTATCACCTCTTCTCATCGATGGGACACTTATTGGCGGAGCAACACTTCAACAATTTCGAAAACGTACGAAAATGGCTCGATGAATGGATTTCAAATAAAGATGAAGCATTCTTTTGGAATGGTATCCATATATTGCCCGAGAGATGGACAAAATGTGTAGAAAGCGAGGGTCAGTACTTTGAATAAAATATATTATACTTTTTTTTAAATTACTGTGTATATATTTTAAGAAATAAACGACATTTTAAACTTGCATACCTGGTAAGTATAGGGATAAATAAAAAAATAACTCTTTCTTAGAACAAAATTTTAGCACCGAAATCGTAGGATGTAAGAGTAATCTAACTTTGAAAGAAGGGAAAATAAGGCAGACTGGAACAATGAATTAAAGTTTTTCTTGAATTGTACCTACCCAGTCCCCTGCACATCCTCAATAACAAGGGTAGACTTTAAAACAAATTCAAGAAAAAAGACCTTGGAAAGAAAAAAACAAGGAGTAAATAGAGGTGACCCAACACTCAAAAGAAGGGAAAAAAATAAGGATGTGGAAGTACACCCTTTAAACTTTAAAGCCCGGAGAAGAGAAAGACCACTGTAAAAAGGGACAATAGGATTCCGTTAAGAACAACTCGAATGGAGAGATAAACGAAAGTAAACTTATAAAAGCATCCTTTAACTTTGTAGTAATAGTCATAAACTGTTTTTTCCAACAACAAAAAACAGGCCTATGGTTTTCCGAGAAAAAAAAATTAATAAATAAATGATCTAAAAACATTTCATTGATGGGGTATTTGTTGACTGAGAAATTATTAAAGAATTAAGTGGTTAAAGTATGCAGTCATAAATACACAGCAATTAAAAATAAATTTTAATTTATAACTCCAATCCTTAATGCTTCTTACTTTATCACAAATGAAGTTATCCATAAAGACCTTAATGTTCCTGATTTAGCCCAAATACCTATACTTTCATACTAAACTCCATAACTATTCTAATCCACTAGTCTCTCAACTTGCTTCCCATTCTTTTCCCGATAATCCACCAAGGCGTCTAAAAAGAAGATGGGCGAGAGACCTTATATAGAATTTTTATTTTTTTATTGAAGTACTACTAGTGAGTGGTTCTTCACATGTTGTTGACAAGCCATTTTAATGATTTACTTATTGTATATATCTATTATTGTATATATATTGAAAATATCAATAAATAGTTTTTTTTTTAATTAAAAATAAATTATAATTCAGATGTTCCGACTTGCATTGCAAGCCTTCATCAGGGCTAGAAGAAAAAGAAAACAAACAAAAATAAATGGCTAAATTGCAGAGAGTATAAGAAAGGTATGAAAAAAAAATAACTGTGTGAGAATAAAGAAAACTCATAAAGACAATAACATAAAGGCAATACATCACATCTGCCAATAATCATTGCCATCACATCTGGCAATACATCACAGATATTCTTTTGGTACCTTTTTTATACTGTCTACAATTCTATTTTATCTTTTCGTTTGTTATCTTTTTATTCTAGCCCTGACGAAGGCTTGCAATGGAAGTAGAAACGTCGGTTTAATATAATTAAAATTTATTTTTAATTGCTTTGTATCTATGACTGCATATTACAGCCTACATCTTTAAAAACATTTTAATAGTCAAATTATGCTCAACTAATCTCAATTTAATTTTTCTATTGTTTTAGTAACTATTCTAGTCCCTCTGAATTGAATTTGGATTTTTATTAGATATCTGATTTTGAAGACTCATTTTTTTTATTATGATAAATAAATATTTTGTCTATATAAATATAAAGTGAATTTATAAATATAATTCTAAAGTGATTCGGTGCCTAAAAAAAAATTATAGGTAGAGGAGAGGTCTGGATAGTAGAGGGAGTGAGGCATACACTTAAACTCTAAACAGTTTTAAGCGAAATTCCTTTTTAAAGATTCTTTTTTTTCTCATTAAATCTAGGTTCTGTGCTTTTTCACCTTTCGAATCACCCTGAGGTGACCAGCGTCGTTGTACTAAGAATTTTCTGCAAGTTCTGGAACAGCTGTTTTGGGATTTTTATAGACAGCAGAACATCGTCCTCAAGAGAAAAAGTTCTCCTATGATGCACTTTGTCCGAAGACCTAAGTCTCCCTTGTTAAAAGTACTCCCTCGTATTATTATCCTCCCAGACTGTTTCTTTTTTCTATTTATGGAACCACTTCCGAATGAAGATACATAATTATGCGAACATTTTGCGTCCACATCTAAGAAAAGAATTATTACCAAATCTAATACTAAAGAGTTATCTAAAAATGAGAGGCATGTATTCCCAAGAGAATGATCCATCAGGTGTTAATACTTTATTATATTAAGAGGCAGTTTCATAAAAACAAGAGAGAATGCATTATTTTTTATATAACCATCGCTGTTCACTGCCATCGGTGTTTTAACAAGAATTTTCACATTTCTAATAATTTAAATAAAAAATAAATATATTACAATCATGTGTTATTTATCCAGCTACAACATAAACTACCCCTAGTAGTTTTAATAACAATTAACAGTATAACAATATTTTCGCACACCTTATAAGTATTCAGTAATACAATTCTCATACTTGGCTACTTATTTATGACTTCTTAGTGCTTTTATTACTGTAAATTTATTATAAACTGCTTTCATTTCATTTACAGACTAATCATAAAAATAATTAATAATAAAAATTTTATTCATTCCTTTTCTAGCTATATTGACTCAATTTTTAAAAATGCCAAGTGCATAAACTATAAACAGCAATTTCGTATTTACTAAATTAAATAAAATTTATAACGAATTGAAGTATTATTTAGCACTATAATATGTATATAACATAATGTAGTTAATTTATTATGTTAAATATTGTAATAAAGCTAAGCAATAGCGTAAAGTTTTACGGGTTACACCTTATCAGCCGAACAGGTGAAGTAAAACCATTACTTAAATATAATGAAAATTACATCGAACTCTAATTATAAATAATTCAAAGAATCAAATAAAAATTTGTGTTTTCTTCTTTCTCTTAGCCCTTGGTAAAGCAGAGTCAAAGTCCCGAAAGATGGAAGGAGTGGCTATAGTGTCAGCTGACTTATTCCGGCTTAGCTCCGATTCTGTCCGGATTAAGGGAATCCGTTTTTCCGCAACGTAGCCGTCGGTAGAGCCCAGGATTTTCTCAGAAAATAAAAAATATATAGAAAACTGTATAAGTAAAGGGATCAACTTTTTTCTTCTTTATATCTATTAAAATTTATAGCTGTATTCCATAATATAATAAGTGGACAATGATAAAAACAACAGTGACTAGTGAAAAAAAACATTTTTAACAGCAACCTTATAGTTACAAGTAGAAAAACTATTCAAAGGTAACTGGTTTGTGCTATATTAACAGCATATGGCGCGAACCAGTTACCTACGAACGAAGGGATCATTGTTAAGATTGGCTAACTTTAAGTCCCACTTATCGGTACACAAATATCGGTACTCTTTTTGGCTATAAATCGGAATCCAATTGTCCGATCTAAAATTTCTTTTTTTTTTCATCTTAAAGCTGGTTAAATTTACTATTAGACTCTGTATGTGCAGTTTTTATTAAGTCACAAGGTTTTAATGCATATGTAATTAAATAATTGTTTTGCTATTGGTTCAAAAGCTTTGTGCACAAGAGTTGATTACTCCTTTTTTCTCGGAACCAAAGTAATTGAAAAATACTCGCTCAATTGTGCACTATACTTGAACTAACATTTTTCCAAAAAAAACAACAACAAAAATTGTTGATTTAATAAAACTATTTTAAAAGTTTACATTTGCTTAATAAGTTATACCTAATTAGCTATTTAAATCTTCTTAATATAATAGAACCTATAAAATTTTTAATTATAAAATAGAAGGAGATTAACAGCCCGAAGTCACAAAAAGGGATGAAACGAAACCTAGTAAGTAGGTACTAGGTTAGCCAAACTGGCGTTAAACGAAAAGTGGAACGGAAAGAAAACTGGAATTGGTTCCAATAGTAGAACGGAAAAATTCTATTCCCCTTTTTAGTAGGAACGTCTCTTCACTAATAAACAAATTAAAAACCTATATTTTCACATCACATTCACTGATTGTTACCCTAATAACAGGTGTGAATTAAAATCTGAAAGAGAAAAAAAAAAAAAAAAAAAAAAAAAAAAAAAAAAAACCTATAGATAGTTTAGCGCCTTCATTTCAACGCACAGCATTACAGCGTTGCACTTACAATCTATACAAAGTGCTTAGAGGGGCAACGAGAAACTGATTTTTTAAGTTTTTGTTCTATTAACCGTTGGAAATATATTAAGTTATTTTTTAATTTTTTTTTTTAATTGCGGACATACAATTATAATTTTGCAAAATAGGCTGATTGATACTCAAACACAAGTTTAGTCAATAATAATGAGTATTTACAATTAATTTTAATTCACTTTAAGATTTTTTTTTTTCAATTTGTCACAAGTATTCAAGGTAATTTAATAAATAAAAAAAATTCAATAAAAAATTATTGTTATGTAAGATATATTTAGTCATCAAAAGGAATTGACAATTTAATACATAATTATTACATGTTAATGTAAGAGATCCAACCACTCTAAACTAGGGCTAGGTAAAGATTGAGAGTAAGCCAGATGGCGGCAAGGGAACTTTTTTATCTATAAGATATACATCATACCGATCCCAATGGCAGTGAAAATATGAAATTAATATTTAGGATACTAAAAACATTTATTTTTTAACAGTTTATTGATATTTTCATCTGTACTCAGTATATACAACAAGTAAATTTGAGGAAAATCATTACAGTGACTTGTCTATAACATGTAAAGAGCTACTCACTAGTAGCACTTCAATAGTTTTACATTAGAAGGTCTCTTGGCCATCTACTTTTTAGACTCGGAGGATTATCGGGAATTGAGTGGGAAGCAAGTTGAGAAACTAACGGATTTGAGTGGGTATGGAGTTTACTATGGAAGGATAGGTATCTGTTTTGGGCTAAATCAGCAATAAATGGAACAAGAAGATCTTTATGGATAAGTTTGTTTATGACCTAATAATGAACATTGAAGATATTACGAAGGATTTAGGATTGAAGGTATTCGATACGAGATGAATTGGAAAATAGGTCTAATTACTGTGATGTAAATAAGTCTTTTGTAATTTATTGGAAGCTTTGAACGCTTGTTTAGTAAATATTAGAATAGTTTTATACGACAAGCAGTTTCTTGTCTTTTAAGTCTGGTATGTGGATATATAAGATAAACACCATGCGTACAATTTCTTAGATAACCAATATATTTGATGTATTTCGATTGAGATATTTTTCATATTATCGAATAAAATACGAATTGCATAATAAAATTAACTTTTGCAAATTGTCAAATTAACTTATTGAAAGAATATCATTCTTTAGGTTTATTTAAGTAATAATAATTATCAACGTTAAGCTTAACTTTTACTAATTTAAGTCGTCTTTAATCCTAATGATATTACACCGTAGCGGAGCAGGGTACATTCAGCCAGTAATTTATAATCCTGCAAATATCATGTAGTAAGTAGATAATTGAATTGAATTAAATTAGTTGAAATTTTTTATTGAATACCTTTAGAAAAAAAGAAAGCAACTATCGAAAACTATCGATAGCAATCGATAGTTCTCAATCTATAGTGCTGTCTATCGACTATCTCCCAACCCTACTAGACTCCCAACTGTCGGATCCAGTTTAGGATCTGGTTGCTGACAGAAATTCTTTTTTTTGTTATTTCAGCTTCGTATTCTGGAGAATTTTATGATATACACCCAACCTCTGTGAAAAAAGGAGACCTTAATTTTTGTATTTATTTTTTATTTTTATACCGATGATTGATTTAATAAGCTTACGGGGACACTTGTGATAAATTTAATCATTGATCATGTTGTTATGTTTGTTAAAAGCGTTATAATTTTTAAGAGAACATTATTGAGCTTTGGGGCTCCACTAAACCATCTAAATCATCTCATATCCAATCCATTTAATTCAAAATCCTTCGAAAAATCCTTAATGTTCCTTACTATGTCACAAATAAACGTTTCGATAAAGAACTTGGTGTTCCATATGTTGCTGATTTAGCCCAAACCAGATACCTGTACTTTCATAGTAAATTCCATAACCATTCAAATCCATTAGTTTCTCACCTTACTTCCATTCTATGCCTGATAACCCTCGGAGGCTTCTGAAAAGAACGTGGCCGCGAAATCTCCTCATATAGAACTTTTATTTGAAGTGAGTAGTGAGTACTAACTTCCCAATCGATTATCATGTTATTATGTGCTTTATTATCACATTTACTGAATTTATGTTTTATTTATTTTACTGGGTGAGTATCTCTCAGTGAATATATAAATAAATAGTAATAATAATTCCAATGAAGAGTTTATTATATTTAAAATGCACATTTCAATTAAGGGATTGTCATAATGTTTTATTTACACAAGTACCTGATTTGTATGGCAAATGAGAACACCATGTTGTTTCTTCAGTTTTAAAAATAAATTTCTCCATGAAATCGAAACAGAATCATTACTTTTAAAATATTATTTGAAAGCTGATTTTATTTGCAAGTTTTTGTAAGTTTTGCAGTTCTGTGGATAGTTCAAAAAACGGTAAGCGTAGAAGTAATATAAGGCATTATTACTTCCCTAAATAAGGTAAAGATCAAGCTGTTCTTTAGGTCCCAAGTTTGTAAAATTCAAGGTTACATGTAATATTCTCTTATGGGAAATTTAATTTAAACTTTTAAAATGGAGATATTACAGCTTGTATGACAAAAAAAGTGGTTTCCTCAAAAAATTCTTTGAATTATCGTATATCTGCAATGGATTGGAATAGAAACGTCTGCGGCATTTTTCTTATTTTTTAATCTAGTTTTACCCATTATTTTTTTTACACTAAGAGGTACTCACCCTGTAAATACAGTTGTATATTTCAATAAATGGATAAATTAAAAAAAGAGAACATTCCATGGTAATATTTCATCAGTATCATCCCAATAAAGATATTCAACATTAAAACAGAGTATATTCCGACTTAGTATAATAAGATTGTTAGCTAAGACGGAATTGGATGGTCCACTAATGTAATTACTCCATTAGTTGAATGTATACTAATCACAAATCAATGAAAATGTTATTATCAGGGGAAGGGGGAGGGGAATGTACCCTGAACTATATGTTTAATATAATTCAGTGATCCGTTTTAATCAAATATACGATAATGTTACATAATAACTGTAAATGGGGCAATTCTATAATTAATAAAGAGACTTTATATACTGGAAATTATCAGCACGAAAAGTGACTCATTGGATTAGAATTCAAAATACTTAGATAGTGTTTTTCCACTGTATTGTATATCTGTAAATGTGTGTATTTGATCAAATTTAATTAGATATGTGTAAGAATTACATATTTAGAAGAATTTGAAATAGTTTATTTATATGTAAATAATAAATTTTTAAAAAAACTCAATTTCTCCCTGACTAGTCTTTCTATAACCTACAGCTTTTATATCTAACGTTTTTGATAAGGAAACTATCAGCGAATTTTCGGCAAAAAAAAAAAGCCACAACACTTAAAAATGTAAGCAAATATGACCTTTCTCAATCAAACAAATATTGCTCCTAAACGGTAGCTCCTAGCGACAAATGTTATATAAAAAGAAATATTCTTCATTAAATTTCTAATTAGGAAACTACCGTCAAATTTTTGATCCGATTAACAACAATAAAGCTACAGCGAAAAACAAAACTGTAGAACCCCAGCCAAAAGATATATAAATGTAAAAAAAAATAAATAAATAAAAAAAGAAGATCTGTTTCGAATGTTTTAACATTCGTCAGTTCAAAGGAGGCAAAACAGAAAGGCTTCTAAAAGCTAATAGGATCCAAGAGTTTACTGGAAAGGGCTATAATGTCTCAAGAACTCATATTATCTGTTATCAAATGAAGCCATTATTGAAAGGTGTTAACTCACTTTTATTAAAAAGTAGAAAAAAAGTATTTTCAAAATAAAATAATTAATTATCCAGTTGACCAATATTTCAATGTGCAATTTAAGCTGATTCGCCTTATCAATTGACATTTAAGTGAACAAAATGATAATTTGCCATAAACCCCATCGATCATTAGGAACTGGTGACAATGCCAAATTAAGAATATTTTGTCCATCCTTGAGAAAATACTGCGAAAAAAATAGACAGAAAGTTAAAAAGAATAAAATAAAGACGAGGGAATAGACTAAAGAAATAAAATATTTCTATAAAAATATAAAATATTTATATTTTTCTTCATCGCTATTGGAAGTTTTCTTCAACTAAATCCCTACCTCAGACGGTTCCTCCAGTCCTGTTTGTCCCTCGCTTCCTCTTCCGTTAGTCCCCACCGCACCATACTTTCAGCAACATCTCTCCACCTGATCCGAGGCCTATCTTCTCTATACTATCCATTCTTTTAATATGGCCAAACCATCTCAATACCATCCACTTCATTTCCTCTCGGATATTCCTTTTTACTTCAATTCTTTCTCTTATAACCGACCTCATTTCGGATTCTTTGAATCCTTGAGATTCTAGCTGAACTTCAAAAATTTATCTCCACAACCAGGAATCTTGGGACTTGCAATTTTTCTAGGGGCCATATTTCAGAGCTGTATAGCATAATGTTTTTTAATAGGGCCTTATATATTATATTTTTAACAATGGTATATATGTTTGCATTCTCCGACTGAATTAAACATATCAACTGGTTATTCTTTTCTGCACTTCCTCTGTCACTCTCCAATTACTTTCGAGAATTTATGTTTGTAAAAGAGATAAATAAAGTTATCTTTAAAACAAAACGAGGTTTTTTTACGGGGAAAATAATAAATAAATATTTTTCATTAGTGATTTTTATTTTTATTAGATACAGATTAAAAATAAAGATATATTTTTTATAGTATCAAAATTGATAATCGATTTATACAACTGAAGAAAAGTAAAAATTCTTTTAATTTGTTTTTCCTTGATTCGTTCATTTTTAATCTCCAGGCATGGCCATAATTAAGCTTATTTCTCTTGCAGCCGATTTTAATATTGGTCAATAAATACAAAAATAAAAGATAAATTAAAAAAAAAAATTTTTGTATAATTCCTTAAAATTACATGTCGTATAATTGTTTCAAACTTTTAAAAAATAATATATCAAGTGAGATAAGGATCACATTAAAAAAGATGGCGTGATAAAACTTCATAACTCGTAACTTATATGAATACTTTGTTTCGTTTACAACCTAAAACAATTTCAAGGGATATTAAAACTGTGTTTATTTTTCTTATCAGTGATAAAAAGTTTAATATTTTACATAAATCAAGTTGAACTGAGGCCCAATCAGTGCGTGAGTCCTGTGGCCGTTCTCTCTTCACGATTTTCGCCAAAAACCAATCTCGGCCTAACTATGATTACCGGTAAACATTGATTAATTTCTAGATGTTTTTGGTTTTTAATCATAACTACAGGAATATGATAGCTTTTCCCAAGTAAAGTGTATTACTTTTATGTTTTATCCATACTACTATATAAAAGGACAAGCCATTTTTCGTTTATCATCACTAACTACGAAAACTACTGAACCAGTCCGTACCAAACTTTAACTAAATTATCTTCATATTTCTAAGAAGGTTTAGCAATGATAAAATTTATTGATTTTCAATTAAAAAGCGATAAATATGTGACGAAGTTTGAAAATCTACCAATAGATAGCGCGCGTCGTTCTGCAAAAGATTTGGTATCTTTAATTTGGCTCTCGAAAGTGCGCTACAGAAAGCTGAAATACAAGTTGAGGAAACTATATTCAATAGATCTTCTATGATTATATATTGCTAAAAGAACCCCTAAAGATTTAAAAACGCTTTTATGAATCTCCAGATAGCAGCAGCTAGAATGGGTTTAGAGGTCAACGAGTCAAAAGCCAAAGACGACTGGATGTGTCCGCTTTTTATTCGAAAGGGTGAAAGAGTTTAGCTATCTTGGTTTACAAGTGAATGCGGATAATGAAATACAAGCAGAATAATGTCACGCAAATAAAAGCTATTTCGGATTACAAAAGCATTCCAGAAGCAAGGCTATTTCTCAAAATACAAAGGTGCAACTCTACAAGACCCTAGTAAGAGCAGTTTTCACTAATGCCAGCGAATGGTGGACATTATCCAATTCACAAGAAGCCCTTCTCTTAAGGTTCGAGGGGAGAATTTATAGCATAGTTTGCATAGCAAATGGCATAGCGAACTAGGCTGGAAGATGGGAACGGGGGCTAAGCCAACAAAACTCTACAAGAACTCAGATATCGTAAGGATAAGTAATGTAGGGCGGCTTTGATGGGTAGGTGATATAATTTGAATGACCCTAGATCAAATTCATAGAATGGTCCTGGACAAAAGGATTTATGAGACTAGAAGAGTGGGAAGACCTCGGCCCCGAGGGATTGATGGAGTGGCGGCGGATGCCAGGTCCATCTTGGGAATCCGCAATAGGAGAGTAGCGGCATCCAATAGAGTTGCAGTTGACCAAGGACCTGACTCTAGAAGAGTTGTAGCGAAACGGATGATGATGATTCTGCAAGGAGGTAACAATGATACGGGGTTATATAGAGTTTCAAATTGATATTAAAATTTAGTTATTTTTAATTAAATTATTGTTTAAAGGAGATAAATAAACGATGCAAAACCTGGATCACAGCGATGTTCGAAAATTGACCGAAATATAGCTAATAATACAATAACTACTCTCTGTTTATCTATATTATAAACTCATAAATTAAAATTAAAAATTAGATGTTTTTAAGTGACCTTCATTCACCAATTCTGTGCCATGGTACCAGGTTAAAAATTACCAAATGATTACGATTATGGCAATAATTCTCATTGGAGCAGCGAATGGAGAAATCGCTTTTATTACTAGGCTTCTAATGATTCCGACTTTTCTACCATTTGAATTCCAACTTAGTAATTAACAAATTGCTTGGCCAAACTTACTAATATGTTGCTACAGACTGTTTCTCTCGCGGTTAAAAATAAGTAAATATTTCCAATCAAAAATTGTAGGGATATGTCTATTTCAAATGTACATTCTTCTTCTTCTTTTAACCATTTCTAGAAATTTGATCTTGTTGACTGCTCTTCGAAATTTGTCTCTGTTCCACACTGAATCCCATTGTATATTTCCTACCATCATATCTTCTTTTACCATCCGAATCCATATATTCATTTTCTGTTTTTGGAGGCCAAATGTACTTTCTATAGCAAACAAAAATCAAATATCGATTTATAGTTACCGATCGTACTGTCGTTGACGATAGTTTTCTACTCTCTAACTATGTAATTATTATACATCGATTCTTATTCGAATTATTGGAAATAAAATATCCATACCAGACTTTTTTTTTAATCTTTATTAACAGACCATCTATCTATATAGTAAATCGAAACGGAAGTATATGTTTGTTATTAAAAACCATAAAACCTTTAAAAAAAAAAATAATAGCTAATTGAGCTGATTCTGATGAAACGTTGAATCAACATTTTTTTATGTTATTTTAGTTTTCGATATTATCTCGATTTCGTGTATCATGTCAAAAGGCCATAGGAAATGAATTCAGTTTAATGTAGATATAATTCCCTGCGGAAGCGATTGAACATAGTTACAGTTTATGCACTTGTATATATATATACAGATATATATACTGTGTTGATACAAGATCAGGTGTGCTGCATCAATCGATTGAGCCACGATGAAGGGTTTATCTGTGTGCTTCGTTTTATTTATATTCTGCGTAAGTAAAGAACTAGAATTATTACAATGGTAACTATTTTTATTTTTTTCTCTATAGGAAATCAAAATCCGCTTTTTAGGTCTTCAAAGAGCTCACCACGTGCTATGTTGTCTTGCTTTCAAAAATTATAAATCCGTTAGAGACAAACAATAGTTAGTAACTATGCTTTTGAATACTCACTATTTGAACCTATGAAAGTATTTTTTTAGTTCCATTCGCTTTCTACGATTTAAAAAAATATATTAGTTACGGTGTCTTGACTCCCTACACAAAAAATTATCATAAACCCCCCGTTAAAGGCAAAAAAAACAATATTTTGTAAATATATTCTCAAATAATTACTTTTATTTATAGGAATCAGCCTCTGAGGACAACGCAAAGTATTCACTTCTTTTGAGCCTTCTTGATCCTCGATATCTCTTTTATTTTTTCTCTGTGTGCTTTCTTCCTATCTTCCGACCATTTGGTTCCTGTTTTGATCTTCCTTTCCACCTGACAGACTTCCCATTTGTCTACTCTATGTCTGAATTGTGTTCTATTTTTTATATCTCTCTGATATGCGAGCTTCCCTAAGATCCTTCTTTACTTCAGTTATCCATTCCATATTCTTGATCTTCTTTTTATATTCCATAATCTGTTTAGTTGGACGTGAGTAGTCCATCCTCTTAATGTGACCAAAGAATCTCAACCATTTATTTATTATTTTTTATTTTTTTTTTTTTTTGTGCAACAACTCATAAATTCACTCAACAACATGTTATTATCCCAAATTAATTACAATTACTCGTTTGCTGATTGCCATTTATATGCTGTGGATTTAGTAATGAAGCATAAATAAAAATGTTCAATTGTTTTAATAAATTAGATATCTGTGATGTATATAAACAAATTACAAATGCAACAACAATGGAAGACATTTTTAAAATCGCTTTAATGAAATTATTAATACTTTATTTACCCAACACAATACTTTAAGTAATTGTTCTTCCTTTAACATAAGCGATCAAGTTTAGCATCCCTCATGAACTGTTGGTAGTATAATAATCTTATTATAATAATTTTTAAATTTCTGGAGAGTAAATATGACTGAGTAGTTTTGCTGCTTATGAGCATTTTCGGCCTTTGTTTTCTATTGAATTTCCTTTTTCCTAGATATTGTAGACCCTATAAATTTAAACCCGTAAATATCACTTTATTGTAATAAACAATAAAATTTATTACAATTTATTGAAACAATTGAATGGGTCCGCCGAAAAACGTTCCAAGTGACAAACATAAAATTTTGAGTAATCAGTGAAATAAAATCATAATCTAAAGTTTTTTTTGTTTTTGTTAGTTTTATAGGTTAGATTTTATATTCACATAATAATTTGTCATATTTACATGTATAATAACATAATGGAGTACTATATCATATTTTAAAACCAAGACGTACTATTATATATTTTAAAACCTTTAAAATCGCCACTTCGGAAATTTTGTCACTTAAAACGTTTTTCGGCGGAGCCATTCAATTAAACATTTTTATTTATCTTTCATTACTAAATCCAGAGTATATAAATGGCAATCAGAAAAGGAGTAATTATGGAAGAAAAAATACCCACAGCCAGCCCCTTTGCTTTCTTTTAATTTACTTACTTGTTTGGTCTCTCAGTAAGATCGTTTTCATCACCCTCCACATATTATTCAATTCGTTATTGAATTGGTATATTGTTTTCTCATATTCAATAGTTTTTTTTTGTTTTTTTTAAGCCTAAGACTTCCATTGAAGTCCTATACCGGCCTGGGTGGGAAGGTGAAGATTCACTTCGTGGGTCGGCCACGAAGTAAATTTTAACCCGCCCAGGTGGGATTCAAACCCACAACCTTTTGGTTACGAGCGCGCTGAAACCCTCGTCTCAACTCACTCGGCCATTGAAGGCCCCGAGTTTTTTCTTAAAGTGATCTAAACTAATATTAATTTGTGAAAGCACAGTATGTTTATAGCGATCATTTAACAACTCAAACTTCACCTTTCTCACTTGAGGTATAAGCAATAGTATAGAACGATTAATAATAATAATAATAAATCATTAATAATAACAAATCATTAGGAATGATAAACTATTTGCCACTTCCGATGGAACTATCTTTTATTTGGAAACTAGTTTAGAATATATATACAGGGTGTCCCGAATTTAAATGGCAAAACATCAGGAACTTATAGGGGACCAAACAACTAAGACAAAAAGTCCTTTAGAGATTTGCTCGTTTTTGCTTAGTTTTAGAGAAAATCGCAAAAAGGAAACAAAACAAAAATGTTACAAGTAGTGATTATCATCTTTCAAAGTTCGCCAGGCTAGGTAGTGAGATATGTAAACACTTAATGTTATCCTTTGCATTCTTTTATTTGATTACATTTTGGCTTCCTTCTAGGATTATAATTCCTAAATCAGTTTTCAGTCAGTTACTCAGATATTTTTGTGTGAATAGCATCAGCCACAATGCCGCATACATATTCTAATATTGAATACGCTGATATGATTTTCGTGCATAGTTTCTGTAACGGTAATGCTTTAGAAGCGGTGCGTGAGTATGCGCGCCGATTTCCAAATAGAAGAGTGCCTAATCGACGAGTATTTTCGTTAACTTTTAATAGACTACGAGAGACTAGGTCATTCTTAATACGTAATGAAGGCAACCAATTCCAGGCAGCAATAAGAGCAGATTATCGGAGAAGAAATTGGGTCCAACGCCACTTCGATAACAATCCTGAGACTAGCATCCAAAGAGCATCTGCTGCATTAGCAATATCGCGGCAAGCAATATGGCGAACTTTGAAAGGTGTTAATCGTAACCCATACAATCTTCAAAAAGTTCAGAATTTATTACCTCAAAATTATGTCAAGAGATTGAATTTTAATAACTTGTTTCTTGACAAAATTCGCGATGATAATTTATTTCCATTAAAACTTATATGGACCGATGAAGCTACCTTTACAAGAAGAGGAATTGTTAATCAAAGAAATTATCATGTATGGGCTCTTGAAAATCCCAGAGCTATTAGAGAGAATAGGTTTTAGCATGAATTTGCTATTAACGTTTGGCTTGGAATTTGGAACGGATTACTGGTGGGATCATATTTTTTACCTGGAAGATTGAATGGTATCACATTTACACATTTTTTTGAGAACAACTTTTCTAATTATTTAGATGACATTCCTTTACAGCAGCGGATTGAAACGTGGTTCCAACTCGATGGATGTCCAGCTCATTAAAGCAGAGCTGCTCGAGCCTGGCTGGATATAAATTATCCACAACGATGGATTGGACGTGGAGGAGCAGTACCTTGGCCACCCAGATCACCTGATATGACACCCTTTTCGCATGGGGAACGTTGAAGCAGAAAGTTTATTCGGTGTCAATCAACTCAAGAGAGCAATTAAGAGACCGAATCATAGAAGCAGTGCACCAAATATCATCAGAACAATGTTTAGCTGCAATTTATCAATGAGTGCTAGATGTAATGCTTGCATTGGTGCAAGAGGACAACATTTTGAGCAATATTTACATTAAAAAGAACATAACATAAATATAAGTAAATAAATAAGTATAAAAATGAAAACTTGTTTTGTTTCTTTTTTTGCGATTTTCTCTAAAACTAAGCAAAAACGAGCAAATCTCTAAAGGACTTTTTGTCTTAGTTTTTTGGTCCCCTATATGTTCCTGAAGTTTTGCCATTTAAATTCGAGACACCCTGTAAATTTTTTTGTTTCTATTCTTTTATTAATAGAAATTTACAACTGTATTAGAAAACACATCTAGTAAATATGCGGTATATATGAGATATAATGACATGAATTAAAATTGTAGAGGAACTAACCATTGGTAGTGCTCTAATGAATATTTACGAAAGAAGATCACGAGGCCATCTTCTTTTCAGATGCCTCGGGGGATTGCTAGGAATGAATGGGAAGCAAGTTGTGCAACAAGTGGATTTGGATGAGCAGTGAGTTTATTTTGAAAGGAAAGGTATCTGGTTCGTGCCAAATCAGCAACATTTGGGATATTAAGGTCATTGTGGATAAGTTCATTTGTGACAAAGTAAGGATCATCTAGGATTTTTCGAAGGATTTTGGACTGGAGTGGTTGGATGCGGGAAGAATTCGATGGTTTGGTGGATCCCCATAACTCTACACCGTAAGTCCAAATAGGTGTGATAATCGTAATATTGATGAGTTTTTGTAGTGAATCGGGAGATTTAAACGTTTGTCAAGTGAGTGTTGTAGTAGTCGAAATCGACGTGCAGCTTCTTGTCTTTTAAATCTTGTATGAGGGTTCCAGGTAAGTCTCTTGTCCAGATAAAATCCAAGGTATCGTATCTGTTCTACGTTATTTAATGGTACTCCATTAAAGGATACAGGAGGACAGGATAAGGTAGGTTTTGGAATATTAAAGTAGAAAAACTATATTTAAAAATCTAGAAATGGGACTTGGCTGGTTTCGGAATCCTGCGCCTGAATTAAAGAAAAACAAAACTAAAAACTGTTTAAACCTGGAAATCTCATAAAAATAAAACTATAAAATAAACATATGAATTTGGAATATATACGAAACCAACACACTGATAATGCAATAATGCCAATAATCACTAACACTTAATCTCGTTTTTTTTTTTTTAAATTATCATGGATGTTTAACATTCTAAGCTAGTTTACAATAAAATTCCAATAGAAGTGGCTAATATTTCTATAATCATCAACCCTCGATTTACTTTTCGCAGGTTATTACGAATGGCCAGTCGAAGGAGGACAACAATACCCAGAACGAGACTAAACAGACTCCAGAACAAGATGGAGGAGAAGCTGCAGACGGTCCTTCTTACAACGAAACCGTACCGTTCGGCAGTTCCAGGGGACCTCCACGCTATCGTCATAGCAACCGCCAGCAGCCATCTTCAGTAGCTCTCGAGTAGATCAGAATAATGATCGTCTTGGAAGAACTTATGATTGACTGAAAATCTGATCCTTGATAATAAATATAAACAAAAGTTATATGGCACTTCTTTTATTTATCGCCTAAATTGTGTACAATTATTTATAAGTAGCTTTAATTCACCAACTCATCAGATACAAAATACTATTTTTTTTTAATTATATATTTATCCAGCACTGTTGAGGTTTCGCCTCACTAAATCGACAGCCATTTAGTCTATCTTATGCTTTCCTTTACCATTCTCTCACTCCCAACCACCTCAAGTTGTCTTCCGAGTTGCTCCGTCTCCCTCTCAATCTTATTTTACGTCTGTACTGGCAACCTTTGATCCGACATGCTTTGCCCCTGGCCGAGCCTTCGCAGCCTTTCCTCATTAAATTCCGCTATAATATCGGGATCACTATTTTTTTATGGAGAGTTTTTTTTGTACCTACCCCTTATTTATAATATTCTATGGAAACATTTAGGCCATAACATTCTATAAAATAACAAAACTACAATAATGTACTCAAATTATTAAGAGCGCTCTCCGTTAACAGACAGAATAAAGAAGATATCAATGAGTCGATTGTTGTTTATATTGGACAGTTGAGTTAAGCTGCAATTCTCTTGACGTCAATACATATCAACGAATAGACGTCAATACATCCTCAGTTTAAATAATGTGATTCAAAGCAATAATAAACGGATAAGATGCAGTTTTTTAAGCTAACAGTTTACATTGTCACAAAATTTTTATAAAAGATTTTATCAACATAAAAATGACTGTAAAACTGATAGAAACAGCACTATAAGACCACATACAAAAGTCAGGTCAATTTTTTTATTTTAATAATGTAAAAATATTAAATTATGAGATAAAATCTCATAACATAAATATTAAAGAATCAACCTATACAAATAAAACAATAAAGAATGCAGTTAATTACAAAACTGATACTAAAAAAAAACAAACAGGAACGATATATGCTAATATAATATAAGAAATGTACAAACAAAACAAAAATAGAAATATATCCTTTACAAAACAAAAAAATAAATCACTAAATATAATATTCGATAATTACAATATGTACATAATAAATTTGGGCCCGAACACATCCAATTAATTCCTTCAGATTACTTCTTCTTCATAATTAACATACCTCAATCATTTGGGACCACGAAATCTTTCCGAGAAGAATAAATTTAGTTAGTTAATTATTATAGAAATTAATTATTATTTGTCAGGCAATCAAATCCTTAATGGCATTCCTGAAAATTAATGCTGATCCGGACGCGATCAAGAGCCGGTGACACAGACTCCCAAGATTTTAACAGAAATAAAATGGACAAGTGGAAGTGGAAATGTTTAGTTTTGAAAGATGACTCCTTAATTGACGTAATACATACATCCATTTGAAATAAAAATAATTATTATTATGTATCCAATGATTGGCTGTGTTGGTTAATGGAGGGACACCCTGGTGGAAAGAGAATGAGAGGAAGGTCTCGACTTTGGTTCGGAAATGTAGAGGACGATCTTCGGACTCTGGGCGTGAGAGGATGGAGAAGAGCAGCTGAGGATAGCTCTGAATGGAAGAAAATTGTAGAGGAGGCCAGTAATTATAAAGGTGATGATGAATGATGCATTAAAAGTTAAATTATTATATTAATAAATCGAATGAACTTGCGTCAAATTGTTTTGTTTATGTAAAGACATTCTGCCTGTCACTGAACAATTTCTTTATTGTTTAGAAACCATGAAACGATGTTTCATCAGTTCTGTCTTCGAGTTATTAAAGTACTTTCTCCAACCCAGCAAACCTTCTTAACGCGGGATTGTTGATGATGATTTGTTTCCCAGTTTGTTTGGGAATCGAATGTTTTGAAAAAAAATAATAGTACCTCGTTTGATCGAAAGTCGTGTCCCCAGTTTATGGAGCGTTAAATGAGCCATTGCAATGGATGGTATGAAAGTTTCCATCCATATTATTATTAATAATTGTTTTTGATAACATCTTGATTCCGTGTAAAATGTCGAAAGGTCATAGGAAACGAGTTCAGTTTAGTGCAGTAATGTTTCCCAACGGAAGTAGTTGAATACGGTAACATTTTCCGGTGAAAGCATAAACACACATATATAATATGTAATTTAAAGATTTGGGGTGTTAGGTTTTTTTTCATCAGACCATTATGAAGGGTTTGGCGCTGTATTTTGGTATATAAGTAATCTGGGTAAGTGCGGCTACAATTTAAATGATTACTTTAAGAACTGATGACTTTAATCTACACTATTATATAAAAGGACAAGCCATTTTTCGTTTGTAGCCCCTAACCACGAATACTACTAAACCAATCTGTACAGAATTTCAACCACATCTCTAAAGTTCCAGGAAGGTTTAGCAATAATAAAATCCTTCATTTTCAATTAATTTGTTATTAAAAAAAGTAATAACAGTAAAGTTTGAATAGACTTACAGGCGAGCGCCATTCTATATGAGGTTACAAAGGTAAAGTGTTATATAGAGCTTGAAATTAATGAAAAATTAACTTATATTTAATCAATTATTTAAAAAAAATTAAATATGTGGTGCGTCATGTGGATCCAAGTGAAGTTTAAAAATCGACCAATATGTCGATACAACCCTTCCGTAATACTAAGCCCATCTGTACCAAATTTTAACTACAAATTTTCATAGTTCCAGGATGTTTTAGCTGTAATAATATTTACAATAGTAAAAATTTAAATGTACAATGTTGAGTGGCCAAAACAAGATTTGCCACACTGTCATAAACTTTTATGTTTAGAAATTAAAATCCAACCAGATGGATTCAATGAAATTATTTCTGCCGATAAAAAATTATTATGTCGATTTAATTAGACAAATTAAAATGTCGATCCATTGGTGATTGACATTGTGTGAAAAAATATGATTCATGAGTCCATTATCTGCAAGAGTTTCTTAATAGTCTCCATCTGGATCACCAACTCATACATTAAAACTAAAAATTGGATTACCAATTATGCTTTTACGTAACACCTAATCAGTGCAACTATTATTAATGACTTAATATAATAAAAGTTTAAAAATTACTGAAATGTGTGAAAATATCATTGAAGAAATAATGCTTGGTTGTATACTTCAATAGAATATTTGTATCAATAAACAAATAAAACTCTAATCATTATTTAAAATTATCTAAGCTCTTTACTTATGAGAGATGGCGAAGCCGCGCCGGGGAGTGATAGTATATTACATTTATAGGGGAAAAAATTCATTATTTGATATCAATATTTTTAAAAATTATTTATTGATAGTTAACACTATATAAATTTACTTGTTTTATATTAAGTAAATGTGAGAACGTAAATATCGTCCCCTCTCTGACAAACTAGCGAAACTGCAAAATGGTGTATTTTCAGGAGAACAATTTAAAGTTTTGAAGGAGTATTAAAGCACAATAATATGCAGTTTGGGAACATAACAATGAAACGTAGTAGCCTTTCGAAGCAAGGTATTGATTGACACTAACTTTAAAATAATCTTCTCTAGTCACTTGTAATGCAAATACCCATTTGCAGCAATAAAGTTTATTTTATTTTATTATTATTATGAGCCGCTCAGGTCTACGCAAAGCATTCACTTCTTTTGAGTCTTGTGTTGTAATATCTAAACTTGGTGTTTCTGGATATGCATTTTTTCTTGTAGACGTTACCAGTTATCCAAAGAGCTCTCTTTATCTTATGATTCCTCCATTTTTTTTTTTTTTTTTTTTTTTAACGCAAAACTAACCAGTCGCGCTTCCTCTGTAGAAATTAAGGTTAACGCCTTTGGGGTTGATCGATACATAGATTTTGTCAGCGCTGATTTTCGTGATTTGGATCTTCGTGTTGGTGCGAGAGCTGCGTTCAGAGTTTAATGGTGCCGGCGTCGAACCTTTTATTACTGTCTTATTATTATTTATTAATTAACTCTTTACAGGTAAACAAATTTAAAACGAAACGTTTAGTGCATGCTTACAAATCTCATTAGTAGCGAAGAGAACCTTTGGCTCAGAAATTTATATTTTATTTATAACTAAATCTAGAATTAATATAGCTACAAAAACTATCCCAAGAACTCCACTTTTTTCAGGTTGTCGCGAATAGCCAGTTGTCAGAAAGCTGCCACAGACAGAACCAGACAGGCGGTTATCCAGAAGAAGGTGGCCAAGAGGGAGCACAGGATTCTTTGAATGTATCGGACACTGGAAGCGAGTTACAATCCAGAGGTCCTCCTCGCAGTTACCATCAAACCGTCCTCACAGTTTGCTAACTTAAAGCTGCTAAAGATAACGGCTGTCGTAGAAGAACTGGTTCCATAATCTGCTCTTATAGATAATAAGATATAATACTCTTACAAAAGAAAAATGTAAAAGATTTCATAGTTCTTTCCCTGTTTTTTTTTTCCCGCACCCAAGTATATGCATTGATTAAGTTTATTCAGTAACAGCTACGGAGCCATTGTTTTCCTTTCTATAAAAATATTTTTAGGGAAAAAAAGATATTCATAAATAAAAATACTTCGTCTAATTGCAACTTGAATGGATAAAAAACGAATCTTTATAAGAATTGAAATCAAGACATTTATCGAGATTATTACATAGTTATACTGCAATACTAACGCGTCCAATCCTAACAACTCAGTAACCTAACTCGCCGATGTAAATAAACATGAATGCGAAGTAAAAATAGTTTCCTTTTGACCTGATTTCATACTTGCATATGTACCAACCTTTGTATGTAAACACAGCCGCCTTTGTTAAGGTCTTGGAAAATTAACTTCCTCCAATTGTGTCGTTGCAGATACTATTATTAAGCTGAATAAGGAGGGAAACAATAGAAAATTATGTTAACATAATTAAATTACTTATCATTAGGCAATTGTTAACTTATTATAATTATATATTATAATAATAATGTCGACATCGGTTGTCTGAAGTTTTCCTTAATCCGAACTATCCTAGTTTTTTTATTAGTTGGGATTAGCGAGTATACTATATTTTATTTTTATATCTACAAATTTAATAGTAAAAAGCGAAATGTACATGAAAGCACTAAGCAGTATTTTGAGTGTCTCTAAGTTTTACGACACCTTTATGTTATGGACATCCTCTAATAAATTTAATGAATAGCAAAATAATAATTAATATTAATAATTATTATATGTAAGGCATTGAGAACCAGAGTGGACTAACCCACATTTTCTGAAAATATTCTTTGAAACGTTAAATCATAGTAAGCATCATTTCTCAACGCTCCATATTAAAAACTTCAAGCACATTAGAGGCTGACTTTAGACAAGGTACCCAATTAGGGTGTACTTATCTCTACTAGGAGCTCTAACCCACTCAGCTCCTTTACAATTCCAGAATACAATACCCTGCAAAAAGTTTTAAACAAAGGGTTCAAAATTCAAAAGATTCTAAGTTTGGATAGAGGGGGGACCTTTTTTTTTTTTTTTTTTTTTAAATAATTTATTAGCATTGTTTAACAATATTTGCTGTAACAAAACAAACATTTAAACAGCACCCACAGAGAACTACTGGAAGAGCATGGAACTGCATAGCGCAACCAAAAACACAGTGAATTCATGAAGAGATTTTTGGGGAATTCGAATAAAGAAAAACGGGAAAAAAAAAACATCATGGACAAGTTTCAACGCTCTCTTAACTGGGATTTAACGAAAAATAATAATAATAAAGAAAAATATTTACATAATCATATTTTATATGAATTTTTTTATTGATTAAAAATAATTCGATATGCAGTTTAACTCATCTCTTCCGCTTCATGAGATTATTGTTATTTTTAATTTCTCGTAAAAGGTTTTTTCGATGAGGGGTATATGCCTTACGATGTAGTGCAGAGTTTCTCGTTTATTTCAGTTTAGGCATGCAAATAGATTCCGAAATTCTGATACAGTGCCAATAACTGTTACATAAACAGTGAGTCGGCCGTAA
Organism: Euschistus heros; assembly: GCA_003667255.2. NCBI lineage: Eukaryota > Metazoa > Arthropoda > Insecta > Hemiptera > Pentatomidae > Euschistus > Euschistus heros. Next base: position 1,433,744 of record RCWM02000144.1, read on the forward strand.
TCTACAATATGTTTTGATTTCCTCTTTATTTAAATTGATTTTTAAAAACCATGGCCAGCGTGAGAAACAGGAAAATACGGATTTGTAATACTACCCTGTAGGAGATAGTGAATATTGATCCTGCCATGTGTTATTACAATCTTCTTTTTTTGCTAAATAAAAATTTGTGAATGGGACCGAAATTTTCACCTGTTCGCTGGTAGCATTTTTGGCTAATTTATCAACCTCTTTATTTCCTATTATCCCAATATGTGTTTTGACCCATAGGAATGCGACCTGTTTGATGTTTTATATGCATTAATTATGTACTTTTATAATATCTAGTATACTGTTAGCCCAGTATTATTTTATAATATCTAGTATAGAGTGTTGGCTCATGAGTTGATTAAAGGTAATACCCTGAAAAAAAGAAAAAAAAACCCTAAAAACTTAAAATAGAATTGGTTAACACTATTGATATAAATCAAACAGATTATACATCAATAGGTGGAGGCTACTGTATTACAAACGAGATCTATCACTAGTAAAGGTAAGAGTAATAAATCCCGAATCTATGCAAAAACATAGCAGAAAACCTTAATATAACTACTGATATATTAAGAATAATATAAAACAAAAAATAAAATAAATTTAAAAAAATCGCTAAGTAAATAAAGATTACGCAAAACTGGGATATTTTTTCATTTATATTTAATAGCAGTAATATCGCACAAAATAAACACCAAGACTTCCTTGAAGCCTGAGATAAGATCTTTCTATTCCACAGGAAACAATTTGACTTCGGCTGTGACATGTTTTCCATCCGTAAAGATGGAGACAGATTACAACTCTTTATAGAATAAATAAAACGTAGTTATTCATAATGACGCCTTCGGACAATGAAGTGTTTGTTTATCTTCATCAACCTTCTTTAATTTCGAATCTCGATTCCACCGATTCTTGAGAAAAAAAAGAAGAACAGAATCGGTACCCCTGATGTTGGTGATAGTTTTGTTATACATTATTACAAAATTATCATAAGCAATTATACATAAATACATCGATTCTTCTCCCTGAAAAAAAAAAAAAAATTCTCTCTGACTGGAATATGAATGAATGCCAACCTATAATATATTGCTTTTATATCTACTGCTTTTGACAAGGTAACATTAATCAAAAGTTGTAGAGAATTTAGTTACCTTTAATTTACTTAATAATTATGTTTTGCGTACGATGCACCGTTTTCGAGATATGAGCGCAAAACCAAAAAAAAGGACCTTCCGTGCACCCCCCCTCCCCTTCCCATTCCCAGTTCCGAAAACAACAGGACTTTTAGTATGTTTTCTTTCCAACTACCCTGAACAAGTTTCGAAGAAAAACCTTCGATTATAGAAAACGCATTCTATTATACTTTACTTTATTATTAGGACTGTCCATTAAAATAGAGGCAAATTTTCTTTTTTATCAAGAACCCATTTCCGTCCCATTCTAAAATTTAACCTACATGTAGTCTGTTATAGTGTTAATCACATATATTTTTTTCGAAAAAAATCGAAGGGTACGTATTTTGGGAATTACGAAAACCGTTTTTGGACGTTTCGAAAAAATTCAAAATTAACGGAAAATACATCAAATGGTATATCAAATAGAGGGCATTTCAAATGGAAAAGAATGCTGCAAATTTGAGCTCTCTAGGAGCAATAGTTTTTACATAGCATAATTTTGAATATACTAAGTGAGGACAGAAAACAGTATTTTTTTGAATTTCTAAAAGCTTATAACTCAAAAACCAAAAGTCAGAAAACGTAATATTTCGCATTTTAACTAGTCCTGGTAAGTACAACTTCTGTACTAAAAATCATGGAAATCGGAGAGGTCAAGGTTCAAAGCATTGGTTGATTTGACATGACCCGTATGTCCCACGACTTGAAAACCAACTTTTTAATATCTTTATCTCAAACAGTTGATTTATGGTGGCCATTTTCGTTTTGTTGTACACGCCTAATTTTGTGATTATAAGGGTATATGTACAAGAACATTCATAACTTTAAAAGTATTTGTTTTAGAACATGAAAGAACACATCTTATTTATGATTTTGCGAGAAAAAAAAAAGGTTCAGCAATTTATTTACCTATCTTTTTGTATTATATATGAAAATCACAGGACAAGTATATAATCATATACTCAGGATAAGTAAATAATCATTGAAATTTCACTTTTTGTAAAAAATTTTAAGCAGAAATTTTCAATTCCAATCTGATATTTTTTTTTATTTGTTAATATATGTTAGTAGTCACTTATAATCATAAATAATGTTAATTGTATTATAAAAACCCTAAATTATTTATGAATTTTCCCAAATTCAAAACTTTTAAAAAAAAAAAAAAATCCACATTTTGTCCCTCAATTGCTCTGATGGGATTGGAGATAAAAATCTGAAACTTACACAAACTGTAGTTCTTATGTATATCTTTCAAGTGAAAGAAAAAAATTCTTGTGTATTTTTCTAAGAAAAGAATTATTATACCTCAAAAACAACGAAATTTAGCAAAATTTCACTTTTTGTAATTTTTGTTCAAGCAGAAAAATAGTCAAATGCAATCTCATCTATTTTTTTATTTGTTGATATATGTTGGTAGTATAACCATAAATAATATCAATTACAATATTTTAAAAAAATATATTTTATGGAGAATCGTTTAGTATGTCTTTCAATAGCTCTGATGGAACTGGAGATCAATATGTGAAACTTACATTAATTGTAGTTCTAATGTAAATGTTTTAAGAGAATAAAAATTTTTTTAGTGTATTTCAGTAATTGTAAGAAAAAAGTTATAATAAAAAACAAACAACTTATTATTGAAAGAATGAAAACACTAATTGTGGTTTTTATGTATATGTTTCAAGAGAATGAAACAAATTCTTGTGTATTTCACTAAGAAGGAAGATGTAATACATGAGAACCAACCAAATATCAGATCTAAGCGATATATTTTTAACTTTTAAACATCTGAAATTTACCCAAATTGTAGTCTTATGTATATATTTCAACAAAACCGTAGTTTAAGAAGAAAAAAAAACACAAAAAATTCTTGTGAACAATGGAACAAACTTGAACATTTTCACTACTTATCTTATTTTAACCTCCGAGGATTCTGAAAAGAAGATGGCTTTGGGAAATTCTAATCTAGAACATTTATTGAATACTACTAGTGAGTAATTGTTACTTCACAAGCTAATAAATAACATGCTATTATGAACATTGGAATCACATTTATTTATGATTTTTTTTTGTTTTTAATACAAACAAAAATTACGTACTCAAGAATTCCTATATACCTTTGATCATGGGTAGGGACATCAACAGAAATCTCGCGAAAAAGCTCTGGTTCATTTATCAGGACTTTTTAATGATTCGTCACTACCTATTGTAACGTTCTATAATCTGAGAGATCAATGGATTTCTTATTCAGTACATTAATTCCTTCAGAAGAGAATAGAAAGTTGAATTCGGCAATTTGGAAGCCCTGGAGGGCTGGAAGAGAATTCCAGTGATTAGCTAGGATTAAGAACAATAGGCCTTTGTGCCTTTAGGTCAATGTCAATTAGGATCGTCTTTAGATTCCATTTCAGAGGCATAGGAATCTCTGTTTATTTCTGAAATTCTAAAATCTCTCTCACATAAAAATTAAATACTCTTTCTCTCACACACACGCATTCTCTCTTACACACTATACGTTAGTTTAGAAGCTCCTTTATCTTGTTTCAAGTCAGTACTTGTGTTGTAACCACGAGTCTTGTACCAGTGACTCCATATTTTTATATCCCATGTGAAAGTCTGTATGTAACGTTGCAGACTTGCCATACACCTTTGTTTGTATTAAAAATAAAATAAGAAATTATTTTATTTATATACCAACATAATTGATTGCTTAGAAAGACATTTTGATGCAGAAACTGTTTTCAATACAGTCCTGTAAAAATAAGCGACAATAAATCTAAATACTTAATATGCTACTGATTTTTTTAAAACAAATATAATTTCCTTTTACCATAAACTATCATCTTCCGTCGCGGATTCGCCCGCTCTCATAAGTAAAGAACAAAGATAATTTAAAATAATACTTATAGTTTTATTTGTTTATCTATAAAAATCATAGATACCGTTACACAAGCTATCTAAGTTATTACAGTAAATTATCCACGAAACTTACCTCACCCGCACAACAGCGACCAGCCAGTTCGATCCACATTCATCTATAGTTCTTTCATATAACCTCAAATATAAACAATTCACTTCTACAGTTTCAACTTGAATTGTCTTGTTTAAAACATATTGTTTTATATTGATATTTAGTTTTCTTATATTTAAATAGGTGAAACAGATATTAACAACATGAATTTCATAAAGGATTTAGTGTTTTATAAATTCATGTTTTCTTATTTCCTCTTCTCTGATGTGTTACTAAAGTTAAGAAGGATAAATTCTACATTAATTTCTACATTATATATTCTTCTTAATTTCTACATAATATCTTGTATCAATTTAAGTGAGAAAAATTCAGTATACATATTTTGTGAATGGATTCTTTGTCGCCGTTAAACAGATTGTATTATCAATTCAATAAAACACATCGATCTATAAATAAATGTGAAAAAGTATACCACAGGTTTCGTATTTTCTTATTTCCACTTTGCTTGAGAAAATATAACAGACAATAACATCATAACTTCTAACAAGGATTCTGTGTTTTATATATTTATAATTTATTATTTACACTTCCCTGACATCAGAGAGTTTATCAGGAGTTGACATTACTGGTCTTTGAAGATAACATAAAAGCACAATTTTACATATAATTTTTAATTTCACTGTATGAGTTGATAATCTAGGTAGACTGAGACTATTAAGAAATATCTTGCTAGTAATCCAGGTACAAGACTAAAATGACATAAAATAACTCGTCGTTTTCAACTACTTCAATATTCACAAGACAAACATACCAAGCATACAATTAATTACAGAGGACTGATTTATATGAGAGTAATTAAACCTATTTGGATGTTTAGGGTTTACTTGAGGTATGAATTATGATATAGAAGGATCAATACAGTTAGGATGAATTGATTGCCAATTCTTGGAATTATTTTATAAGAAAACAAGTTTCGAATGCTAAACATTCGTCTTTAGTTCTAAAACGTACAAGGCTCTCAACCCATCAGCACTATGTTACATGGATTATATATACTCAAGTTTTCAAAAATGTAAGACAAGAAACTAAATATTGGTACCTAAGGAGATCTAATAGATACCTGAAATATATCTATCGTGGAGGGGGAAAGGGCCAGGTAGATTAAATTTTGGGATTTTCGCCTTGGGATTTCCCATATGACTCATTGGATATTTCCGTTCCTATTGTAAACAAATTGAAAATAGGGCAATTAGAAATGTTTATCTGGCCATTTTAACTAAAATCTGGATTGCTTTTTAACGATTTTATTATTCCTAATGATTCATAAATATTTAATTTTAGGCTATTTTCTAATCGAAGTATTATTTTTACTCTCGACTCTTTATTGAATTTATGGTTATTTTCATTCAGATGGATAGCGAAATAGCAATTTTAGGTCTTATTATTGTATGCTCTTATATGTTCTATTACTCTTTTATTTACCAATCGTTCAGTTTTTCCCGTGTATTTTGCTTCAATAGAAGTGGCAATTAATTCATCAATCCTAAATGTTTAGGATTTAGCTTTGGGGCTCAACTAAACCATCCAATGCTACTCGTATCCTATCCTTTCTATCAAAAACCTTTCGTAAGATCCTCAATTCTCCTTATTATATATGAAATCAATTTATAGTTCCTTTAATTTACATCTTATGTATTATTGCACAGTTGTAAATAAATATTTAAAAAAATATTTATTGCATGCCGATAATTTTATTAGTCACTGGAGCGTATAAAACCTTCTATATCCAATGATAGAAACCCCTCTTTTTCAGCATTCAATTACAGCCAAGAACATTCCTAATGTAACTGCCAGCCCCGAGTTCCAATCATAGTTCAATGATATGCTGACATCCAAACTATCTCAAAGGTCCAACATCGCCCCAAAGTGGGTGCTTACAGTTCTCATATTAGCTTCCACTAGATAGAATTGCAGTGCCCTCAGCAAACGGTTGCTTTTTTTTTTCGCCAAATAGTTGTCATGTTGCAATTCACATAATAAAAAGAAAATATTTAGATCTGATTATATTTTATATTATTATTAGTGGTGTGTCGTTACCAAAATTTTTCGATTCTCGATTCTTAGTATCGATACCTCAGATTGAAAATAAATTGCTATTTCAAAAAATAATATAAAAAAAGTAAAAAACAATTCGATTAAAAAAAAATAATTCAAGAAATAAATTAGTAAACCACTAATAGCATTTAATATCCATAGGTTATATAATATAGGTTATTAATTATGATCAATAATGTAATTCAATTCGCAAATTCCTATACAGGAAAATAAATATTCCAAGATTTCATTGATTAAGGAATTAAAAATAAGGAATGCTACTGTACTATTTCACTAAACGTTACTGATGCATTGGATTTGTTTTAATGGAATATTAGGGTTCAAAAAGTATTATATTAGCGTTGTAAAATAAAAAATAATATTTATTCTTGGACATATCATCCTTCGAGAATAAAAAATATTTAATAAAATGGTATTATTCTCTTGATTAGAGATTGTAAACTGATTTCTTCATTTTCTAATAATGAATAAGTATCTTTTTACAAAGTGAAGTTTAGCTTTCAGTTGCATGGGATTTGTTTTTAATTTAAAGACTAAAACTACAAGAAACTGCCCTCGTTACAGACTACTTCAACATTTACAAGACAAACGTTCAAAGCACTCATATACATGACTGTGATTAGACCTATTTGGACGTACGGAGTTGAGATTTGGGGCTCCACTAAACCATCCAATTCATCTCGTATTCAATCCTTACAATCCAAAATCCTTCGGAAAATCCTCAATGCTCCTTACTTTGTCACCAATAAACTTATCCATAAAGATCTTAATGTTCCATATGTTGCTGATTTAGCCCACACCAGATACCTATCCTTTCATAGTAAGCTCCATAACCACTCTAATCCACTAGTCTCCCAACTTGCTTCTCTATCCATTCCTGACAATCCTCCGAGGCGTCTGAAACGAAATGGCCCAGAGACCTTGTAGTGCAGAATTTATAATAAATTGTTACTGATGAGTAGTTCTTTACAAGTTTTGACATGTTATTGTGATGTTTGTCAATACATTTACTTGATGTACATATTTTGTACAGTTGTAAATTTCAATAAATGTAAATAAAAAAAAAAAAGTTTTTAATTTTGTACAAAGAAGGCTTGGTCATAAGGAGAAGAATTGGTGTATAATAATAACAATTTGATGTCACAAAAATATTGCCAACGCCAGTGCTATCGATCGGTTCCAAGGAATCGACTTTTGAAACACATTGATATTTTGACATGAATATGTCTTTTGGCTATGGATCTATACTTTTTTAGTGTTACTTTTTTTTCACTCTGAATAAAAATGCATAGTAAAAAAAAAAAACGTTTTGCCTTAATTTTTTAAGTGTTGGCGTGTTTTTTGACACGCTCTAGCTCTGTTGATATAGCTCGGATCAAACATTTAACGACTGTTTCCATATCATAAGCAGTGGATATAAAATTAGTAGATCATATATAATAGACATATCCATGATCTATTGTTTTTCCCACTCAAGGAAAAATTATTATTTTGTTTATATATATATATATATATATATATATATATATATATATATATATATATATATATATATATATATATATATATATATTATATTTTTTTTTTTAATTGATGGTTATGAACTAGGAACTCCTTAAACAGATTAATAGATTAACTAATAACTACTTAGGGGAGATTACAATTTAATTTTTTTAAATTTATATATCTACTGATGCACTTATTTTAAAATCAAATAATATTCAAGTTGATCATATATTGCAAAATTACAGAACCTTTTGGTGCTTTGCAGGTCTGGGTGAGTCACCAAACAATACTAGTACCAACTGATTCAATTACAATTAATAAACATATTTTTATATAATATTTCTTTTTTTATGTAATAACTTTTAAGCTCGTTACAATTACCCATTCCTAGCTTATTCCGTATTCAAATTTTGTTATATTATTCTTTGAAAATAAAGTCTGATCACCTTCTGAAGTATTTTAAATTCGTGATAAAAGGCATAATTAAGGACAGCGCTTACTTCGCAGTTCTTAAATCATCACTTCTTTAAAGGTTGTTAAATAATTCTTCTTAGCTAGAGGAAATTTTAAAATTTAACTTAAAGAAACTAGGGTAAAATTTCAAATATTTATAAATGTTAATAAATTCAACAGTTCTTAAAGAAACTATATCCTAATAATTCCTCTCTTTATTTCTTGATTATTTTAGAATATTTTTCCACTCAAAGATGAACTTTATTCGCAGTATTAAAGGATCAATATCTGTGTCGAAGAGATTATTCAAAGCAAACGACACACCGATGGCTGTCGGTGGAGCACTGTTGAAAAGGGTTGATCGTAAATTCCGACAACTGTCATCGCCAGGCGGAATGCTCACCACAGGAGAATATGACTCTGATGGGTCAACTAAGTACTAAATTATAAGAAAAAAAATAGTGAATATTCGAAAACTATAAAATAAAAAATAGTAATGAAATCAAATAAAAGCCTTTATTTATCCGTAATCAATGTCACTCAAAATAATCTCCTTCTTTTTTTTTATACGAACATTTATTTTTATTTTTTATTTTTTTAGGTGAATCGTTCAAAGCGTTAGCACGCCTAGATTTTTCAAAATTACTGTTTATATATAAACGGTATATACGCTTGGGGGCTTATTTTATTAGTTGATATTTTGACTTCGAGCAATATTATTTCATCCTATATTTCACGTAGTATTACAATGTCCCACAGATATGTTATCTGCTAACTTAGCAATAATAAGTATCTCTTTTTTTTATATCTGGATGTCATGAAGAAGCCAAAATTGAGCACTTATCAGCAGGCAAATTTCTGATCATTTTCCTAAATCCTGTAATTACTCTAAAAACACCATTTGTAGCAAGATAAGCACTAAGTTAATCTGCTAAAATCGATCTTTAAAAGCATAGTTAACACTTATTCAAGATAACCTCCACTATAAAAAATATCCACAATTTGCAAAAACATTTCAATCCGAAATACCCACCCTTCATTTCAGCCGATTACGATGCGCTGAAAGATAATATAACCAGTCATTTTTTTTCTTCTTTTGTTAATACCAAAGGAAACTAACCCATTAGTCAAAGTGACATGTAACTTTAGATGGAGAACTCTATTAAAGAAAGCGAACTTAACGCGGTTCTGGAACCAAGTCGGAGTTTTAAATTGAGGTCGGAAGTACAACTTACTCGTGAAAGAACTTATAAGCTAAGTTAGTGAGGAAACTTATAGCGAGCAATTTGTTAGGATTACTGTCAAGCGGTCATAATACTTTAGAAATGGCGCTAGTTCTTAGAGCATAGATAAATAAATCTAGTCTTTAGATTTTCCCTCTATTTGAAAATTGTTGCCTTCATTCGAATTATAGTAGCAGTTTCTCAGTAGATCGTAGGAAACTTCCGTGTAGCCAAAAATTATTATTTTTTTATTTATTATTATGTTAATATAAAAACAACATTACAGATTGTGAAAAACACTCAGTCATTATAGAACAGCTGAAGTATAATATTTTCAGATCTACTTGAATCTAACGATATTTAACGGTCGAAGAATATCCTTGGCTTCACCTCCTTAAATCGCCTTTTTTTAAATTTATTAAATCTTTTCGTAATTTAAAAGGACATCCTCTTACCCTTAAATACTTACAATACTTACAGGTCACCGAAAGATACTTGTTTCAGATTTACCAGGATCTAACGATTTTTGACGGCCGAAAGTTATTCGGCCATTGGTGACCTATTGAAAATTGATTTACCTGGTATTCTTCAGTGGCTATGGAAATTCTTTGAGCATGAAACTGAAGGATACTAGTTTCACGATCTACAAGGGTATAAAGATTATTAACCACTCTGGGAAATTAGGTGAATTCTTCCCGACAAACTAATTTTTTTTTTTTTTTTATAATCCATTTAATTGTTTCGTTTTTTTAGGTCGCTTACACACTGATCAACTGAAAAGTGACACGAATCGACAACTGGCAAACTCTATACATTTCTTCCAACGGTTTGGAAACTTTTTTCGAACCGCCTAAGTAGAATATTAATTTTTTATAAATTGAGGTATTCTGGGAACGCATTTCTTTATAGGCTTTTAATCAGTGAATTTTTTATATTCCAAAAAGGGTCGAGGGACCTAAAAAAAAAAAAGGCTTGTTCGCTTGGCGAAAGGCATAAAGATAGGGGTGGTGAGGGTCATTTCCAGCCTCCTACACTTTTGTATTTCTCCTCAAAAGCCATAAGTGGGAAGTAATTTTTTAAATATTTATTTACTTCATTAATTCTGTGGTTGTCGTGAAGAATTCCAATTACCTTGAAAACGAGCCAAATGTGCCTTCAATTTTTTTTTAGATATTGGCGTTGTGGCGTTCTTATGAAGGCCTTAAAGTATCTATTTAAAGAAAATAGTATTTTAAGAGTAAATAAAGGAATTTGAAAAACGATAAAAAAATTTCCTACTAAAATGTGCACAATTTTGACACCCAGACCTCAGGCCAGCCAAGGGAATCATCTCTTTTAGTCCAATAGACACTAGCAAATTTAATTCGAAAGACCGATTTTAGATTATCATCTGCCTTGAAATAAGTATCGTGGTCTGGCACTCTGTATCCGTCTTAATCGGTGTATGGCGCGAGCTTAAAATCTCCTAAAACTTCAAAATATAATAGGAAAGACTTGTTCTTGAGTTTTGTCTCATTTTTTAGTGTATCTCTTTCTAAACTCGAATCGAGTGCTCTGGCAGTCGCTGGAAACAGACCCGAAAAGTGAAATGAAAAAATGTATCTACCTTTTTTAATTATGTTGTTAGGACACATAAGGGTAGTCAAAATCCAAGCTTGCAACCCTCAAAACAAAGTGCCATTTTTTTAGTACTTGAAAAACCGCGAAATGTTGGAACTATTTTCATTATTTCACTTATATCTCGTAAAATACGTAAATTTGCTTGACATAACATACAATATTAATTAGCACTAATTTTTTGTTCATTTAATCTTAACTGCAGCTCTGTAGATTAACTGCAGAGATACAGCTCTCGAAAAATGGTGATTTTTCACATAATCTGATAAAAGTGTTGGTTTTATAAAAAAAAACACGTTTAGGTTATCATTTAAAGGAAATTTGATTAGCTTTAATTTGAGACCTAAAAGATGCTTGTAGATCTAATAGATTTCTAAGAAAGAGTAAAAGATTGGTAAATCGGATTTGGAGAGAAAATCATATAAGCTGGTTTGACAGGTGAGTGAGTCGATAAGAACCAACCTGTTTCATTATTAATTTATTAATACATATGAAATGAAAAGAAAAAATAATCTTTATTCTGGGACGTATTGTCCCCTAAGAATAACGAAATTGTATCACAAGGTAGTACAATGGTTTGGTTTGCATACTTTCATACAATGGTATTTATATATGAAGAACATGATATATATGAAGACATCTAAATACAGTTAATTGTATAAAAAACTTCAGTATATATGATAACATAAGAAGGAGAAATAACCATGAGAATATAAGAAAAAATATATACAGAATTTAAACTATATCTATATGTGCATTTAATGAAAAATATATTTACAGATACCACGGATATACATTTATATATACTGCACATATATGTATAAGTATCTATTTCTGTATTTAAACAGGGGTATCAGTACGAGGAATTTCACTGTGAGGAAAGTTCTAAAAAAAAACAAAAACCACGTTTATCTGTACTATTGGCTGTAACTAAGTACGATCTTCTCTTTGATCCGTGAACTAAACTGTAACAATCCGGGTGTCCCCAAGAAGTCATAAGACAATGCAGTACCATGATAAACACAAATCACAGGTGGCAATTTTTTTGTTGGATATTTTTTTATATCTGATTATGAATGTTTACCTTCCGAAAATAATTTAAAAATAGGTGTAGAAAATAATTTATCAATCCCGAAAGCAACTGACTTTGTGTACCTGAACATCATGTCAATAATAGTTGGAAATAGTAAGTGGTACACCAAGTTGATTATAACTGCTAGCTTATAAGAAATATCCGTTTATTAGAAGTATCTATATAATATCCATATATGTATCCACATATGTATATGTATCCATATATGTATCTTATAATATCATATAAGTATCTATATAACATCCATGATGCAATTAATATGGCATCCAGCTAAATCATATAGAAAAACCTATTACAAAATTTTCTTTAAAGTATTAAATATTTTAAAACTGGTAGTATTTTTTTTTTTTTTTTTTAAACTAGCTAAAAATATGATTTAATTTTAATAAGGCAAGATGATAAAATTAGAGAAGATAGTACCTTGCTGTTGTGCCCTATCAGATTTGCCGACCCTTAGCGTCGACAGTTTTAGAAATAATGGCTGCTATAAAGGCTCTAGAAAATTTATAACAAGAGCGGTCCAAGTTCAATAAAGAACGGGTTCTCTCTAAAATGTAGCGCTATATCCAGTTTGAACATTATTAACTCCACAGGTTATTAATGTCAACATTTTTATGTTATTTGCTCTGAATAACAACACATCTTAAAGTCAACAAGGAATTGTAGAAACCCATGAAAGTAAATCATACACATATAAATAAAGATAATTGTTCCACTTAAAAAAAAAAAAAAAAAAAAAAAAAGCTAACGTCATTGACACCCGTCTAAAAAAATAAATCAATGCCGAACTCTTAAACAAACGAAAACAAAAGAAATTGAGTCAAATTCTTTGAAAACAAAATACTTCGAAAAATTATATGTACATTTCATCAATAAATTTTTAATCGACTTCATAATTTTTTTTTTAATTTGTTACACGATTATTCCGTCAATTACGATTCGATTTTGATCATTCTCTTTTTGATCGGTAGGCCATGAAAATTTTATTGAAATCAACTCAGCGCGTTTTAAGAACAAAAAAAAAATGACTTCAAAATTAAACCTAAAAGTACAAACTTCGAAATTAAAAAAAAAATAAAATTAAAAAAAATTAAAAAAAAAAAAAACAATCCCCCTAAAAATTAAAAAATAAACTTAATTTTTAGAAAAAAAAAAAAGGACCTCAAAATTAAACCTACATGTACAAACTTGAACTAAAATGTAAAAAAAAATGGTACTTGTGATTTGTGTTTATCATGGTACATGCATTGTCTTATAACTAACTGCTCAAGAACACTCGGGTATTATCTCTGTGTAGACCAAGGATAAACGGTACATCTTTTTTCGATTAGGTATATATTTACATTAATATGTACAGTGATTTGTTAATGATAATACTATATAGAATAGAATAGAATAGAAAAGAAAAAAAAAATTATTCTGGGACCAATGTACAAACTTAAGAATAACAACTTAGTACAGAAAGAAATGAAATTACTTAGATCTGGTCAGAGACATGATGAATAAATACAATGAAAAAAATAAATATAATAAAATAAAGAAGAAATAATAATATAACAATAATAATGTGAAAAAAAGTTTTCATAAATTAAATTGAGAAAGTAGATTGTTAGCAAGCGTCGCCTTGGATATGAATGAGGTACTGGAAATATAGGAATTTAAATGTTTATAGAGACTTCGCTTGTCTAATATGAGAAGGAATGGAATTCCATAAGATGGTTGAACGGAATAGGAAAGAGCGCTGGAATGCAGTAGTTCTATGGGATGGAGTATATAGATCAGAGAGGCGGATCTTATGTAATGGCGTATATAGATCTGAAGCGTATTGTAAATATAGGAAGGATGAAGGGTGCTGATAATTTGGTAAAGGAATTTTCTACGGAATGTGGGATGAAGCCAGTTTAATTCGGAATAGAGGAAGGTAACGTGGGAGCGCCTCGGTATATAGAAGACAAATCTGGCAAAGCAGTTCATAATTCTGTCTTCGAGAACCGTCGAGAGACCACTATAAACTAGACAACCATAATCAAGGAAAGGGAATATTAGGGAGGATACTAAAAGCTTGTATTATTAATTATTTATAATATTATTATAAATATTAATATAAATTAATTATGTTACTTTTTTTTAATTATAAGTATACGACAGTTACCAGACGGACGGTTACACTCTTGAAACCAAGTTAGTCCCGGAAAAACATATGTTACATGATTTTACTGGAAAAAGTATTTTTAAATAAGGAAAACGGCAATACATTGTTCTAAAATATATTGTATAAGATTGCTCAGCCCTTTAAAAATCCTGTCAATACTATTAAGTAAAAAAAAAAAAATCATCTAAAAATAAAATATTTAATTTTCTTTAGAAAGCTACATTTATATATACACTCTTTCCCGGAACACGGATAACGTTTTCATTTAAATTGGAGTGGCTAAAACCTAAGCCGAATATGGAATCACAGTAAATTAAAGTAAAACCCAACTTTACCAGAATTATTTAGAGAATTCATTCTTTTATTATTTCTTTTATTTTTTTCTAAAAAGCTTAAAACTTTAAAGCTTAACGTCCTTATGTATTCCAAATATGGCAATAGAGACGGGGTGTCCAACAGGTTACCAACCTATTCTAATCAAGGTGGGAAGTTGTTTTTAACTCAATAAGATGAAATTAACACAATTAAAATTTAATTTTATATAAATATAAAAATTTAAATTCGTATATGTCTTGTATTTGATTTTTTACTAAAAGAATATGGCTAGGGGACATTCTAAAGTAGGGCTATTATTGGATAGCTGAAAAGAGGAATTTTCTTTATAAGTCATTGACATGCCATAATATTAGAACCTCTCTTAACCGCACCAATTTCAGGTCTGTCACCCATTTGGCCGGTTAGTCCAAGCTCATTATGAAAAATATTTTCCCTCTGACTGGGAAAAACAATAGATCATGGAAATGACCAACTACGTCACCGGTAAACCATGTTTCATGTTAAAATATCTAAGTCATCCAAATAAATATATATAACGTTTGTTCATTAATTAATTAGTTCCTAAACTAAAATTGATTAAAAAAATAAAGACCTTTATAGTTCCTTCATAAAGTACAACATTAACTCATTACACTTAGGAATTGTTTTAAAAGTAACTTTATTAAAAATAATGACGAAAAGATTTTGGAAATATAAACCATCAATCAAAAAATTAGGAAACTTTGCCAGAGGGGGAAGGAAGCTGCTCACGAAACAAAATAGAAGGAAACAATTACTTCTCGAACTTTCTGAATAAGTTGATTAGAAAATGAAATTAGGCCTTGGATTATTCTTAACACAGTAACGACATTATTAACATCCAGTGGAAAGGGAGAGAAATTTTAACATACGTCCTCTATTTGTTCAAAAATCCAAGTTTTGGACCCATAAATAAGAGCCATGTTTTGGACCCATAAAAATCCAATATTTGGATTATATTTATTGGATAATCCAATAAAAATCCAAGTTTTGGACCCATAAAAAAGAGCCATGTCTTGGTTCAAGTATTTTAATGGAAGAATCGAAGTTAAAAAAACTATTTGAAATGGAATACGACGTTTCTATACCAAACTATTTAAGATCACAAATCTTATATATTTGATATTTGGATATATATTCGATCATAAATCTTGAAAGAAAAAAAATGGTAAAAGGGAGAAAATCGCAGGGATTTAAATTTAAAGCGACTCTTCAACCTATTTGGCCAAATGGGAAATCGATTGCCGCTCCGAAATTAAAAGACTTGAAATCCATTCAGCATCTAATACCTAAAGATGCCGAATCATTATACCAATCTTTGGAAAGCAGTCTTTCTGTTGAAGATGACATTGGGGGGGTTTTGTGTTGCTCCTCATTATTAGCTTCAAAGTGAGTAAAATATCAGTATGAAACATTTTATTACCTATTTAGGAGGACGATTTAACAGTTATTCGTGTATTCCTGCCAAGTTTGTAACGTTACCACTAGTTTTACTTCACTAGCTTTAAAAGATATAAACAAAAGTTATGTGATATAGTTAATAAAATCTCAATAATAAGATGGTATACCTTTGAATACCTTTATAATAATCTTAATCGAAGGGAAATAATTACTCATAAATTATAATGTTTCTAGTACATTATAATTTCTATCAATCTAGTCAACAAAAGACTTTAATGTTTTAGGTAAATTATAATGTTTTACTGAGTCAACGAAAGTAAGTAAAGTTACTTTAGGTATATAGGCTTTGAATAACTCTTTGATAGTAAAAAAAATAAATAAATAAATATATGTAATCTTATACATCATATTAATTTTTAAAATGACGTTCTACTGTGATTTTTTTAATAAGTGACTTAATTTGTAATAATACTATTTTTAATAAAAATAATTATGTAGTATGAGTAACTTTATTATTTAATTTTCATTGTTTCAACAATACTATTTATTCGTTTCATTTTTCCGTCCATCATTCTAAATTCGAGGATTTTGAAAATCGCAGAAAAGAACCAATCCACAATAAAGTTAATAAATGTATTGATATAATAGCTAAATATTGGGGTGAATAAAATTAGGTTTGTTAAAAAAAAAAAAAAAATGAACTTATTTGAAAGCTTCCAGATTTTCCTAGGCGATTTTAACTTTGACTTGAGTTTACTCGAAACAAGTGCAATGAGGATTGGTTCCCTTCTATTAAATGCCGTCTAATTATATTTACGGTTGAAATTTATAAAATCTTCGATGCTGCTTATGATGGAAATATAAGCAAACTTAAAAAATATCTGTTTATTTGCAATAGTCTAAAATTTATAAACATATAAATAATGGTTTATTGATATTTACAATAGAATGGTTTGGGCTAAATCAATAACATAGAGAACATTAAGATCCTTATGGGTCGGTTTATTTGTGAGATAGTAAGGAGTATTGAGAATTCTACGAAGGATTTTGGATTGCAAGGGTTGAATACGAGAAGAATTAGGTGAAGTGGAGCCGCAATGCTCAATTCCGTACTATACATAAATCATAAATAAAGAATATTCCCAATTATTGTAAATAAATACATAAATAAATAAATAACTTTTTTTTTTTTTTTAAGTTGTAGAAACGTACTTCCGTACAACCAGTTTCCTATTGCTAAATAATTGTCTTGAGAAGGGAGTTTTTCAACTCCAGTTTTTCTTTCAAAGGAGAACTAAATGGTTTTTCTCATATTTACCTTCAGCGAGGGTCTTCCCTTTTGATATTTGAGTTCAAAAGGAAGAATTTTGAAACCACTGCCAATACACCAGGCTTACGATAGAACAAACAGAAATATTTTTGAAACCCCTCCCGTGCTCTGATGGAATTTCGATAAAAATACAGTTTTTACGTAAGGAATGATAAATTAGTTAAAAAATTGATGAATATTTGAAATTAATAGCTAAATAACTATCATAATAAATAAGCCAAAGACAAACATATTAATTAAAAAACCGTTATATAATAAGAATTTTAAAAATTAAAAATAACCTTCTTACATTTTTTGATTGTCTATTTATTGAAATTTACAACTATAAAATTACAAAAGAAAAAAAACTTACATGCAGTAAATTTGATAATAACTTGAAATAATAACATGAAAATTACTTGTGAAGCAACTACCCATTGGTAGGACTTCATTAGAAATTTTTTTTTCAGAAGGTTCCATGGCCATCTTCTATTCAGACGCCTCGGAGGGTTGTCCGGAATAGAATAGGAAGCAAGTTGAGAGACTAGTGGATTTGAATAGTTATGGAGTTTACTATGGAAATATATGTATCTGGGTTCCGGCTAAATAAAAAGTAAGTCCAAATAAGTTTAATAACTGTGATATTAATGAGTCTTTTGTAATTTTTTGGAAGCTTAGAAAGTTTGTCTAGTAAAAGCGGATTCCAAGTAAAAAAAAAAAGTGTTTATTATCTTTCTATATATATTTTTTAGGACGATCCATATGGTATGTTCGAACTCATTTTAACTGAAGAATTAAAAATAAAAACGATGTATTGTTTAAATTCAATTAATATCATTTGTTCCTTTAAAAATATATAAAGCTCCTTCAAACTAGGTTGACTGCATGAGTTCAAATTGATCTAAGGGTATCTGAAAAACAGTCTTATTAGTTTAAATCCCGGACTCGACTGTATCCGTTCAGGAGAAGAATTTATATGTTATGTGAACCGATAGGAAAGTCCGCATTATTTCAGCTCCATAGAACAAAATTTTGTGAACACTAGACGAAAGATAGTACCAAGCCTATTTGGTGACTGTTATTTCAGCTGTTTCTACTCTCTATTTTCTTAATTTTACAGGATATGTATACTTAAATACAGCCTATACGTATATATTTTATCTGGATCTTATACATATATTAAAATATTTTATTGAACAGAAAATTATAAACAAATATATATGCAGTTAACTACATACATATCCTTTACATTAAACAAAAAAAAAATAAAATACATAAACACGGCCGAGGCCATATTCCTGCTTATAACAATGTTTCTCTGATACGCATACTTCAATTAAATCCCAATAGAGAATCTAGATTCGTGGGGCTATTTTTAAAAGATCAAATGAAATGAAGATAAGTTCTACGAGACATGTAACTTAGAATATTACTGGTAGTTACGGTCGTGTCTACCTTCGCGGAATAAAAAATCCTCCATAAACTTGAATACATATAAGAGTTTTGCGAACTTTGGCAAAAAAAATTAGTCTCACAAAAAATTATTTCAACAGAACTTTGAAACCATGTTATTTTCTTCAACGTGCAACTATTGGTAATGAAATAATCAAAAAATCAGTTTTACAATCCTATGCTACGTTTATTCAGGTATTCACAAACTATAGTCTAAAAAGATATTCATTTCTAGATTTGTTTTCACATTTTCCCCACTGTGGGTTTTGAAAATCAATTATAATGCGACGAAATAAGAACATAATTTAAAAAACAACATTACGTTGAAATTACAGAAATAATTCTATTGTAATATTAAAATAATCTTCAACAAGAGAAATGATGTTACGTCGAACAAAAAATCAGCTTTAATTTTAATAAATAGAAAAAATAGTACCCTTCTTTTTCCTACAAAGTTTAATAATGTATCGTTCTCAAATTATTATTACAAATTTACTTGTTTTTAAAAACGATTTGATATTTACAAGGATTGAAATTATAAACATATTATTAGCCGTAGAATTGCAGCTATGCAGTAATCACACCGTATATCATCAAAATGGCGCAGGAGGAATTTTAATAGGTTACATCTAATTTGAATACAGCTTGTAAATTAATTTTGCAATATATCAAATGTATGAATGAACTCCATGTTGTTAATTTATAGAAAAAAAAAGAACATAATATTGATTAAAAAAGTAGATTAATTATATTTTATGAATACATATTATATATATATATATATATATATATATATATATATATATATATATATGTGTGTGTGTATTTCTCCTCAATAGTAGTCTGCATATGACGTGCTTTGTTAATTACAAAATATAGATATTTAATTAATTACACCATAGTCTCAATTAGAAAACAAACAAAAAAATAATAATGAATACACAAAACATCTATGTTAATACAGGGTGAGTATCTCTTAGTGTAAAAAAAAAAAATGGGTTAAAATAGATCAAAAATGTAGCTAAATGCCGCAAATCTCACCTTTCTATTCCAATCCGTTGCAGATATACGATAAATCAAAGACTTTTTTGAGGAAATTTTTTTTTTTTTTTTTTTTCCCATAAAAACATTAATATCTCCATTTCGTCTAAATATTTTTCAAATTTTGGCCACATTTTCAGATTTAGAATTAAATTTCCTATAAGAACGGAGTACACGTAACCTTGAATTTTACGAACTTGGTATCTAAAGAACAGCTTGATCTTCACCTTATTTGGGGGAGTCACAATGTCTTGTTTACTTCAACGCCCACCGTTATTCGTAAAAACTATCCACAAAACGTCAAATTTTACAAAAACTTGCAAATTTAATCAGCTTTCGAATGATATGTTAAACGTAATGATCAAGCTGTTCTTTAGATACCAAGTTTGTAAAATTCAAGGTTACGTGTACTCTGTTCTTATAGGAAATTTAATGCTAAATCTGAAAATGTGGCCAAAATTTGAAAAATATTTAGACAAAATGGAAATATTACAGTTTTTATGGGAAAAACGTGATTTCCTCAAAAAAGTCTTTGATTTGTCGAATATCTGCAACGGATTAGAATAGAAAGGTGAAATTTGCGGCATTTAGCTACATTTTTGATCTAGTTTAACCCATTTTTTTTTTTTTTTACACTAAGAGATACTCACCCTGTATATAAAATGCAATATAGTCTTCTTGTTTAATTTTAACTCTTTGAACAAATTTATTCAGAACAGTAAAATACTTTTGAACAATTTCTTTTCTAACATTAAATTCTACATGTTCGAATTATTTGTTTTATTAACTGATATCTGTCCTTTTTAAAAAATGGGAAGTTATGAAACATATGATTAAACGTTTAAAATAGTATTAGGTAGCTGCATACTATATAAAAAATTGTGTCAGTTTTTAATGTGTACTTTTCATTTGAACGTCCTGTGTTTGTTTGTTGGGTTTATATATATATGCATATATATGAATGATCCTAGAAAGTTTTAACGGTTTATTAGTTTGTTAATCTAGTTACAAATGTGTAAAAAAAAAATGTATAAAGTGGATTAGAGTAATTGTGAATATAATGACATGGTATAGGCTTAAATAACTACTCATTGATAAGACTATAATAAATTTATATTAGAAGGTCCTGATACCATTTTCTTTTCAGTCACCTCTGAGTAATATCAAGAATCGAATGGGAACCGTTCTTGGAACTGTATCGGTGTATATGTAGTTTATCACGAAATAGAGTAGATTTATATTTCGCATTTAATAAGTATATTATAAACATTATTAATAAGTTAATTATAATATTATTATAACCCATATAATATTTATAACGCCATTAGAATTAATTGACAAACAGCGTTGAGCATTTTAGTTTTCAAGGATTGGACATGGAATAGACTAGATCAGAGGTCTCCAAACTTTTCAGCCTTCGGGCCACACTAACTACTTCCAAGGGCTCCGCGGGCCAACACTGCCGGTACCTATAATTTATAGAATAGTCTCCGAGTACGCACCCTCAGCGAGAAGAAGCTAGTTAAAGTCCCTAGTTCAATCATTATTGTGTTGTACTGTAATGTTACGAAGTTCTGGTGTATTCTACTCATTTCTTGATGACAGTAATTGACGTATAAAAAACGCTAATAGAGGTGCTATAGTAATAGTTCGTAACGCCTTAGCGGGTTTGTGTGTGTTTCAAAAACATCTTTGTAACAGTATTTTGATTTGACTTAATTACTAGTGTGGAAAAAAAGAAGCGGAAAATAAAAACTGTCAGCTAATCGACGGTCGCTGATTACATGCCTATTGAAAAGATGAAAAATCCTGAAACCTGGGTTTCTTTTGTATGCAATGATCATCAAAAGAATCATTGGCGTGAATATTTGTTCCTTATTATATTGATGGAGCATACAGAAAAAAGAAAGAAGAAAATAAACTTTATTCTGGGACAGTTTGTCCCTTATGAATAAAATATGAGTGCAATACATAGGACAATCGTTTGGCTATGACAAGTGATTAATAATTGCATTATGAGTTACAAAATAAAAAAGATAACGACAAAAAAATAGAACATACGTATATTATAATAATATATATTACTAAAATATTCATATTTTATATACGTTCGGAAGAATGGTAATTGAGAAGGTAAAGAAATAGATGATGTATGATGGCACTTGGGCAAAAGTGAAGGGAGAGAGGTGTGGCTGATCAGGGCCAGTGAGAGTGGTGCAGGGTTCCTGGATCTCTCCCCACCTACCTTGAGAGGTTACTCGACAACCGTAACCTGGGTCTCCCAACTCTGCGCCGGCCGGATATCTGTTCTATTAGAATTTATTTTTGTACCGACCCATCCGACATCCGCACGAGGTGTCCTGCCCATCTTAACTTCCCTACCTTAATGATAGCTACAACATCAGGCTCGTTATAGAGACTATAGGTTTCTCTATTACTACGCCTTCTCCATTGTCCATTTTCAAAGGTGTGCCCATATATTCTACGGAGGATTTTCCTTTCAAAAATAAGGTCATTTTCATCAGCCTTTGTAGTGGTCCAGGTCTCAGAGCCATAAGGTAAAACAGGGCGAATGAGGGTCTTGTATCGGATAACCTTAGTGCGGTGAGAGACGAGGCTGCTAGAAAGATGCGAGCGGAGTCTATAATAACAGTGATTCGCTAAGATAATTTTTCTCCGGACATCAGTCGAGATTCTGTTGTCGCACGTCACTTATGAGCCATGGTATACAAATTCAGAAACTTGTTCAAACATTTTTTTTTTTTTTTTTTTTTTTTTATAACGGCTCTACAACCCGGTGACAGGTCTTGGCCTCCTCCAACCGTTTCCTCCAATCGTCACGGTCCCGCGCTGACGCCGTCCAGTTTCGCACCCCCAACATGCTTCTGGCATCTGCAGCGACCCCATCCGACCACCTAAGCTTTGGTCTTCCTTTTCTCCTTGTCCCATGGATCAGTTGGGTCAGCAACCCCTTTGGCATATCTCCATCAGCCATTCTGGCAATATGCCCAGCGTACCTTAAGCGCCTTAACTTGTAGGTTGTAACGATGTCTGCCTCTTCAAAAATCGTATACAACTCCTGGTTTGTGCGGCGTTTCCATTCCTCTCCGATTTTTACCCCACCAAAGATTCGTCGGAGAACTTTTCTTTCAAAGATCATCAGTTCTTTTTCGGCTGCCTTTGATGCTGTCCAACATTCCGATCCATACAGGAGCACGGGGCGCACTAAGGTTTTATAGAGGTAGAGCTTGGTCTTTCTTGAGAGTATTCTCCCTCTGAACTGCCTTGCTAGACCAAAGTAGCATCTATTAGCGGCGGCTATCCTTTTCCTAATCTCCACATCGGGGGTGCTGTCTTGAGTGACTATTGAACCCAGGTACTTAAATTCAGAGACCTTCTCGAACCTGTGTTGTCCTATTGCCACTGTCTCACCTGGCCTCGGAACCTCTTCTGATGCCATGTATTTGGTTTTGGACTCGTTTACCTCAAGCCCAAGTTTACTGGCCGAACTCGCCAGAGCCAGAAATGCCACACTCATGGACTGGAAGGAGCGCCCCACGATATCTACATCATCTGCGTATGCCAACAATTGCACGAGGCTGTTAAAGATGTTTCCGCATCGCTCATCTCGGCGCAAGCCCGCATCTCTTATCGCCTTCTCAAGAGCAAGATTAAACAATAAACAGGCCAGTGCATCACCTTGCCGTAATCCCTTCCTTGCATGAAACTCTTCTGTCAGTTCACCGTTTATCCTAACTACACACCTCATATCCTTCATAGTGACTTTAATCATCTGTATAAGCTTCTCAGGTATATTAAGACCCCTGAGGCCACTGTACAGTTTTTCATGCTGTATGCTGTCATACGCCGCTTTGAAGTCTACGAAGAGATGGTGCGTTTTTTTATCTTGTATTCTCGGCCCTTTTCTAAGATGGTCCGCAGACAGAAGATTTGGTCCGATGTAGATTTTCCTTTTCTGAAACCGCATTGGTACGGACCAAGTTCCCTTTCAGCATATGGCAATAGGCGTTTTAATAAAATTTGGGATAGTATCTTATATGCACATGAGAGCAACGAGATTCCCCGGTAGTTATCACATGCATATCTATCGCCCTTTTTGTGAATAGGGCATATTATTGACCTGTTCCAGTCGCTGGGCATCACCTCATCCGTCCAAATCATAAGGAGAAGGTCTTGGAGTACCTTAGTGAGTTCACTTCCACCACCTTTTAAGAGTTCCGCTGGCAGTGCATCGGCTCCAGGGGCTTTATTATTTCTGAGCTTGCTGATGGCATCCTCTATCTCATCCTCATCCGGGGGCTCGAGTTCCACTTCTTCAGTCTGGTTTATCCTGTCTTCCTCCTCCTCCTCCTCCCTCTACGTCTTGGTCTTCCATTCCCAGTTCTTGTTCTTCGATTCCTCCACTGTTGAGAAGATCATGGAAGTGGTTCCTCCACTCTGAAAGAACTTTGTCCTTGTCGGTGATCAAGTTACCCTCTTTATCCCTGCATGATTTTAGTTCATTTGTAAAGGGCTTCCTTTGTTTGTTGACCCGTCTGAAAAAATTCCTGCTTTCCTGATTACAGCGCAGCAGCTCAACCTTCTCCATCTCCTCTCTCTCCCTCTGTCGCTTCTTGTTGCGGTGTATCCGTTTCTCATCCTTCCTTTTCTGTCGATATTCCTCAACTGACCTCCTGGTGCTTTTTTTAATCATGGCCTCATATGAGAGGTTCTTCGTTTCTGTGGCTGCTCTACATTCTTCATCAAACCAGGTCGACCTAGGTTCTTTCTCCTGTGGTCCCAGAACTTCTTCAGCTGCCTCCATTATTGCCCTATGGCAACTTGACCAGCACTTCTGGATATCCTCAACACCATAATTTCCTTGGCGTATCTTTGAGTCAAGAACTTCAGCATAGTTACGCTTGGTCTCTGTATTCTTCAGTTTTTCCAGATTGTGCCTTCTGGGTTTCCCTGCAGCTTTCGAGTTCCTGACTGAGCATATCTTAGCTGTCAAGTGCGCTATGCTTAGAAAATGGTCTGAGTCGACATTGGCTCCTCTGAATGCTCTTACATTTCGCAGGTTGCTTCTATGCCGTCTTCCTATTAGAATATGGTCAATTTGGTTTACTACGGACCTATCAGGTGTCGTCCATGTTCCCTTATGAATATTCTTGTGTGGGTAGCAGGTACTTCCGACGACTAATCCTCTGGATGCTGCAAAATTTACGAGTCTTTGTCCATTGTCGTTGGTCACATCATGAAGACTATGTTTCCCTATCAATCGCTGGTATATATCTTCTTTCCCTAACTTAGCATTAAAATCTCCAGCAATCACTTTCATATCATACTTTGGACATGCATCTATAGTCCTTTCCAGGAGTTCATAAAAAGCATCCTTGTCCTCTTCATCAGACACCTCAGTAGGAGCATGTACACTCAGTAGGGTATAATTGTAAAACTTTCCACGCATCCTTAGCATACATATTCTTGGGCTTATTGGCTTAAAGCCTATTATCATTTGCCTATACTTTCCCCTCACTACAAAACCAGTGCCAAATTCATGCCGGTTTTCGTGACAACTGTAGTAGATGGAGTGACGTCTTTTTTCAAGAATTCCTTGTCCAGTCCATCTCACCTCCTGGATAGCGGCAATGTCAATCTTGTACCTGTCCAGTTGTTCTAAGAGCAGTTTTAGGGCTCCGGGTCTATAGAGCGACAATACGTTCCAATATGCAAAGTTAAAAATCCTATGGGGGGTGCCGGGTCGTTTCCTTTTTAGACAGATCTGATCCGAGGCTGGTATGGGTTTCACGATAATGGATGTTTCAGGTAGTGGGGCTATCCACCCTCTCTCCGTACCCTAGTTTGCTGATGGGGCTGCCATCTCAATGCTCGCAAACCCGCATCCCCGTCCGGGGCGGCTTCCCAGGGAAGATAGCCCTAGGGTGTGTAGTGTAGATGATCTTATGTGCAGTGTGCTGTGTTTGTGTACTGTATGTATGTAGGAGTACTGTTCCCCCAACCTGGAGGGCCAGTAGCTGATTGCGGTACAATGACCGGGCGATGGGGTCGCTACATCCCTACGCCAAACTTGTTCAAACATATAAGTACCAAAAGCAACTTCAGTACCAAATTTAAAGTTGGTGTTATGAAATTCGTTAACTGAGACAGCAGAAGAAGTT
Organism: Euschistus heros; assembly: GCA_003667255.2. Lineage (NCBI taxonomy): Eukaryota > Metazoa > Arthropoda > Insecta > Hemiptera > Pentatomidae > Euschistus > Euschistus heros. The sequence goes on from RCWM02000144.1 coordinate 1,459,815, forward strand.
CTGGGTCTCAAGGGCAAACAGAAACAAACAAGACCATGGTTTGATGAGGAATGCCTTGCTTGAGCAGATAGAGAGTCTATAAAAACATGATTCAACGGAGACACACAAGAAGTTCGATGGATGAATATAAAGCCACAAGGAGTCGCGAGAAGTACGTTCATCGAAGAAAGAAGAGAAGATGGCGGAATAAGCAGATGGAGGATATGGAAAAATCTTTCAAAAACAAAAATTCCTTTCAAATGGTGAAGGAAGGTAGACAATTGTTTAAATCCAGGACTCCCGCATGCGAAGCAGAAGATGGCTCGCTAATCACGAAAAAGCAAAAAATATTAGATAGATGGGCTGACTACTGATGATACCATCATCGCAGGGGGACTGGCTGGAGGAATAGAGATTGAACCACCAGACGGGGAAGAAATAGCAGCGACCATCGAAAAACTAAAGAATAATAAAGCTCCAAGTACTGATAACATACCAGCGGAAATATATAAACATTATGACCCTCAACTGGTTACTTTCCTGCAGGATCTATTTATGGATATTTGGAGAGACTAATGCCTTCTTATGGAGTGGAACAAAGCGATTATACACCCAATCCAATAATAAAGGGGATTCCCAGAATTGTAACAAGGAGAGGTACATCAGTACTTCCATGAGTATACAAAATTCTCTCCAGCATATTATACAAGAGATTGATTCCATACGCAGGGAAAGAAATTAGAAAATATCAGTGTGGCTTCGTTAAGATAATCAACTATTGAACAAATTTTAACCTCTGGATGATCCTGAAAAATACAAGAAGTTTCGTATTAATACCCATCATGTTTTCATAGACTTTAAGCAGGCTTATGACTCGATTGATAGAGGGGAAGCATAAATGGCCATGACAGAAATGAATATACCCCAGAAGTTAGTCAGACTGGTGAGAATGACAATGGAAGGCAATAAATGCTTTGTAAGTATGCATGGGGCTTTCTCAAGAGGTTTTGACACGACAGCAGGTGTGAGACAAGGAGATAGTCTGGCTTGCCTTATACTTAATCTTTGTTTGGAAAAAGCCATAAGAGATTCCGGAATCCAAACAGGAGGCACAGTTCTAAACAAAAGTGTACGAGTTCTTGGATATGCCGATGACATAGATCTAGTCGGAAGATCATTAGAAGCAGTACAGAACGCTTTTGCTGCAATCGACAATTCGGCGAAGAGACTAGGACTATCCATCAACGGAGACAAAACCAAGTACAAGTTTATCGAGCCCCTAGTCAGTAAAGTGTGGATAAGTAAAGCTAGGACTACATGACATCGAAGTGGTCCAGGAATTCGTATACCTGGGCACGCAGATTTATGTCCGAAATGACATCAATGACGAGATTGAACGGCGTATTATGGCAGCCAATCGATGCTTTTTTGCTCTACAGCAGCACTTGAGGAGCAGCATTTGTCTCGGAATGCTAAGTTAGGAGTATATAAAGCACTAGTCAGACCTGTTCTCACATATGGATCTGAATGCTGAACAGTTTCAAAGAACAATGAGTTTTCGCTCGTGAGGTTTGAAAGAAAAGTCTTTCGCAGAATCTTTGGCGGTGTATACTCGGAAGGAACCTGGAGAAGAAGATCCAATGCAGACATACAAAGTCTGTACAAAGATATGGATATCTCCAAGTTTATTAAGCTCTCCCGGCTACGATGTTGCCAGAATGAGTCCGGAGGAGATGCCCGCGAAAGCTCTTACTGAACAAATCAATGGTACGAGGTGTATTGGAATACCTAAACTACGATGGAAAGATGGTATTGTTACTAAAACATTAACTCTACTTGGTGCCAGAAACTGGAAGGCGGCAGCACTAACCGTGATGACAGGTGATCTATGCTCGAGCAAGCCAAGTCTCTACTATCAGGAATGTAGTGCTATGTTAATAAATAATAATCTAATAATAATAATAAGTTATAGAATGTTAAGAGAAAGCAGCACATTAAATCTAAGGTGCTCACATCGCAAGCTCGCGCAAATAAATTTCGACAGTGTTTCCATAATTAATTTTAAAAAAACATAAACACATTTTTATACGTAGTTACGTGGGGGACTAGTAGCCCAGTCAAATGAGTTTTATACAGCAAATCTCGGAAATAAACCAATGAAGCTGAATTTTTGCTTATGCCTTTGTTTTGGTCTTCTAAATAAGTGGTAGAAAGTCACCGATCTCAGCACGTTAGCATAATTAGATATACAAGGTCAAAGGTCACAAAAATCAGTTGTTTTTTTTCAAATATCTCTATTTCTATCCATTGGCCGTCAATCAAAATAGTTACAAAACTTTTAGAGAATAATATTCTCTGTATTTTTTGTTCTATTCATTTTTATTTTTGGATTAACCGTTTTCGAGACATAGCGCGGGAAAGGAGTAGCGGGTACCAGTTCAGACAAAAATTTGCTACTAGTGCCTTCCAGGATCGTTTCTCAGAAATATTGTCAGAATCAAAATTGTAGATCATTAAATTTACTTTAATTTAATATGTACGTTTCTGGCTCTTCAATCAAATTGATTATATCTCGAACACCGTTGAGAGTTAGACAAACATGTATAGAAACAATTTTATAGGAAATTTAATTAGCTTTAATTTCGATCCATAGATTATTTTTTAGAGTCCACGGTTTCCGAGATAAAATCGAAAACACGGGATCTTCTCCCCTTCCCTCACAATTTGCCGTACCCCAGGGACCGGAACTTTTAGTATATTTACTTTCTAATTACGCCTAACGAAGCTATGAAATCAAAAATAGACGCATAATTCATGCATCTACACCCCTAATTTCAGCACTCTCACTGGGGTCGCTCTTTTCCGTGAAAACACTTTTTCCCAGTGTCTCAAGTCCCATAAAATATCGATGTCAGCACCTTCAAAGCCGCTTACTGTTTTGAAATCCAAGTTTTTTTTTTTGGCACATTTTTCACTTTAACTCCATAACTGTTTCTCCGATATGAACTTTCATTTTTTCAACTATATCCTGGTTAAATTTACTATTAGACCCTTTATATGAAATTTTGATTAAACTCCGTAGTATATCCAATCAAGGCCACTAAAAAAGACCAAATCGTCAGATGTTGCCAAAACATACATATGTAGTGTGCTGGCTAGGGTGTATTACGTGGATTTCAAAACAGTAAGCGGTTTTGAGGGTGCTGACATCGATATTTTAGGGGACTTGATCAAAATTTAATATACAAGTTCTTCTATTAAATGTAACTAACCAGCTTTCAGATAGAAAAAATATATATATTTTGGATCGGACTATTACTTTCGGAGTTATAGCCAAAAAAGTGCCGAAAAACGTGTTTTCGCGGAAAAGCGCGACCCCAGTGAGAGTGCTGAAATGAGGGGTGTACAATGCATGAATTATGCGACTATTTTTGACTTCACAGCTTCGTTAGGAGTAATTAGAAGGTAAATATACTAAAAGTTCCGGTCCCTGGGGTTACGGGAAATTGTGAGGGAAGGGGAGAAGATCCCGTGTTTAGGTTTTTCGATTATATTTCGGAAACCGTGGACTCTAGAAAAATAATCTATGGATCGAAATTAAAGCTAATTAAATTTCCTATAAAATTGTTTCTATACATATTTGGCCAACTCTCAACGGTGTTCGAGATATAAGTTATTAAAAATCGATAATTATCGAGAAAACAAATGTTTATTTCACTTTTTTTTAAACATTTGAATCAAGTGCCAGAAACTACAATCTATTATCAGTGAGAAATCACAACTACATAAATCTTATTAGTATTTTATATGTTATAATGTTTACATATATTTATAATGTTTGTTGGATTCATTTCATTTATTTGCTAAAGTAAATTTTAATTTTATGCTTATTATAGGCACTTGTTATTAACATTTACCTAGCTTAAGTAAATAAAACGGAGTTATTATTAATCGATGATTTTTTTTATTTTTATTTTTATTTTTTTGCCCCGCCGCCGCCGCGGGCCGGATTGATGGCTCTGGCGGGCCGGATTTGGCCCGCGGGCCGTAGTTTGGAGACCCCTGGACTAGATGGTTCAGTGAAACCACAAATTACTGGTTATAATGTTTTTTATTCTTTATCGTACTTTAACGTATACATAAAATTTAATACATCCAGATACAAATTAATGACAATAAATAAGGACATTTAGATCTAAGCTTGCTGAAAAATTTGCTACTGGTTAAAAATAAAAAAATTGTATTCAAATAAGTGTATATCACCAAACGGAGATAAACTTATACAAGCGAATTATCATACTTTAAATAATTTATAAAACAACGAAAACCATTAAAACACTATTTTTTATTAGTTATAATATAAATTTATAGTTTAATAATGACTTGTATAGTCTTTCCAAGTACATCTTAAAGAATATCAGAACCCAGGTGGTGCTGTAGGAGAGCCTGTTGCTAGAACAAAAACAAACAAATATCTAACGAAGGTTAAAATAAATATTTTAAAGTTTATATATTAAGATGATAGTTCAAAATTACAAGGTCTGAATGTTGGTGGTATAGTTGTGTATCTCGAATCAGCTGATCTTGCACTTCGGATTGCTGTCTCAAATCCTCTGGTATTGACATTTTCTTCATTACTATTAGTAAATACCTGTTCCAAAACGTACAGCTATTCAATGATTCTGATTAAACATTTTTTTTATATATATATATATATATATATAAAATATATACAATTGAAAATAATATTCAAACTTATAACGTCATTAGAATTAAATAATTAATATTATTATAACTATAGTATATATATGTATTTATTGATTATTATTATATCCCGATAAAGAGCAAATTTTCTTTTTCTCCTTTACGCCAACATCGTTCCTCTAACCTCCTTCGTTCCTCCTTCCTGTTCCTCTCCACCTCAAGGACCATTGTGCTTCTCACCATTTTCAAAATTTGTCTTTATTTTGGTATAGTCCTCCTGTATGATACCCATTTTCTCTAATGTCTGACTACTGAGCAGTTAACCTTCCGTTATTCGTTTGCCCAATACGGACAAGAGTAGTCGCGTGGCACTTGTGGGGTGTTTTTACATTTCTTCGATAAAAAACAACTTAAACTGTATTTTATTTCTGCTTTCAAGGTTAAAAAAAAAATATATTAAATCTCCAGTGTAGCCATGCTGAATTCTAAAAACAAAATAATACTGTAGTAGTCGCGTGCACTTCAAGGGTTTTTGAGAATTTATAAAGATTATTTACAATATATTTCATTAAAAAATATTTACGAAACACTGTATCTAGTAATACTAAAAAACAAATAAAAGACAACGAGACAATAACAAACACACAAAAGAGAAAAAGAAAAAATTATGTGTTAAGTTGCCTTATACCTCTCAGGTGTGTTGATATGCTGTGGACCAGAAAAGTTCAGGGCAGAATCGAATTAAGTACTAACGCTTGAAGGGAACGCTGGTAAAGGCATACTAAAGCCCCCCCCCCCCTTCACTAGTAAGCTAAGGTCCAGAAGATACGGCCAAAACAATTTCATCATGCACCTCACAGGATCACGCGACTAATGGAGGGTTAAAACTAAGTAAAAACCTCTCTAGAAAAAGCTATGGTGATTTCAAAATATTTCGGTTACGTTTTTTCTGCGGATTTTGGTATTTTTTAAGTGCTCACAATTTTGAAAACGTTCATATATTTGAAAAATTTCTCAATGAGGACAACTTTCATATCCAATTTCATCTAATTCTGAGGTGTTCAAGTAATCATTTTTTTTTAATTTTAGTGTGTTGATCCCATACGGAATGATCCGTAAGTACTTATGCTAAAACATTGGAATAATGATACAGATTTTTGGATAGAATAAAATTAACTTTTTTACAAATTATAAAAAAATCCAGAACCGGTCACACATCGTTCAGAATCCTTACCAATAACGCAACCAGAATGCATGCGGTAAATACTAACACCATCTCTAAGGTGCTAAATCAGCAAGCTGAATGAATAAACAGTATTTGAACTTGTCATTATATATAAATGTTAGCTGTATACATTTATATATAATGACAAGTTCAAATACTGTTTATTATGTCATACTTTTTTTTTAATATATGTTTCCTCAATTTTTTTGTTCACTGTCTACTCTTATTCTTTTTCTATTAATTGCCAGATCTATTATGTAAGAATCTACACGTGGATCCATGAGTATCAACTTTAATGTTGGAGTTGTCAGTTATGAAATATTGCAATTGTATATTTAAATCTATTTTTAATTTTATTTGATACTAAGATGAATTAACAATGCAACCTAATGCATTACTGCTTCCAAATGCATATATCCATGACCAAATCATAGCTGATGATGTTTACTTCCTTGATTAAAAAACATAACACGGCCACGACTAATTCAGAAATAAAGATCAGCCACTGAAAAGAAGCTGGATGAATGATCTGCTCATTTTCTCCGTTGTCGTAATTATAGCAGAAGGGGGTTTTTCATTGCTAACAGGTAAGGTGCTTAAAACAAATTCACTGGTCCGTACTATAAAATCCTCATTGCTTCCTAATATGACTTCGTTTTCGATGTCTTCAACATTTATTAGACAAACGTTCAAATTATCCGATAGTTAAAAGAGACTAATTTACGTAACAGCAAGTTGGCCTATTTGGACGTACTGTAGCACCTATTTGTACTTTGTGGCTTCACTAAGCCATATAGTTCGTCTCGTATTCAATCCGTACAATCCAAAATCCTTCGAAAAATCCTCAATGCCAATATACTTTGTCACAAATAAACTTAATGTTGCATATTCTGATGATGCAGCTCAAACCAGATATCTGTCCTTTCATAGTAAACTACATAACCACCCAAAGCCACTAGTCTCTTATCTCTCTTCCCACTCTAGTCCCGATAACCATCCGAGGCGTCTAAAAAGAAGGTGGCCTCGAGATCTTCTACTGTTGAACTTTTATTAAAGAGCCACGAATGGTGTACACCGTTCTTATACTATTTTAAGAAACAAACATTTGATTTTTGCAGGTTTTTATTATTTCCTACCGTTGTTATATTATCCTAATGAATAATATAATATATGCTTTTTATTCGAAATTCTATATCGTCCTTGTAGAGTAAATTGTTTTATTACCGAACACATATCGTAAATTGTCAAATTTCATTGATGTAAAACTCTGCATTATTTTTATATAAATAAATAGTATTACAAAAAAAAAAAAAAAAATATATATATATATATATATATACGAGTATATATATATATATATATATATATATATATATATATATATATATATATAATTGAAGGGTTTGGTGGATGAAGAGGTTGTCACTTTATTTTTTTTTTTTTTTTAAATACAATGTAGTTTGAAGGATGAAGGAGTTATGTGCAGTAGCAAAACCAGTCAAGTGTTAGGTAGCAAAATCTGAATATTCCAAAACAACAAGAAAAAGAGATATGATAGAGGGGCTATTTACATTTTCCTGCAAAAAGAAAATTTTATAAAATTACTCAAAATTGTGTTTTGTCACATAAACCCTTCAACCACCAAACCCTTCAATAAGCAGCACATTTCTATTGGATTAGTTTTAATTTTTAAGCAGCTCCTCGCCGCACCTCGAAGATCATAGGAAACCATTGATTCACTTTCCAAGATCTAATTGCTATTTCTATTTCTCAGAAGCGACCTACCCACTCTAAGCTGAATATATTATATCTCAGCAATTCAGTGATACCTCAATCTGTTATTAAACACCATTTACGATACTAAGGTTCTACAATAATATTGGTTTGCAGGGTATTAGTACTCAGTGACAGAAGCCAAAGGAGTAACTTTTATTCAAAATAATCATCAAATAATGATGATGTTTGGACGATGGTAGATAGCAAAGTTTATGTTAAATATCGGGTTTTCTCAAATAAAACGTACGATTTTTTACGTTTAGCGATGTTTAAAGCGTTACCTGCTCATTCTTAGCAAAATATTTATATTCTATGAATATTACCTATTAAACTCCTAGTTACTAATAGGGTTTGTTAACATGGTAAAAATACGGGGACTAACTGGGTTTCAAGAGTGTAACAATTATTATTTTTGCTCATTAATATTAGTATCATTAATATTACTTTTTCGCTTCAAGGTCCACTGAAATCAATGTGACCCATTTATAACAAAAATTATTATTATTCATTAGTATTGATATTTTTTTAATCATTAGTAATAATAATGTTTATAAAACTAATAATATTATTATTATTATTACTAATATTAATCAAGGCTGTTTCATTAATAACAAAACTTCCTATACAACCAAGTATTTATTTGGTGTTTGCACATAATATCAACCTTAGAACTACACTACCTACTTTAGTTATCATAAACCTATATCAGCTTTCTTTTTTTTTATTTATTTATTTATTTTTTTTTTTTTTTTTTTTTTTTTTTTTTTTTTTTTTTTTTTTTTTTTTTTTTTTTTTTTTTTTTTTTTTTTTTTTTTTTTTTTTTTTTTTTTTACTGCGTATTTGAGGATATTTGGGCTTTTTACAAACCTACATTTAAATATTACTTACCGTAAAATCTCATATTATTTGTAATGATGAGGGAACATGAAGGAATTGTATTAGCAGAATTTAACAATAATAAAGTGTAAATGGAAGAGGCTGTGTATTCCAAATAAGTAATGTTGAGAAAAACATAAAAATATGATAAATGTTAACAAAATTCAATTTCAAAATACGAAAAGACTTAAAAGACAAGAAACTTCTTGTCGTTTTCGACTACTTCAACATTTACTTGGCAAGCGTTCAAAGCTCCTAATAAATTACAAAAGACTTATTTACATAACAGTAATTAGACCCATTTGGACATGCGGAGTAGAGCTTTGGGGCTCCACAAAACCTTCCGATTCTTCTCGTATCCAATCTTTACTATAAAAAATCCTCAATGCATCTTATTATGTTACCAATAAACTTATCAATAAAGATCTTAATGTTCCATATGTTGCTGATATAGCCCAAACCAGATACCTATCCTTTCATAGTGGAATCTATAACTATTCGAATCCACAAGTCTTCCAAGTTGCCTCCCACTCAATCTCCGATAAACCTCCGAGGTGTTTAAAAAAAAGATTAACAAGAGACCTTCTAATGCAGTACAAATGAACATTTTATTGACACATCATTATAATCGTTTTCCTCAAATTTACTTGTTGTATATAGTTTTTACTGATATAAATATCAATAAATAGATTAAAAAAAAAAAAATAATAAGTACAAAATTTTTAGGAATATTATTAGTTGCTTAAATATCTGTTGTGTATAATATTAGTAGATTACACACTCGATAATCCGACACATATACGGCATCGGAAGTACCTGATCACAGAAAATGCCGGATTACTGAATGTAAACAAAAAAAACCCATAAAAAATAACAAATTATTGGTTTTTTAATAAATATTTAAAATCATTTAATGCAGATTTTATATGTGGCAATGGAATTAGCCCACGACATGAATGACATTTTATCTTAACCCTAGTAATCCAAAATCCTGAGAAAAATCCTAAATACTTCTTACTTGGTCACAAACTTATCCAGAAAGATCTTCATGTACTTTACGTTTCTGACAGCCCCAACCAGTTATCTATCATTCCATAGTAAACTCCGCAACCATTCAAATCCTTTAGTATCTCAACTCGCTTACCACTCTATTTCAAATAACCCTCGGAGACATCTGAAAAGAAGATGGCCTCGAGACCTCCTAATATAGAACTTATTGAAGCGCTACCAAAGGCTAGTACCTTTTCAAGCTATTGACATATTCATTTACTAGAAGTATTATTATTTTATTTTATATACAGTTCTAAATTTCAATAAATAGGTAAAAAAAATAGAAAAAAAACTATTGGGAAGGTTTGACATTTGAATGATTTAATAGCCATAAACCTTATAGAATTTTAAGTTTATCTAGCTACACATCGCTAGCCTTAATATCATCTTTTCCAGAGATTTTATTGTGGAACACTTAAGATTTTTAATTTAAATTTTCTTTGTATTTACGCCGCATTACTTGATTGGACCATTCAAACAAGCACTCGCAGGGAGTGACGGGTAATCGCAAGTGGGATTGTACTGAACTGAGTAAATTTCTTTTTTATATAAAAATACTGTTATATTCTTAGAAAGTGTGTTCAAGTTTTTTTAAATTTTCTCTATGTGTGACTGCAGAAGTAATGGAGGAAGTTATAAAGTCACAAAAAGTTTATCACAAAGCGACTAGGAAAAGGCGGAAAGAGGGAGAGAGCATGATTAAGTGGCCTAGTTTTCCTCCTAATGTTCCTATCTATTAAAGAGATTGTGGATTTTATAAGGCAACGGATCTAGTTTAACACTTTTTTAACTAGGTTCAAGCAGTCCTAAGTATAAATAAATTTATACACATATAATATAAAACCACCCAAAAATGCCATAATCAGACACTACAATACAATGGTAAAACCAGTTATATTGTACGGAACAGAAACCATGTGCTTTCCCAGTCTGGAGAAACTGCTAAAAATAGAAAGAAGGATTCTTAGGAGAATCCACGGGCCCAAAATAACACCGGAAGGACACAGGCTAAAATCCAACAGAGAAATCCCTGATCTGGAGAAAGAGATGAGTTAAAAGATTCAGGTTTTATGGACATGCACAGGATGGACGAACAAAGATTGAAGAGACAAATTTTTAGTAAGATTATGGGATACAAATTTAACCAGGGCTATACATTCCAAATTAAATCTGAAGCACAAAGACTCGGGATTACACGAGAGATGTGCGAGGATAGAGCCGAATTAAAAAAGTTCCTGAAAAACGCGGTGCTTGTGGTGGACAAGAAGAAATTTCCTAAGAGATGGACAGAAGAAAGGAGAAAAAACTTTAGTGAAATCCTCAAGCAAAAGTGGGCAAGAAGAAAAGAACTAAAAAATAAATAAAGAACCTACATTGTAGTCGCGTAGTCCTTAAGGGCTGTTTCGCGTCATAAAAAAAAAGAAGAAAATATACATATATATATATATATATATATATATATATATATATATATATATATATATATATATATATATATATATATATATATATATAAAACCACAATTAAAATATAAAGTTATACCAAAAACTGGATTATTAAATTAAATTCAATTAAACTAAGCCTACATTTTGTTAAAGTTCATTTATTATGTATTATCATTTTTTTTTCTCACAAAACATTCGATTACCGTACAAGACATTAGAATATCTTTGTTCGAGGATTATTGCTAGAAAATGGGGAGGTCAATCTACTATGAAAAGAATCGTCATTAAAAGGGTTTGTTGGGTTGGAGGAGGCACCTCAATATCTGGAGGGCAGAACTGATACAACATTCTTCGATTTAAAAGTTTTTCGACATGAAAGGTTTGAATAGATCAAGCTTTGGGTGATAGAATTTTGGTACTTAAACAAAAAAAAAAAAAAAATGAAACTCGAATTCTCCCAGGCTGGAAAAATCAAAAGATCGTGTATATGTCTACCTACAATCTACTGCTTTCAATAATTTATACTTTAGAATTGAAAAGATTAAGGTACTTGAATAAATAATAAAATTAAACTAACGGTTCATGATTATTCGAAGTTGAGAGAAAATTTGAAACGGTGAGAAGGTTACAAACGAGGCTTTTTTCATTCAAATGAATATAGCTCCTAAACGGTAGGCCTTAGAGACAAATGTTTTATAACAGAAAATATTTTCGATTGAATTTATGGTAAAGAAACTTTCGAAAAATTTTTGACCCGAGCAAAAGCAACAGAGCTAAAGCGTGTCAAAAAAGCCCCAGAACTTAAAAAATCTAGACAAAATGTGACATTTTCTATTCAAACCAATATACTTTCTAAACGGTAGGTCATGGCGACAAATGATAAATAACAAAAAATATTCTCCATTAAATTTCTTATTTGGAACTATCGATAATTAAACATGTCAAAAAATTAAAAGTAGTTTCTCCACTAGTAAAAACCATCATTAATTCGTAAAAATTAAAGTTTGTTTAAAATTGGAAATGCGCTCTTGACTCATTTTTTACAAGTGGAAGTTTAATTTTCGAGTTCCAACCAAAGCCATATTGACACAAATAATGAGACAAAAATTTGCTTTCCGGTGATACCCATAATCCAAAATTCACAAAATTGCAATTGACTTACTATTCACAAGTGTCAGAAATATAATTAAACGATTAGTTTTCACATTACTATCGCTAGTGTCACCGGTATCGACCAGTATCCTAGAAATCGACTTTGTATAGTCGATTCTTGATACTAATCAATTTCTCAACAATCGATTGATATGAGAATTACTTTAGAGGCACATCTCTGATACATAGCATTTCAAGACCTACTTCATATTTATTTGTTTTGTCATGATTTCTGTATTAGAATTTCCGGTTACAACAGGTCAGCTGAATCATATTTTTTAATAATTAATTTTTAGTATAGGCCTCTGTGATAATTTTACTTTAAATTTTAGGATATATGAAGCTAATATTTATCTCTGTCTGGAATGGATGATCAAATGAGGCATTGTTTTTTTTGTATTTTTTTTTAACTATAAAAAGATTGATAAATAAAAGCTGTTGCGCAGCGAGTTAACTGCTCGATTCCGGTGCTGAGGACACAAAACAAAGAAGTGATTTATGAAATAACATCCTTTTGTATTGTGATGGTATATAATGTGACGGGGCGCTGCCAGAAAATATGTAGTCTACAATCGACATGAAGTCAGCTCTGGTCTTCTGTGTCATCACTGTCCTTCTGGTAAATTTTTATCAACACTAACAATGATCAATTTTCAATTTGATTCTAAAATTAGTCAAAGTAGTGGAGCTTTTTATTCTGTATTTATTATAAATATAAATTAATAGAAATTAATTCTATTCTTAAGAAAATAATCGGTATTGAGAATCGATGTTTCAAAGTCGATTCCTAGGACCCGATCGATACCGCTAATTTTGGCAGTAGTTTTGTTATATTTATTTTTATAATTATTATATACTATTAATTTATAAATTATCAAATCACATTGCTCTTGCATGTAAAGGAACCTTCCATTGATAGTAGATAAAAATTTACTTATGAAACTACCACTACAGCACAGTCTCGATAATCCAAAACATATAAGACCAGAACGATGTCGGGTCATCTAAAATGGCGGATTAATGAATGTGAAGGAAAAAAAAACACAATAAAAAAATAGAAAAACTATTGTATTTTTAAAAAATATTTAAAAAGTAGTCTGAATAAAAAATATCTATTCAAGCAGATCCAATTGATGGCACTGGTATTGGCAAACGATTTAAAACTTAAACGTTCTTTCGATAATTTTCTGCCGGGAACCGAATCTCCATTTCTATGAAAGTCTTGTTCCCTAGTAGACTATAGGTAAACATTTTCCTCGTCGGCGATATAGACTAATTTTGGGCCCAACTATTGAATTTCACACGCAAATTTATCTTGGAAATGTTTGACAGATGAATGATCTGGTGACAGCTTCTCCTCTTGTAATAGAAAACTGTAAAAGTTATCCCAATACGAATTTTAAATTTATCAAGCCATCCATCGCAGTTTTCAATGACATTATTGTAAAACACGAGCTTTTTCATTTAATTTTTTTCTCGAAAATTTATGTTTCCCGCCACTGTTCTTGGATGAACTATTCAAACAAGCACTCTGTTGGCAATGGTGCATTAAGGGAGGGTCTAATGATAGGCCAGGATTAGTGGGTGTTTCGGACTATTGAAGGGCCGGATTATCGAGATTGTACTGTATAAGCATTAGCAACATTTAGGGCATATGTAACAGCATACTAGTGAATTATCACGCCTGGAGATCGTACCATTGGGTAGCTGACTCCCTCATGCCTGATTATATCTATTTTTTTAAACTATAACCCCGCATTCTCTGGTTGTAAATGAATATAGTTCTGAATAAAATTATATGAAAAATAAAATAAAATTGGAAGCTTAAAGCTTTATTTCAGATAATGTGTACGCAGAAAAAACGAAAAATGAATTTTTAAGAAAATTAAACAGATTCTCAATTAAAAATAGATGCTCATAATGTTACAGTTACTATGAAACGAAATGAAAAAATAACCTTTATTCTGGGACTTCCAGTCCCCTAAGAATAATAATAATATTATTTACAAATTAATGCTTGGGGTCACCTGTGGTGTAGTGGTTAGCATAGCAACCTACTAAACCCAAGATCGCGGGTTCGCAGCCCGGCAGATGACCTTAGGATTTTTTAAAGGGAGTCAAAAATCCTTAGCTATGCCGTCCTTCGGAAGGGACGTAAAATGGGGGTCCCGAGCCTGTGCGATGTCAGGTACTCGTTAAAGATCCCTATCCTAATTATACCTGGATAGGCAAAATCTTCCGATTAGCCATAGCAGCATAAAGTGACGTTAAACGAAATAAACAAACAAATTAATGCTTCATTAACAGCATACATTTTTGACAGGTTGATTTTCTAAAAGATACAGAAATGAATTATTTTTAAAAAGAAGTTAGGGAAGCTGCTTTACGAATAGAAGTGGGTAGAGAATTCCAGAAGGAGGTAGCACGAATGATGAAGGATTTGTCAAAGGAAGCAGTTTTATGTGAGGGGATATACAGGTTAGAAGGTTGGGATCTAGTGTTTAGGGGGGTGGATAGAAGAGCGCAGAGTTAATAGGTCAAGAATATAAGAAGGTTTTTTGGTTTTTAGAGATTGGAATAGGAAAGTACCCAGAAAGAATTGCCGTCGGAATTTAGGAAAAAGCCACCCAAGTTCAGAATATCGGCAAGTAACCGCCTGGGGATCCCGAAGATAAATCTAATGAAACAGTTCATCAGTCTCTCGAGCTTCATCTCCCCAGACATCTGTAACCAAAAGACTCGTTCCCCCCATCAATACCGGTACCATTTGGTACTTAGTTGTAATACAAAAAAGTGTCTGGCCGAAAAAGTAATAAATGCCACGCGTACCAACCTCAATCGAATAGAGTTGAGTTTTTCAAGTCATGTTTTTATTTTTGTTTGTCCTGATGTTTTAATTTTTTTTATGTTTTTAAAACTGATATGTATGATGTATTGATTCTTCTATTACAGTCTACTTCAACTGATATAGTCCTAATTCTGGCAAACACAGATTTACTATCATAAATTTAATAGAGAATATTTTTTGTTATATAACATTTGTCTCTAGGACCTATAGTAGCTATATTGGCTATATTGTTTTGAATGAAAAAAAGGCACGTATGCCTAAATTGTTTAATTTATGGGGCTTTTTTGACACGATCTATCTCTGTTGGTGTTGGTCGGATCGAAATTACGCCGACTGTTTTAATAAAAGAAACTTAAGATAGAATGTTGTTTGTTTTAAGGCATTTATCGCTAGGACTAACTGTAAGCTGTAGGAGCTATATTGATTATAAAGAAAAAAGTCGCGTATGAAATCCCTATTTTCTCTCAACTAAATTTCAAATAATCATTGATTGTTTATTTAATTTAATTATTAATTAAGGTAATTTGATCCTTTTAATTCTAAATTGTAAATTAAGAAAAACGGTAGATCATAGATTATAGAAAAATGAGTTTTTATCTATATCTCTAGAAATATCATACAGATGTATTTAACGGTTATTCGAAAATATTGTTTAAAGTTTTACGTGTTAAAATTAACAGATAGGCCACCTCTATTATATTCTGATATTGTTTTTTGTTTTGTTTTTTTATTAATAGACTATAAATACCATATAAAAGCTTTAGAATTAGAAATATTTTATTATTGTAGCACTTAACATTTTATTTTGAGAACTATTGTTTACCATCCGTTGAATGTAATCAGGCAATGGCATATAGCCAGAATTCCGGACCACCAAGTGGCACTCCACCCAGTGGTACTCCACCTAGCGGATGCCCACCAGGCATGGGCCAGGGGACAGCACCCCCAGGCGCACCACCACTACCCCCAGGCTGCAGCTCAACATCATCAGGTGATAAATATAATGCTTCATATTTATTATTTTAAAAAAATAAATGTGAACCAAAAAATATTCTGATATTGTAAAATGTTAACAATAAATATCATGAAATCACTTATTACATATTTTTACTTTTTCAGGCCAGACGACAACAAACACAGGGAAATAAGACAAACACTTACAGCCCATTATACCTTGATGAAGACTGGCTTGATTGATAATGGTTAAAGTAATAATAATGAATAACATATATCATAAAATCAAAAATATGAGATACTGTATCTTAATATATGATGTATAAATGTATATTGTAATGTTTGGGAACGGTTTCAAAATATATTCTCTAAGGTTCATCTGTTGTTTTATTTAAATTTACCCTTTTCACTAAGCTTTGATAGTGTGACTTCATTGTTGCTAAGGCGACATAATATTTATATCAAAGTATATATACCTACTGCCTACTGTTTAATTCATAATAAACTAATTGTAAATTTTAAGCATTTCAAATAATTGTGCTCCCATTTAAATTTTAAGTACAATGAACCAACCACTGCTCCACCCCTGATCCCACCCAAAATACCTTTATGTACTAAGAAACAAAATACTAAAATAATATTGTTAACTTCTGATAAACATTCTCACTTTTTTTTTTAGGTAGAAGTGTTTTAATTGAATTAATATTACAATATGCCTTACCTTAAGGTAATAAGTAATATAGATGACAAAAATTCTCACATTTTGGAAGTGAAAATAATAAAATATCAACATATAAATTACTAAATTCATTTTAGACGAATTTGGACCAACAGAGTTGCAATTTCACGCGCCAAAAATTAATTCTTTACGAAAATACAAATACTATAGCCAAATATATCTTATATATAGTATTTTATAATGTAAAGACTTATTGGGTCCAAGAAAATTACTCGAAGCTATTGTAAAAACAACGATATTCAAACCATCTATAGGCTAATTAAAACGTCATTGCTTATCTCGCCTGGAAAACAACTATTGATCCTTTGTTTATTTTTCATTAGGAATTAATTAATTAATAACATTCGGTCTTCAACCAGTTTATTAGATTTTCAATGAAGGTTTAAAACCCAATGATAATGAACAGATATCTCAATTTTTCTGTTCGCAGATGATATTGAAGAATACCACTTTTTGGGGTGAATTTAATAAACAAATCAGCCTGTCTTTAAAGGGGAAGACATTTCTACCTATCCGTGAGGAGTAGCGTTGGTTTATTCATTTTTGATCTAGTTTCACCCCATTTTTTTTTTTTTTAACTAAGAGGGTCTCACCCTGTATATAGTTTATCTCTATGTATATGTATGTGTGTGTGTGTTTATATACAGGGTGAGTACCTCTTAGTGTAAAAAAAAAAATTGATGAAACTAGATTAAAAATGTAGCAAAATGCCACAGACCTCATTTTTCTATTCCAATCCATTGCAGATAAATCAAAGACTTTTTTGAGGAAACCACTTTTTTATCCATAAAAGCTGTAATATCTCCATTTTGTTTAAATATTTTTCATATTTTGACCACATTTTCGGATTTAGCATTAAATTTTCTAAAATAGCTGAGTACCTGTAACGTTGAATTTTGTCTGGATAGTGTTGAATAATCAAAGTTTGCCCAACAAATTGAAATATGAGATTACTAAGATTTGTTACAAAACATCCTACCACAACTTCATCACGATATTCCTCCTGAAGTTCGGAAAATATGAGTTTTCAATACCATTGTGCTTCTCCACATTATTCGAGAGCAATACAAACATAAAACAACGATATACATGGATAGGTAGAAATGCCTTCCCCTGTAAAAACAGACTCATTTGCTCATAAAATTCACCTCAAAAAGGGGTATACTTCAACACAATCGGCATCCAGAAGCTAACGGCAAAGTTGAGGTCTATATTCATTATCATTAGATTATAAAAATTGCATTGAAAATCTAATAAAATAAATCCTAAATAATAATAAATAAATAAATGTAATAACATAAGATCCTCTGATCTAGTGTCACTTTATTGACAGTTTTCCTTTATTTTCTATTAAACAATTTTTTTTTTCTTTTCTTTTTAATCCAATGAAGCGTTAATTATGTTTAAAATGCACATTTCCATTAAGGGATTGTTACAATGTTTTATTTACACAAGTAACTGATTTGTATGCCAAATGAGAACACCATATTTTTTTGGTTTCAAAAGTAAATTTCTTAATAAAATCGAAACAAAATCATTGCGTTTAACATATCATTCGAAAGTTTATTAAATTTTCAAGTTTTTGTGAGATTTGACGTTTTGTGGATAGTTTTTTCGAAAAATGGTGAGCGTATAAGTTATCAAGACATTGTGACTTCCCCAAATAAGATGAAGATCAAGCTGTTCTTTAGGCCCTAAGTTTGTAAAATTCAAGGTTAAAGGTACTCAGCTATTTTAGAAAATTTAATGCTAAATCAGAAAATGTGGTCAAAATTTGAAAAATATTTAAACAAAATGGAGATATTACAGCTTTTATGGATAAAAACGTGGTTTTCTCAAAAAAGTCTTTGATTTATTTTATATCTGCAACGGATTGGAATAGAAAAATGAGTTCTGCGGCATTTTGCTACATTTTTGATCTCGTTTCACCCAATTTTTTTTTTTTTACACTAAGAGATACTCACCCTGTATATGAACAGCTTTTTTTTTTCTTTATGTTATTTTATTATAAACTTGTATTTACTTTAGGTATATCATCTTATTTTATTTAAAATCTCTGTTCCAGATATGATTTATTTTCTGACATGTAAATGTTATTCTAAAACGACTTTGTCACAGAATATATTTTTTTTTCGATTCTATATTCTAAAACATATTCTATATTTAAAACGTAGAAAGAGCTAGACTACAGTCTATACAGTTCTATAGAACTATCTCAGTCTCAGGTTACAGAGACTCAACCGCAACGAACCCGCACATAAAATCTGCTGTATGTTGCCGTACATACGGAACTGTTTTGCGGTGTAAGAACTAACCCATGACGATACTACAACACAAACCAAAAATGGTTCAATTCGCTTATTGAAGGAAATTGTAAAGGAATTGGATCTGAAAATACATTAAATTTTAATAACGTTTTGATTACTTTTTGGGAGTTTGATTATTTTTAATTTTTACGATACAAATGATTTTTTTTTTCCTCAACATAGAAATGGTTTATGATATTACCTGAATTATCTTACAATATTGAATTTACACGATTTTCTGAATTAAAATGAAATATAAGGCTATAAGTGTTCATTTAAGAATTTGAAAAGAGTCATAAGTAACACATGTTTTCTTATTTAAACATCTAGTTGACCGTAATTTACTCTATTGTCTTTCAATTATGACACAAGTCAGAACCCTATACACTTACTTTAATTTTTAACCGACTTCAAAAATATTAACTGTATTTGTTTTGTTTTTTTTCAATTATAAATCGATTTTAATGATATTTTTTTTTTAACGATTGACCATCCTTCAGAGGTGGTGTCTCAAAAAGTTTTTTGAAATCAACTCAGCGCTTTTTAAAAAGGAAAAAAAGCCGAATTCAAAATTAATCCTACCTGTACAAACTTGAACTGAAAAGTAAAAAATAATATTTTAATTACATCGAAACAAAGAGCATTAAAAGACATTACCGATACTTATATACCCATTCACAATTTATGATCAGTTATTTTTGGAGTCGGTGCCAGCGAAGAGGGCAGTTTAACCCTGTCTTTAAATTGGCATGAGACAGCGGTGTCTTTACAATTACGATTACGTCGTAAACTTGCTACGTCTTTCCCTACACTATCCTTTAATGGTATTCCATTACTTTCCAGTAAATAGAGTTAGAACCCACATACAAGGACTAAAAGTACAAGAAACTGCCTATCGTTTTCGACCATTTCAACATTTATATTTACAAGACAAACGTTCAAATTTATCATTAATTATGAAAGATATTTTCATAACAGTAATTAGACCTATTTGGACATACGTAGTTCAGCATTGGAGCTCCACTAAACCATCTAATTCTTCTCGTATCCAATCCATACAATCCAAAATCCTTCGAAAAATTCTCCTTAGTTTTTCACTATGTAACTTATCTATAAATATCTTCATGTAGAATATTTTTCTGATTGAACCCAAACCAGATACCTATATTTTTATTGTAAGCTCCATAACCTTTCACATCTCAACTTGCCATTCTATTACAGACAACCCTTCTAGGCGTCTTAAAAGATGGCGTTGGGACGTTCTGATATAAAACTTTTATTAATGTTCCACCGACACGTAGTTAGACGAACTAAAAATAAATAGACATTTCATTATGGGCCTTATCATTATTTGCTTGATGTATTTTCTGCGTGGATATATTCAAAACCGTTTATATTTATATAAAATATTGAAATTCCAATTATCCTTACATTAAAATGAAGAATAACTAAAACATGAATGATAAGAGTAACTATTTTCATCATGATTCTAATCCTATACCATGAATGAAATAGTGGAGTTATAGAACGAGCCAAATGTGACTGTAGTTAAATTACAATTTAGTTTGTAATTAAAAGATACTAATTTTATAGTCTTTCTTGACAATAGATAATGAAGTATCAATTACATATAGTTTCGACCTAAAATTAGGATAAACTTACCCCTTATCTAGAGGCTTTTCATTGTCAATGAAAAAAATGATAATTAATAATCCAATTAAAAGGGAATGCAGTAACTAAAAGAAGCTGCTAACTTTTAAAGCGGTTAAAATCCGTTTCCCCTTAATTTACTAGACAAAAGCTCAAAGTTTCCAATTACAAGAGACTCATTTACATGACAGTTATTAGACCTATATGGACATATGGACTTGTGCTTTGGGGGTCCACTAAACCATCCAATTCTTCTCGTATCCAATCCTTGCAATCCAAAATCCTTCGAAAAATCCTTAATGCTCCTTACTTTGTCACAAATAAACTTATCCATTAAAAACCCTAATGTTCCGTATGTTGCTGATTTAGCCCAAACCAGATACCAACCCTTTCATAGTAAACTGCACTCCCACACGAATCCATTAGCCTCCCAAATTGCTTCACATTCGATACCTGATAGCCCACCAAGGCGTTTGAAAAGAAGATGGCCAAGAGACCTTCTAGTTTAACCTTTATTCAAGTGCTACTAGTGAGTAGTTCTTTACAAGTGATTTACATGTCATTATAATCATTTCCTCAAATTTACTTGATGTATATTGATGTACAGTTGTAAATATCAATAAATAACTAAATATTTATAGTTGTAAATAAAAAAAAACCTTAATTTATATAGTTCAAATTTTGAAACCCATCATTTCAAAACTTTGAGACATGTGAGGCAACTAATTTATAGACAGTACCCAACGAGACTTTCTCTAATATCTTGGTGCCGTTTTTGATGAAAACCTATCCTGGAAAAACCACGTAGCCGAAATTTCCCGCCGCACCATCCCAATCCTAAAACGTCTCAATTACGTTCGCCACCTTCTCCCTTTCGAAACCCGCAGATTACTAGTTGCCTCTCTCAACTTCCCGTACTTCGACTATTGCTGTGCTGTGTATGGGGGTGTTTCTGGGGATATCGAATCAAAAGACTATTTAACTGCTTTATCCGTTTTATTTTCGGGATCCCGAGAAGCGCTGACATTTCGCAGTTTTATACGGAGTTGAAGTGGCTTATTTCTTCCTACCGTTGCCAGTATTTCCTGGCATCCTTCCTGGTTCAAACCGTCCAATCCCATCACCCACCTTACATTTCCGAACTCCTTCAACTCAAATCCTCAATTCTTACCCGCCAAACCCGATCCCGTCAATCAGATGTGTATACTCCTACTCAATTCTCAGCCACTTTCGACAGATCTTTCGTAATCAGACCCTCTTCTCTCTGGAACTCCATTCCTCTCAACATTCGTCATTCAAAAACCTTTTCCACTTCTTTAACCACCAACTATCCACCTAGAAAAGCTATCAATAGCCACCTTTCAGTTGTTTAAAATATGAACAGTTTATATTCAAGAAATCTTTTCATTTTTGTAAAGAATTATGATAAATTTTCCGTTACTTTTTATTTATTTTTATTATTTTTTTTTTTTTGTTCTTTTTTATAATTATTATCTGTTACTTTGTTATAAAAATATTATTTCATTTCAAGGCTCTAAAGGCCCTTGTTTGTACATTATTGTTTGTTGTTAAGGGACTTAAGGTCCTAGAATAAATAAAGAACTTTATTATTATTATTATTATTAATATATGAATAACTTAACGTAACTCGAGGAAGATTCCGCATACACCACCTTTTCAATTTCAGCTTATCACTAACATCACCATATCAACAGTAGCCATATCTGTTACTAGTTTGTTGTCATGATAACAATTTAATTTTTTTTTTTTTTTAGGAAAACTAAAAACCATTTGACTTAGTTTTTGCATCTAAGCAGTTATTCTTATCATTAGAAAGAAAATTTGGAATAATATCCTCCACCTTGTTTTAAAAATGGTTTGATAAGAAAACGCATTTGAAAGAGTTTAAGAGTGAGAGATTTTTCCGTAAGAGGTCTCTTCTTTGGATCAAGCTAGCTTATATATGCTTGTCTTGAAACGA